>CAJQZJ010033894.1:1877490-1904072 GCA_907164525.1 Lophiomys imhausi | reverse complement strand
TTAGTTTGGGAAGCTGCAGACCCTGTACTTCCTATAGAATCAGATATGTTTATCCCTCTCAGGTCTCTGAGGTGATTGAAGAACAGATAGATAGAGTCTCATAATTAAATTTTGAGTTGTTTAGGAGTCAAGAGAGTGTTATATATCTAAGAAGATACTTTTAAAATTGTGTTGCAAGTTAGTATGAATGTGGAGTCAGATATAGAACTTTAAACTCATGGAGATGGTTAGATAGTAGAATGTTAAAATCAGGTACCAAATATATATGGACTGGACATTGGGAATGTACGCTAAGTCATATAACCCTCATAACTGTGGCCTAATTACCTCTGTTGTTTTGTATTGTATTTGTTATTATAAGAGAAAGAGCTATTTTTTGGACTGAAAGGGGAAACTGTAGGGGGAGATAAGATATACCTTAAATTTAAAAGAAAAAAAAAAGGGAAGAGGATGGGGGTTTTAGGTGGGAGGGTGGGACTGGAGGGGGGAATAGGGAGGGGACTGCAATTGAGGTGTAACTTGAAGAAATAAAAAAGAAAAAAGAAAAAAAATTTAGTGTCTAGTATAGTTATGACTTTTGGACATGGGTAACAAACAACCTCTCGAAGTTTTGAAAACTTCTGGAGTTTTTGACAAGGCTTATTTGTTGGTGATTGAAGAGGGGGCATAGAAAAAGAATATATAAGAAGACAGGGGTGTTGACACATGCCTTTAATCCCAGAACTTGGGAAGCAGAGGCCGGTGGATCTCTGTGAGTCTGAGGCCAGCATGGTCTACAAAGTGAGTTCCAGGACAGCCAGGGCTATTACACAGAGAAAACCTGTCTTGAAAAAACAAAATAATAAATAATTAATTTTAAAAAATAATATATAGGATATAGCTCAGTGAGATAATATTGTCTCATATATACTAGGCCTGATTTCTATCCCCAACACTGAATTAAATAAATAAATAAAGCCAGTGCAGCTGGTATGATCCATTTAAAAGGAAGGTTTGTTTGTTGTTTGTTTGTGTGTTTTAGGTTTTTCAAGACAAGGTTTCTCTGTGATTCAGCCCTGGCTGTCCTGGACTCCATTTGTAGACCAGATTGGCCTCGAACTCACAGAGATGGAGTTTGCAAATGGAGTCCAGGAGGGCTTGGTACACAGAGAAATACTGTCTCAAAAAAACAAAAACAAAAAAAAACCAAACAAAAAATAATAATTCCCACTTGGCCCACCTCTTACAGTTCCACCACCTACTAATAGTGCCAAGACAGAGGTTTTGTTGTATGCTGGTTAGTTTTTGACAGTTTGACACAAGCTGGAATCATCTGGGAAGAGGGAACCTCAATTGAGGAATTGCTCCCATCAGATTGGGGTAGTTTGTTGTTGGGGTAGATAGTAGCATGTATGTTGGGTAGTTTTCCATTTCCAGGCATGATTTCCCTCCTGTTGATTGAGCCGATTAAATGGTTGTTTGTTGGGATAGTGTTAAGCATTCTAAATGTTAATTGGTCCTGTTTGCTGTCTGTTACTTACATTGACTCTGATTGGTTAAATAAATGCTGAGGCCTGAGCTTGGGCAAAGACAGAGAAAGGTGGGATTTCCTGAGATTTAGAACAGGAAGCCAGAGCTTTAGACATAGGATTAATTCATTCCAGCCAGCAGCAGGAGGAAGAAGAAGTTATTCCAGCCAGGAGCAGCAGGAAGAAGGTGGCACACGCCATGGGTTAGGAGAAAGAACCTCATTCCACATGGCCAGGAACATGGGCATATCGTGGAGAATGGCAGTCCAAGGGGGCGTATGTATATATGGGGTCATATTTGGGTAATAGAATTATGAGCTAGCTTAGATGGGCCAGGAATGCACAATTCAGGCCAAGGCTTGTTAAAATCCAAAAAAAAAAAAAAGAGGGGGCATGAGAGCCATTTAATGTAGATAATCATCTAGTTCTCCATTCAGACATGGGCTATGTGAGGAGAACCTATATGAGACTACACAAGGGAAGGAAGAGAAGATGCCAATGTGATAACCAATATCCAGTTCTTGGTTCCAAATATTTATACGCTTAGGTAATATTTTCTGTTCTTGTCCTCAGTATAGTAATACAATTGGAAAAATCTGGAATTAGACTTTAGAGTATCTGTTACAGAATTCACAGATACTTGTCTAAAGATTAGTTGGTTTCAGACAAACCTGCTGACTGAAAGCAACTTCTCCTAAATGAATGTGAATTACCAAACTAGTGCTGCTACCTCTAAGATTGTATAATATGTGCAGAAATGGAAAAATGTCATTTTTTATTCTCAGAACTTATTATACCTATCAGAAACTATTCCCTTTGTTGCCTTCCTCTGTTAGGCTCCATCTATGACCCAAATGGACCAAAATCTATTGAAGAGAAAGTCTTATATTTAATGTGATTGTGCTACCAGATTTAGGAATAGAAAAACAGAATATATTATTAATATTGAGAAAATCAATCTCCCAACTTTTGAAGATTTTTCTTATTTTTTTTCCCATTTGTTTCTATTTATTATTACCTGTTTGCTTTTATGGGCCAGTGATGGTATTTACTTTTGATGAGGTTACTTTATTTCAAGTCCAGAGATTGGAACAAGCCATTATTCACTAATAAGCATCATTTATTTTCATTTGGGTTCTTAGGTTCTTAGTTGGTGGATGCTTATTAAATTGAATAATAAATACACTTGAGGACTTTGGCATATTGCAAAAACATTTTCTTCTTAGTGCTCTTGGAATGCAAACATTTACAAGACCATGTGACCCCTGGGTTTGATTTTCCCCACTGTTGTTCCCAGGTGAACTTGGGTACTTACTGCTGAGCATTCTGTCACTGTAAAGATCAGTGGAACCTTAGAAGCAGCTAGAAGCTTCTGAGATTTTGATTTGGGGGACTATATTCTTATTTTATCTGCATATGTGTGTGTTCATGTGTGTGTGTGTGCACGAGCTTACACACACAAATATATGCCACATATATATGAGTGTCTGCAGAGGTCAGAAGAGGGCTTAAGACACTCTGAAGCTCGAGTTACAGAGAATTGTGGCTCACCTAGTGTGCATCCAAGAAACAGAGCTCCAGTCCTCCAAAAGATCAGGAAGTACTCTTTTTTTTTTTTTTAGTATTACATATCATTTATTTAACTTTAAATATGTAAAGAATCAGTTTGAATTTTATCACTTACCTTTAGTCATAAAATATTCTCCCATATATTCACAGGATAGTAGCAAAAGATCACCAAATGTAGTAGAAGCAAACCAATTTTTTTCTTTTTACTCTTAATCATTAAGCCATCTCTCTAGTTCCCAATTTTGAGTTCTTTAGAGATTACTAAATTGATGTTTTAATTTTAAGGAACAAAATTTAATATCATTCTCATGTTTAATACAGTAAGGATGATGATCCTTCTGTGTTTAGGTAATTGCTTGGACCTGAGTTCTCTTTTAGGGAAGAAACTCAGTTTTCAATGAATGTTATATAAATCCATGTCATATGCATACAAATGATGCTGTCATTTTTATCTTAATTATATGACAATCCATCCCAATTGATTTCTCCTCTCCTTGATGTATCTTGCCTATGAGGCAGCATTGTGCTGCCTCACATTCCTGCCATGATGTGTTCTTGCACAACTGTATTACTGTTAGGTGACTATCTGAAACTTAGCTTAGAAACCACAAAGACTACAAATGCTAACAAGTCTAAGTAAGTTGTTACATGTATTAAAATAAAGTTTATTACTTGTTGATAATTTCATATAGATATTAATAGATAAAACAATTTGTAAATATTATAAAATATATTTTTAAAGGATATCTATTTTCCACCTTTCAGACAATTGCTTAGCACACCACTTTACTGAAATTGAAACAAGAAGTAGTCAATACTCTAAATTTACTAAGCTTATGTAAAATTTCCCTTCTGTTTCTGGGAAAGATACTGTTGTTCTTAAGAGTTATAGTTACTTTTTTGTTGTTTTTCAAGATCAGGTTTCACTATGTAGCCCTAGCCAGAACCTCAGTAAAGCCTGGAAGTTCAGCTTCTGCCTACAAACTCCTTAGGACATCTAAACAGCTGAGAACAGAAGGACTGAACATAAAAGGATTGTATTAACATTTTTAACCATTTTTTCCATTTGGGTTCGGGCCCCAAACAGGTCTACTATGACCCAAATCAGCAGGAAGTCACTTTAAGAGAGCGACGTCCCATGCCCAGAGGGTGGGGAGGGTGTTTCTCCGCCCTTCTTTTTGGTTATTTGAAGGATAACTGAAAACTCTGTTATTCAGGGGAAGAGATTACAAGTGGTTAAATGGTCCTGTTTAATGGGCTTTGGAGGTTAGACCCAGGGTATTCCTTCTTTCCCTTTTCTGTATCCTTCTTTCTCTCCTATGTAGGAGTGCACGGACTTGAGAAAAATGAGACATAGACATAGCACAGGAAGGACCAAGAAGAAGGGACAGATTATTGAATATGCCCTTATACCTTTGTATATTGATACAAAATTAGTAGTATATTTGGCTAAAGTGGTATTGACCATTGTTTATTGTGCAAAAATAAGATTGTATTGGATTACATTGGTATTGATCTTTGTATATTGATACAAAATTAAGATTATAGTTGGCCACAATGGTATTGACCCCTGTATATGGACGTAATATTAAGATTGTATTGGACTACATAGGCATTGATCTTTGTATATTGATACATAATTAAGAGTATATTTAACCACAATTGAATAGATCTTTGTATATTGATACAAAATTAAAGGTAACGCTTCCTAATGGTATCATACCTAGAGATACTTAAAAATAAAATGTGAAGCTCTGGCCTCTTGATACCAACCGTCTAAAACAGTCTAGGATAGTTAAGTAAAACAAACTCCTAGTCATGCAAACATGTCACTTTGTTAGCTACTATGACAGTCTATCACAGATATTCTCTAAACTACCCAGTAATCAAGTTGCTAAGAGACAAGCAACATTTGCTTATCTAAATACAAGAGATGGATAGGGCATCTTCAAACACCCCAAGAGATCTGCAGAATATGGCATTCAAAGATGTTATCTTAAATTAAGATTTTCTCTTTTTTTTGATATCGAGACATATCAGCTCCTGACAGCACCCCCTATTCTACTCCAAGTAGAAGATAAGCATCGAAGAATCTCCAGTGTGAGATGGTTGAATTAGTGGCAAGCCTATCTCTTGGCATGAAAAAACCCCTTGCTCCAACTGCAGACAGACTGCTGTCCAAAAAGGACAAAACTTGGTAGCAGGGAAGTCGACAGCCTAACTCTGCCAAGACAGGGTAGGTAAGTGCTTCATAATTCCTGCTCTACAACAAATGTCTGTCAGAGAAACAGGACCCAAAGGCTGAAGACTGATGCAGGAATGTATGGAGAGAAAATGGGAACTGTCCAGGCAGTCACTGGTATGTCTTTTCTTAGTTTTGGAAGATGCAGGCCCTGCACTTCCTATATAAGCAGATATATTTATCCCTCTCAGGTCTCTGAGGTGGTTGAAGAATAAACAGCTAGAGTCTCATAGTTAAATTTTGAGCTGTTTAGGAATCAAGAGGGTGTTATAGATCTAAGAAGATACTCTTAAAAGTGTGTTGCAAGTTAGTATGAATGTTGAATCAGATATAGACCTTTAAACTCATGGAGATGGTTAGATAGTAGAATGTTAAAGTCAGGGGCCAAATATGTATAAACTGGACATTGGGAAGGTATACTGGGCCATTTAACTCTCATAAATGTGGCATATTTATATCTGTTGTTTTGTATAGTATTCACTGTTATAAGAGAAGGAACCATCTGTTGGACTGAAAGGGGAAACTTCTGGGGGGAAGAGGGTGGAAGGGCGGGATAGGAAGGGGGAATAAGGAGGGGCTTGTGACTGAGATATAACTTGAAGAAAAAAAAAAAACAAATAAGGCTGCTATGAACATAGATGAGGAAACATCTTGTGGTTTGGTGAGCAATCATTTGGATGTATACCCAGAAGTGGTATGACTGGATCTTGAGGTAGAGCTATTTTGAGTTTTCTAAGATATTGCCAGACTGATTTCCATAGTGGTTGTACAAGTTTGCACTCCCACTAGCAATGGAGGAGTGTTCCCCTTTCTCCACCAGCACGTGCTGTCATTTGAGTTTTTGATCTTAGCCATTTTGACAGGTGTGAGATGGAATCTCGGAGTTGTCTTGAGTTGCATTTCTCTGATGATTAAGGATGCTGAGCATTTCTTCAAGTATCTCTCAGCCATTAGGGATTCCTCCTTTGTAAATTCTCGGTTTAGCTCTGTTCCCCATTTTTTGATTGGATTATCTGCTCTCTTGGCATTTAGTTTCTTGAGTTCTTCATAAATTTTGGATATTAGCCCTCTGTCAGGTGTGAGGTTGATGAAGATTTTTTCCCAATCTGTAGGTTGCCATTTTGTTCGAATGACAGTGTCTTTTGCCTTATAGAAGCTTTTCAGTTTCATGAGGTACCATTTATTGATTATTGGTCTTAGATCCTGAGCTGTTGGTGTTCTATTCAGAAAGTTGTCACCTGTACCAATGAGTTCAAGGATTTTCCACAATTTCTCTTCTATTAGATTTAGTGTGTTGGGTTTTATGTTAAGGTCTTTGATCCACTTGGAGTTAAGTTTTGTACAAGGTAGTAAGTATGGATCTAATTTCATTCTTTTACATGTCAACATCCATTTGGACTAGCACTATTTGTTGAAGATACTGTCCTTTTTCCATTGTATGGTTTTGGTTTCTTTGTCCAAAATTAAGTGACCATAGGTGTGTGGGTTCATTTCTGGCAAACTGAATACAAGAACACATCAAAAGTATCATACACCATGATCAAGTAAGCTTCATCCCAGAAATGCAGGGGTGGTTCAACACATGAAGATCCATCCATGTAATTCACCATATAAACAAGTGTGTCCAAACCTGAGACAGATGTAGCCAGTGAGAGGCATGTGCAAACTTTATCAAGCAACAACCAGTGGTTAGGAACGGCCCGTGTCCCGTTGTTTGGCAGGGCATGACTTCCACAGAATCATAACAACAGATGTTTTAAAAAAATTACTGCACTGTGGCAAATGATCCAATCCAGGTCAAATTAAGTTATATAAAGACAGGTTTATTGGATACGAGAGGGGAAGAGAAATAGCATATGCATGCAGAGAGAGAGAGAGAGAGAGAGAGAGAGAGAGAGAGAGAGAGAGAGAGGGAGAGAGAGAGGGAGAGAGTGGGGGGAAAGAAGCAGAGAGGGGAGAGAAGAGAAGGGGGAGAGAAAGAGGGTCTTCTCTAAAACATTTAATGCTACTCTTTCCTATTGGTTTTAATTACAGGTAAGTTTGTAACCCCATTATTCTTGAATTGTTAAAGAAGTCCTTCAATAATCAGAGTGTTTTGGCACTACTTCCAACACAACTGTGAACCTGAGTTAGCTCATCCTCACAGTGATTGCTTTATTATCTGAGCAGAAAGTGCTTGATATTTCTAGAAATTCAGAGTTCAAAAACAAAGATACATTTCTTATCTGTATGTTCCACTGTTCAAATTTCATTTGATTTTCTTTCAGGAAAAATATAAGTCACTTAAATCTCTTCCAAGTGCATGGAAGTTTAAAATTGACTTGAGACATACATCTTTGAAAGTAATTTGACTACTATTTAGTACATTAGCAGATACTCAATATTCTTGTGCCTTTAAAAAATATGATCCTGGTTGACTTAGTGAAGAATCATAATTCTATTTTAGTATTTTAATAGGCAATGCTATTTTAGTATTGAGGCATCATTATGCTTGGATGTTTCAGGCATTCCATTATAAATGATGCATTCTGTTATGTGATCCTTTAAAATTCAACATTTGATTTTATTAACCAGCTACATAAATCTCATAATTCAAACCAAAGATATTCACTTTTGTTAAAACTTGGTCTCTGATAATATTTTATTCAAAAACAGAGTTCTTTGTTTTTTTCTTCCAATAACTCTTTCTTTACTTAGAATTTTACTTACATTCTAAATTTTAAGAAAATGCAAGTAAACACATTTTTGAGAAGTCAGGTACACACACACATCTACACAAGGATCCGTCTCTGAGATTTAAAAGGCATATCAGTGATCACCCACCGCTACCTGTTAGTCAGTTTCTGATGGAAAGGGAGACAAGTGTCAGTTGCTGGCAATAGTCCTCAAACAGGACCCGAGGAACACTGTTCCTGTAAACTATTAGTGGAAAAAGTTTGCTGGTTACATAAACTTAAAAAGCATTTGTGATATATCTCTTTTAGGAGATTTATAAGTCTTTAATCATATTAAATTTCCTGAAAAATTAGCCAAAAATTTTATAACAAATTGTATAAGATATATTTACCTAACATTTTAAAAATAGAACTTAGGAAAATGTTATTGACATTTCCTTGAACAATAGCAGATAGCACTTATAAATATTGCCACATATTATTGGTAAATTTCCTGAACTCAATAGATCTCATTATATTTCCTAAGAATGACTATGTTCCTTGCCCTAAATCAGTTACTGTTGCAGAGTGAGGGAAGCATTCTGAAATAAGAGTTGCTTTATCCCATAACACACTTGCTTTTCATTGCACCCCAGTCCAATTACCTTCTCTGAAAAAAAAAGAAAAATAAATAAACAAGGAAACAAGCAACTTGACTTTAAAAAGTGGGCAACGAAACTGAATTGACTATTCTCAAAAATAAAAATGTCTAGTAAACTCTTAAAATATGTTCAACTTCCTTAGCTATGATGGAAATGAAAATTTAAATTACTTGGAGGTTCCATCTTACCAAGTTAGAAGAATGACTTCCATTAAGAAAAATGGCAACAAACACAAATTAAAATGCAGAAATGAGGGAAGCCTGATTTACTGTTGTGCAAACTGATACAACCAGTATGGAAATAATAGCTGTGGTTTCCCCAAAAGCAAAACCCTAAAAGTACACCTTCCATATGACCCAGTACCATTCTTGGACTTCATCCTATCATAGGATTCGAGCACATTCAGGATCATCCCATAAGTAAAATGTCTTTCTCCAAATGGTTTCATCCCATCTAAGCATCTGGTGTTATTCCATAAGAGACTATGTCTATCTTCTAAACTATACTTTCTTATGTCCCATCTGAATTCTTTCAACAGGGATTATAAGGAGTGAGGAGCAGAATGAGATCTCAACAATTGTATGAGAAAGTTGCATGGGACTAGGTGCTCTTGTCAGCTCCTAGGCAGACCTAACAGCCACGAGGAACTGACATTCACTCCCAAAAGTAGTCTTACTCAATTTCTTGACCCAGTTCTTGACCCAGTTACATTTTATTTGATGTTCTTTTAGCCAAGTTGTGGATGTCAGAAATCTTTTAACTTTAATAGATGTTAACTGTTCAACACTGGAGTTTTAATGAATCATTTTTTATTATTTTAATAATTTAATTATTATTTTAATCATTATTAAATACTCAACTACAGGGCTGGCATGGCCCAGTAGGTAAAGGCAGCTGCTGCTAAGCCTCATGGTTTGAGTTTGAGGACCTACATGTGGAATAAGAATGCTGATTTATATAAGTTGTTCTCTGACCACTACGTGGACACCATGACACACACACACACACACACACACACACACACACACACACACACACACCAGAGAGAGAGAGAGAGAGTTTGAATCTTTTCTTCTCATATTGCTTCAACTTAACTTAGCATGAATAACTGAATTCCACCATCTTGTTTCCTATTCTCATGGTTTTATAAGTTGAAGTCAAAGCTAAGTGCATACCTTTTGATGCTCCTATTTGAGAATGCTGCTATGTTTTTCAAACTGAGTACAAAAATGGGAATGACAAGAATTATTACATTGTATTTTGCTAATGACCAGCATTTGGAAATACTAAAACACTGTTTAATATAATATCCTTTCTTTATTATTTGATAACTCATACATGTAAATAATGTATCTTGAGCTTATCTACTCCTAACACATCCCTTGCCATTTAACCCATCCCCAGCTGATCCTGTTGGCTTTATCTTATACAGGTAACCATAGCTGTAGTGAGTTTCTGAGTATAACAGTCATATCATGTCTTTCCCATCCTCCAGCTCTTGTATTCTTTCTGATATGTCTTCTGTGATGCTCCTTAAGCCTTAGAGTGTTAGAGGAGGTTTGATAATAAAGCTCCATCTAAAACTGAGTACTCAACACTCACTATTCTCAGCACTTTGAACAATTATGAGTCTCTGGATTAACTTTTGTCTGCTACAGAGAAAACCTTCTCTGGTTGAGGTTGAGGGCAGCATTAATCTATGTATATAAACAAAGAAGAAAACTTAACAACATGTCTACTTAGCAACCTAAGAATAGTAGGTTCCTCCTATTACATCCCTAACCATGGGATTTTTACCAGGCTTACAGTACCAGACATGAATTCCCTTCTGTGCAGTCAGTCTCAACTCTAATCTAAAAATAGTTGGTTACCCCTATAACCTTGTTCCACTATTTCATCAGTGGTTACAACTTGCCTAACGTGTTGGTACTGTAGCATTCAGGGGTCACTGTTAAGTTATACCATTGATGGGTTTTCCCTCCAGGATCGTCCATAGCACCTTCTGGATTAAAACATTTTTTTGTTGGCATTATAAAATCATAAATTTCCTGGTTGAATGACATGTATTTATAAGTATGTAATGCCATAAGTACATTTTCCTCAAGAAATAATAAAGCAAAGGGTGATTAATGGGCATGTTATGGAACCTTGAATACCACTTGAATTACATAGGCTTCTGAAACAAATAAATGAAATTTTTTTTCCTTTTATACTAACCCAGTTGTATTGATCAGACTGTTGAACACATGTTGACTTTGCCCTTGTTTAGTGACAGTAACTCCAAAGGAGACAAATTACATTCTATAGAGCTTCAGAAATATCTTTACTTGAAATATTTAACATGTTCAAATAATTTTAATTGCTGATTCTCAAATTATACACCAATAGCAAATAATTAAAATAATTTGTATAATTATTGATTTCTTTCCACAGTAGAGAAGTGTGAAAAATAGGCCATAATAGAACTATAACAGAAAGCTACAAATTAATTCTACTGATTCTACTCTCAAGTCAAATGATAGTTTTATAAAAGTCAGGTCACTTTAGCCTGATTGTGCCAGAACAGATTTTCCTGAAAGGCCCTGTGGCCCGGGTGACCTATTTTGTTTCCTTTATGTATCTCAGGCTTTTCATTTTGAAATGCTATACCTCGGAATATGAAAGTGATTGACATGAATGGACATGTTCTAACCCATTTCTCCTCCCTGCTCTTAGCCTTGTCACTTCAGACTCTAAACTGGTTTCTCTAGACCTGAAAAGCAAGAGGAACAGCCAGAAAGCTAGGTTATCACATTTGCTGCCCCCTCCTTTCTAATTTCTATTTTGTATTCATAGAGATCTTTCAAACTCTTGGTGTTTCTTATTAAATATGCTTCAGCAAGTAACTCACAGTCAGCAGGACATAAATTCTTCTTAGTCTCATGCTGTTTCTTTACCATACACACAAATATATAATTAATATACATATAATATATAGTTGTATGTAACATATATATTATATATATACATACATATATGTATGTATATACATATATACACATGTATATGTGTATATATGCATATATATGTGCAGTATTTAATATAAGAGTAGGCTGGCATCCAAATGAGAAGCTATTATGAAAAAATGGTACAAGAAGCTGATACAGATGCTGTAAATATATATCTTTACTTGCCTCCCACAAAATCCTTCAAAAACTCATAACCTCTCTAAAGACATACCAGTAATAATTAATTGTATTAGTCACCACACTCCATTTCAAATTTAAATATGTCTAAGAAAAAAATAGAAGAGGTAATTTATTGTCTTACGTCATTAAACACTCTAAGATTCATGTGTAGCTGGATTCAAGCAGTTCAAATGATATTTCTTAGTTCTTAACTTCTGTGTTGTCCATCACTGTTTCTGAATATATTGGCTCTGTTATCAATGAGACTTGTCCCACTGTGGCAATATGATGGCTCTCATGGCCAGAAAAGATGCTTCACTCATTATATTTAATGAAAGTGACAAGCTCCATTTTTACCAGCATCCAAAAATGTCCCAGGCTGACTCTAATTGGAACAATTACAGTCTGGTAGTCATTTTTGAAGTTCACAGGAAAAGATATGCTCTAGTGGGAGCTCTGGGTCACTTACCTTACCTTGGAGCTGGGGGCAGATAAGATTCTCTGTCCATGAATAGTGTTTCATATAATGGTAGGCTGGCATCCAAATGAGAAGTTGTTATGAGAAAATGGTACCAGAGGCCGATACAGGTGGCAGTAACCATAGATGTGCACTTTGGAGGTCACAAAGCCTCTTAACTCAGGTGTATTTTGATACAGATTGTTATTAGTGTTATGTTCAAGTTCATCACATCAAAAATGCACAATGTCCTTTTATAATTCAGATGTTTTCTTCACTGAAGTATTTGTCCCAATACATTTGTTAATATTACAGCATAGGCATAGTCAAACACATTGCTTCCAGAAAATTCATACACATTTTTACATTTGATTTCTTATTTCTCAATTTACAAGTAGGTTTAAAAGTCGTAGTCTTACTTTCTTCCTAGTTCAGATACTACACAGTATGCAGTGGCCACTGTAAATCACAGTATAGAAGCATTTCATGTTTATAACAGCATGACCTCTACTTTGGGATTTCATAAGTAGAATTTGCTTGCAAAGGTGGATTCATTTAAAAATAGCTCAAGGAATGAGCAAGCATCTTTAGTTGTTCCAAAATGCTGTCCTCTAAAATCCTGCTCAGATACTTAGTAACACAATGAGATGTTATTAGAAGCCATGTTTCCCAAAGAAACTATGATTGGACTCTTAATGCTATAGGCAAATTTGCTATCTTGTAAAATCTGACTTTTCATAACTGCACCTTTTACAACAAAGGACACCTGTGTTTGTGAGAAGTGGAATGAGAATAACTTTTCCATTCACAGACAGAAGAGGAAAAATTTGCCTATGGATAGTAAGCTCAAGTTGTTGCAATGTGAATAAATCTTATAAAAATGTAAGGGATTTGGATAATATTTATAGAATAATAAGTGTAGTATGTATCAAATTACAAAAGAATTAGTTTTTTCCATAAGAAATTGCTCTTTTCCTGTTTCACGCCTTTATCTTCGGTGTTATACAACGTCTATGATATGTTCTAGTTTCATTCTGTCACTGTGATACAAAGAACTCTGACCAAAAGAAACTAAGGGTGGGAAGAGTTTATTTGGCTTACATGCCTAGATAGCAGTCCTGTCACTGAATACAGTTAGGGCAAGAACTCAGGACAGGGACCTAGAAGCAGAAATTACTGAGAGATGCTTCTTGCTGGCAAGATGCATAGCTTGCTTATGCTTAGCCATCATATTTATATGATATACATATGTATATGATATATATGTACATATGTATATGATATATATCATATACATGTACACACACACATATTTTTTTTCAACCCCACCTTCCTAGGAAGCTATTGTGCTTCCTACAGTGGGCAGATCCTTTCACATCAATTAATAATGAAGACAAGGCCCCACAGACATGCCAACATCCCCATCTTATATAAGTATTTCCAAGTTGAGGCTTCTCCTCTCAAATGACTCTATGCTGTGTTACGTTCACAATAAAGGCTAACCAAAACATGGTCAAGTAAGGAAAGGTCTACTTAGGGTACACTTCCAGTAACCTGGAGTCATTTGTTGGAGGACATAAAAATCTGAAAGATAGCACTGATATTATATATGATTTAGATAGACTTTTTGTAGGATAGCCTAGCTCATTTCTGTTGTTGCATGTCAACATGTTTGTTGAAAAATGAAAGACCAGGCTGCTTAGAATTAATCCTTGATCATTATTTGCTTAATGTGACCCATTGATTTGCTCTGTGAATAACACATCAAAACAGATATATCTCTAGTCACTTTGATGGATGCATTTTGAGCATATATGTCCCAGAATCATTCTGCCTTAGTTCATTTTCTACCTTCATGTGTCACATACAATGATCATAGTCTACTCTGAAGATTACTAGTACTGTTCTTTACATGTCAATGCATTTTGGAGACAGAGACAGAGTGAGAGAGAGAGATTGGAGTAGAGAATGGAACTATGGCAAACATAACCCAACCATACTTACATACTATTAGTTTTAAATTTTGATATAGTTTATTTTAGTTGGATTTGATATTCTAAGTGAATGGCACACAACATTCCATAAATATGATATGCATAATACTAATGATATATAAAATGTAAGTGTTTTTGACCATTATTAATGGATGACCCCACACTCATGCAAATGGGCAGTTCTAATTAGACTTAGTAGGTAAACAAAAATATAATGTAGAGGTTGTAAAGTTAAAAGCAGGAGGTGATGTGAAATTAGCTGAGTTGATTGGAAAAGACAGAGTGGATATTATCATTTTTATATATGTATGAAATTCTCAAAAGTACATTAAAATAAACTGTAGCCCTGAAATGGGCCTAGGTAAAATTGAATCTATTTTACTTTAAGAAAATATTACAGATACAGAAAATTGTGATGATAATAAAAAACTCAGAGTCCGTATGGACATGGAAATTAAGAAAATGAGAGAGAAGGGTAGGGAGTATGCTTACTCCACTGAAACCACAACGTAAAACAAACACTGAAGATATATGCAGTGATTTTCTTCAAACAGTGCATTATTCATACATGAAAAGTTTTAATACTTGTGTCTATATGGTAAGCTTTAACAATGACCCAGAAAGCACTCTCTAATGGAAATAGGGTACAGATTTGTCTTCTTAAATAGTTAGCACTCTGG
Source organism: Lophiomys imhausi (assembly GCA_907164525.1). NCBI lineage: Eukaryota > Metazoa > Chordata > Mammalia > Rodentia > Muridae > Lophiomys > Lophiomys imhausi. The sequence goes on along the minus strand of CAJQZJ010033894.1, from coordinate 1,889,139 downwards.
TATCCCACCTGACCTTAAGAAAATGCCAAGTAATTCTCTGAAAATAGAACTATAAAATGGTAACCTCTTCGAAGGATAGCTCTGTCTGTAACAGGTCTGCAAATCATTTCCATGTCTCTGTAGAAATCAATACCTAACTGTTGTTTAATTGGAGAGTGTAGTGTGACCTAATCATCTTGATGAGGTCCTCTATCCAGGAAGTTCATCCCTAGGGAAAACAGGATGAGCCTCAGGAATAAGGAATTAATTGCAGAAAGATAATGAGTATGGTTTCAATCAGGCTGAGAGAGAGAGAGAGAGAGAGAGAGAGAGAGAGAGAGGAAGAAGATGGGTTAGAGAACTTAAATCTCAAGCTTCTGATTTACCTACTTTATCATTAATTAGCAAGAACTTTAATTAAGCATGACACCAAAGTACATACTGTGCCAAAGACATAGACTAAACTTATTAGCCAGGTCTGAGAGAGACAAACTATAAACTGAAATCTGGTCTGAGACTTTTATTTAGAGTCTAAGTGGGACTCACTCCATACAATGTATGTGAAGAGTAAATATGCTTTCAGACATCTCCCCTCTTGTTTGCAGTATCTTCCCTTCTCCCTTGGCTTATAGACAGGTTCACAGACAGGTTTTCACTTCAGTGTATAGAGAGGAAATATCTCCCCCAGACATCTGTAACTTTTTATGTTAAAACCCAAACTGAAACAAACAGACAAGCAATCACAACATAAAATGGTCCTCTGATTATCCAGATGTGGATTCACACATGATTCACATAGTTTGGATGAAGATCTCTGTGCTGGCACCCTGTAAGAACTACATAAAGCATTAACATGTCTATACTTCCAGTTTCCTGATAGAAAATGGTAGGAAGAATTCTTTTCTCATGGTGGTTATAATGTAAAAAGGAGTTGATGGAGAAAAAGTGTACAGGACAGGACACTGTCCATTTTAAAAAGTCAATAAACAAATATTGATTGGGTATTGTTCATAATTATGACTGGTATTTCTTGCCTGAAGTTTAGTGTAAATCAGTAAACAAATGACTACATTATAAGATCCAGTGGAAATAAACCCATAGCATGTTCTAAGAAGCCAAGGCTAGTTTTTGATACTATGGAAATGTATTATGAATTTGCTTACAAATATATTTGGGACCAATAGCAGAATAATATCATAAGGTTAACATGATAATTTGCTAGACCTTTACTGCATATTTACCACATTAACAAGGACTCCACAGAAAACTAAACTAACAAGAATTCTGAGAGAAATAAACCAAGACTCACTCTTTGATGAGGTAACATTTTAGCATGGGAGGCACACATAGATGAGTGAATGTCATGCAACTTGCAATGTCTACACAGAAGATGTTCTTATTTGCATGGCATTGAAGAACTCAGAGAGTGCTAAATATCAAATTATCCAATGTATACATTGTGGAATGGTGTTCAGAGCAATGAGATTATGGCATGAATTTTGAATGGCTAGAGGTGTGTGAAGATGTGTCTGAGTGGTCATACCTGGCACATTATGTATGACCTTGAATACTAGACACAAGGTCAATTAAGGCTGAGAAAGGTCTTGAGGTTTCCAGGGAACATGATCCAAATTTTTCTTAGAATGTTAAGTCTGGTAGAAATGAATTCAATATGTTGACAATAGGAATGGTTTGGGGACAGGATTTGAGACCTTTCAGGTAAGAACTAGATTCCAGACAGAAGAGGAAAGAGAAAATTTGAATCTGGTAAACAATATTATTGATAATACCCTTTAGATAAATGCCAGGAGATTTTGGGCTTCAGAATCCAGTGGGAGAAGGAAGTAAGAATGAATAATGTGTAGGACTAGTCTGCTCTATGCATTTAAGAAGTGTGATGTTTAAAGAAGCCTAGGAGATAGAAAGAGTGCATGAATTTGAATGGAAGAATTCTTTTCCTTATTTTCCAATAATTATATACAGAAAGTTGTGGAAATGAATCAGTGTGCACAAGATAGAAAACAGTTAAACGATGAGGATTCCACAGAAGTGGAATAAAAGTAATTTACAAGTATGTAGGATCAACAACTTCTCTAGTTAATATAGAATGAATTAGTCTTAAGGAAAAATCTACCTGACCTCTCCAATTCTTTTTTTGTCCATTTTCTGATAAAGTTGATATTGGGAAGCCATGAATATTTAAAATCTAAATGCATAAGTTACTAAATCACAGAGATGTGAGTAATAAGAATAAAGGTGTTGTAGAAATTAGGCAAAGCAACAGTTGGTGTGGGTCTTTTGTGCCTTTCTACTGTCAGCATGAAACACTGTGGCATGTGTCAAACCCAGTTTGAATTCTACGAGTCCCAGGGGGGAAGCATAGATACATGTTATACTTCTCCATGGTCCTGAATTTCTTTTATGTTTATTAAGGTTATGAGATTTATTTCTTTTATTAGGAGTATGTTGCAAATCCCTTTCACAAAGTAGTGGGTTCACCTTTAATAACTCTGCACATGTTAGAACCAGTATACATATTGAAGGTGTAGGTGGATATCCCATTTGTTCTTCTGGGTTTTTTGTTGTTGTTGTTGTTGTTAAAAATTTCTTTTATTTGTGTAGATGTACCACAGTTTCTTAATCCATTCTTTGGTTAAGGGACATCTGGGAAGAATCTCGAGTGGGAGATGATTGAATTAGTGGCAAGCCTATCTCTTGGCAGGAAAAACCCCTTGCTCCAACTGTAGACAGAATGCTGTCCAAAAAGGACAAAACTTGGAAGCAGGTAAGTCGACAGCCTAGCTCTGCCAAGACAGGGTAGGCAAGTCCTTCATAACCCCTGCTCTACAATCAATGTCTGTCAGAGAAATGGGGCCAAATGACTGAAGATCGATGCTGTAATGTATGGAGAGAAAATGGGAACTGTCCAGGCAGCCACTGGTATGTCATTTCTTAGTTTTGGAAACTGCAGGCCCTGCACTTCCTATATAATCAGATATATTTATCCCTCTCAGGTCTCTAAGGTGGTTGAAGAATAGATAGCTAGAGTCTCAAAATTAAATTTTGAGTTGTTTAGGAATCAAGAGAGTGTTATGGATCTAAGAAGATGTTTTTAAAATTTTGATGCAAGTTAGTATGAAAATTGAGAACTTTAAACTCGTATAAATGGTTAGACAGTAGAATGTTAAAGTCAGGTGCCAAATACATATGGACTGGACATTGGGAATGTATGCTAAGCCATATAAACCTCATAACTGTGGCCTAATTACCTCTGTTGTTTTGTATTGTATTTATTATTATAAGAGAAAGAGCCATTTGTTGGACTGAAAGGGGGAGCTGTTAGGGGGAATAAGATATACCTTAAACTAAAAAAAAAGGAAGGGGATGGGGGGTTGAGGGTGGGACTGGAGGGGGGAATAGGGAGGAGATTGCGATTGAGATGTAACTTGAAGAAATAAAAAGTAAAGTAAAAAAATTATTTGTTTATTTTATATCCCAATTTCAACTCTGTTCCCTGCTCACTTCCTAGTGTCACCCTCCCACTCACTTCCCCCATATCTCCCTGCCTTGTGCCCACCAACTCTGGCACATCAAATTGCATCAGGACTACATGTCTCCTCTTCCGCTGAGGCAAGACAAGGCAGCTCTGCTAGAAAATGGGATCCAGAGGAAGGCAAAATAGTTTGAGTCTTGTGGAAGAGTTAGGAAGAGGTTTGATGGAGCTGGAAGGGTCAAGGACACCACAAGAAGACCTACATATCCAACTAACTTGGACACAGGGGCCTCTTAGAGTCTGAACCAGCAAACAAGGAGCTTGCATGGACTGCTCCCAGGCCCACTACACATAAGGTGCTTATAGGGTGCTTGGTCCTCAAGTGGATCCCCTAACAATTGGAGCATGGACTATCTCTGACTTGGTCCTCTCTCTTTTTTTTTAATTAACCATAGTGTTTAAAGATATAATCCCCTCTTGATAAGATCATGAACTGAGTAAACATAAAGGGTAACAGAATTGATGGGGAGTGGAGCTTTGTCTTTCTAATAGGCTGTCAATATAAATCTCTAGACATAGAAAAACCCAGGAAAATTATTTTTGAAGTCTCTGATTAAACACAGTAAATTAGTTAAGTGATACTACTGAGATTTGTCCTATGGAACAAGAGTTCGAAACTCCAGAGAGAGCTTTTTGGAAACCTGAAGAAAGGAACAAATTCTATCTTACTATAACCACACAAGCCAGTGAGGAAAATAGGCAAGTGTACACAGAAATCTTAGAAGTTACAGGTGTGACTCTGCTTCGATGTTAGCATAAGGACAAGAGTTTCATTTCCCCAGAGGCTGAAGTTGACACCCTGAGGACTGTAGAAAAGCTTGAACATTAAGTACACAGTGCTACTCTCTTATATTTTTGGTTGTGAGCCTAGCCTTTAACAGCTGAGCCATCTCTCCAGCCCGATAATACCACTGTCTACCTAGATTTCTTCATACAAGTGTCTGCTCAGTTCACAGAAAGTGGCTTCCTTCATTCTTGAAGAGTAGTTTCACCATGTAACATATTATAAGAAAAAAATGCCTTCAGTGACTTAAGAACACTTAAGATATTTTCCTTATCTTTGCCAATATTGTCAAGGTAGTTTTTAGGTGTGTGTGTGTGTGTTGTATGTATGTATGTCTTTGTGTAGGTATGCATTCATGTGTGTGTGTGTGTGTGTGTGTGTGTGTGTGTGTGTGTGTGTGTATGTGGAAGTCATAAGTCAATATTGGGTATCTTCCTCAAACACATTTACTTGAGCTTTTTTGAGACAGGTTCTCTCACTGAACTTGGAGTTCATTGATTCTACTAGACTGGTTGGCCTATAAGTTCCAGGGATCTGCTGCCTCTGCTGTGATTCCTACTTAGGGTGCAAGAGTCACAGACAGTTGCAACCACTCCCTACTTGTGTATGTGTGCCACGAATCTGAAGTCTGCTCCTCTCTACTTGTGCATGTGTGCCAAGAATCTGAAGTCTGCTCCTCATTCTTGCATGGCAGGCCCTTTATTAATGGATCCATCTTCCTAGCTCCTCATAGTAGTGCTTTGTAGCTCCATTTACTCTAATACTTAGATATCCTCCCCTCCTCAACACCTAGGTCTTCTAGCTCTATTTAAAAAAATGGGTTAAGACACCACTTTTCTCACTAGCTTTCTAGAAGTTATGAAGTTCCCATTGGGCCATATCTGGAAAGCAAACTGAAGGCTTAACAATTAATCCCCAGTGAAAATATATGAATACAGCAGAAATGTTATCAGCTTTTTAAAAAATAAACTTCTGCCAGATCTTGCAATATTTTGTGCAGAGATGTTGGCATAGTCAATAAATCTTGACTGGCTGTTGTCCAGGAGAAATTATCGCCAGCCCGCTGAAGGATCTCGGATTCTTTGTAGGAGAGAGAAGGGGGAAGCTATGGCTGTGGTTCATTCTGATTTGTGCATTATACATTAAATTAAAATATATGTTTCACCCATTTAGCAGTCTGAATAATAAAAGCTGTATACAGCTGCAGCAACCATGCTCTATGCATTTTAATGACTGATTTGTGAATATACTAGAATTATAGCTGCTATTCAAATATTTTCCCATTTTAAGAAGTCACAAATCCCTCCCTTTAAAAATGCACAGACAAACAGTTTATAATCTTTTAATAATTTGTATAAAAGAGTCTTAAAGCTTAGGATATGTGGAAATTATTTGTTTTAGGACCAGTAAATACAATGGGCTTGTCAATATGGTATTTAAATAACTGTCAAAATATTTGGAGTGTCTCTAACAAAGGAAACCTAACTCGATTTCTGCATTCAAATGAATTCTAAATAGAAAAAGTGATATACAGTTCAAAAAGCAGCATTAGACTATAAAGCACCTTTCCATCTCTCCCAGGAATTATGATCTACTGCTCAAATAGACTTTTAAATGGTTGCTGAGTTTTCAGGCTTCTCAGATGTTCACGCTTAAATCAGTTTGCACTAGTTAAGTAGAGTCACAATTAGAATTGTAATTTCTTTTCTCTCTGTTTTTAACCAATTGTGAAGAAAGCTAATAAAATTGGGGAATGAACATCTGCACCCTTTAATATGATAACTAGGTTTCAGAAGGGTGAAACATGCTTTGTTAACTTCTGGAGTTCATTTTTTTTTTTCATCTCTCTGAGCATAACACCCATTTTGATACTGGAGCTCTGTGCTCTTTGTGTAATGACTCATAAATCACAAACCAGAAGATTTCTCTAATGGGCTCAAAAACCCAGGAAAATCAGATTCAATTTATAAGGAAAAATGATATAACAAAAGTAGTAGTATCAAAGCTTCAATTTCTTGTGAAAATGTACAAAAGTATGTATCAGCTAAGCAAAAGTTCAGGATGTCTGTTATTAATGTAAGAAAATTCTCCATTGCTTCCTAGAAGTTCAGATAGTCTTTCGGGGGCTGGAAATGGGTCCATAATGTGGAAGTCTGTGGAATCTTTATCAGAGCTGAGGACCTGAAGGAATCCCCTTTATTGTCTGTTCATTTCATCCCCAAATAACCCTCAGTATCTTAATATTGCCCCTAGGATCTCATTTTACAATGGATGGATTCAAAGAAAACAATTGGAAGACATTTCAAGAGGTGGGGAATAAACTTTTATTTCTAAGGCATCTATGGTTTGTAACATAGGCAATTCAGACTTCTTCCTAAGCCGTTTTTGGCATCTGTAAAGTGATCTAAATGTCTGTTATGAGTGTTAATTTAGGAGAGATCATTTAGGAATTGGTTTTCTAGAGAAAAATCAGCACAAAATTTTCCATAAAGGGCCAGGTAGTAATTTAAGCATTTGTAGACCTCTCAGGGATGCTCTGTCATGATTATTCGACCTGGCCACTGAGCTGCAAGATTCACCAAGATAAATGTAAACATGTGTATGTAGCCAACACATTTCCCCATAAGTGGAGTTTGGTAATCCATGTTATAAAGAAAAGATGGACAAATGGTGACTATGTGTGTGTGGAAGGTAGGTGATGGTATTTGAGGGTTTCTTTTGGAATTTTCTATGGAAAGCTTCACCACCACAACAGCTTATAAGAAAGCCCTTTTTCTTAAATCTGGCAAAGTGGCCCAGTGTGTAAACACACTTGCCACCAGGCCTGATGATCTGAGTTCAATCAAGCTCATTGGAATCTAGTCTGAGGACAAATGGAATAGGGCATAGGAAATGATGTTATCATTCCCTTATCCTCAATTACATAGAACTTGGTAGGTAACTAACAAAACTTAATAATGAAGCATTTGGAGAAGTCACTGCCCATCGGAAGAGCTGACATTTATAGAGAATCCTCTATGATAATCAATTTGGAGAACAGAAGATTAATCTCCCAATTTAATCCATAACTCCAAATCTCAAAACTCACTGAAAGCAGTCATTTTATTTCATTTTGCTATCATGACTCAAAAATCCCATTGCCAGGGATGGAGAGATGGCACAACAGTTAAGAACATTTGCTGCTCATACAGAGGATACAGTCCACTTCCCAATACTCACATAGGGCAGAACAAAATTATTTTTAACTACAGTTCTAAGGGATGTGACACTTTCCTCTGGACTCCACTGGCCAAGGGCATACATGTAGTATACATATATACAAGCAGGCAAATCATTCATGTACATAAAATAAACATTGTAAGAGCCAGAGGATCGGGGAGTTGGCTGTGAGAATGTCTCCTAACAATCTCAGAAGCAACACACATAAATTCTCACCAACATAATTACCTAAACATGAGTGCATAAGGGCAATGGTAGACATGACAATATGGAGAATGGAAAGCCTGGAAGTCCTCAACCCTATGCAAGGAACTATGACAACTAACAAATGCTAAATGTTAGTTTTTCCCAGGGAAGAGCACACCAATTGTTTGGCCAATATCAAATAGTTATACACATAACAACAATAACAACAACAACAGCAAAAAAAAAAAAAAAACTAATGAAAAAGAGGCCTTGAATTTGAAAGAGTAATGAGAGTTTGGAGAGGGTTTGGAGAGAGGAAAGAGGAGGGTGAAATGATGTAATTATATTGGAATTTTAAAAATGAAAGAAATAATTGTCAAGTTCTAATACCAAGGTAGAACAAAGATAGACAGAAAAGAATACAGATGGATTACAAATTAAAAGTCGTGAACACTGGTGGCAAATTGTTGGAGTGAGCCTTTCTGTGAAACATCCACACTCCAAACCATGAACATACAAATTTCCAAACAAGACATATCTACAAGACCAGCAGAGACTGTGCAGGTTTATAGGATGCCACTCTCTGTCCACAAACAGCAGGCTGAGGATATGCCAGTGTTCCAGATAATTACCACTGCTGGACTGCAGTGGCACAGAGCTTGTCTGGTATCTGATTGTCCATGATTTGCTCAGGTAAGCTGATTCCAGTCTCACTTCTTATTTTGTCCTTCAGCCTTGCAGAATATTGCTTTTGACTAGGGAGACAGCAATAGGTTCCACTTCTCTCAATTTCCTCACTCTTCTTTACTAACTGGAAAAAAAGTAAGCCCCACTCTGAAGAATTCTAAACTTCTGCAATATCTCCACCTGTGAAAATCCACAAAGTGAAATGCAAAAAAGCATTGGAAACTAAAACATTGAACATATATACTCTTTTCTTTCTCTTGTACTTTTATTCAGAGCTCCTTTTTTTCCCATTAATTTATTTATCTGCTTTCTCCCTCCCACCTCCCCTCCAGTCCCACTTCATACTCCCCCCTCCCTCTTCCCTCCCCTTCTTTCTCAGAGAATAGGAGGCCCCATGGGTAACAGCCTACCCTGGTACATCAAGTCACAGCAGGACTAGGTACATTCTCTCCCACTGTGGCCAGACAAGGCAGCTCAGATAGGGGAAAAGATCCAAAGGTAGGGAACAAAGTCAGAGATAGTCCCTGCTCCGGTTGTCAGGGGACCCACATGAAGACCAACCTACACATCTGCTACATATGTTCAGGGGCCCTAGGTCCAACCCATGCATTCTCTTTGGTTGGTGGTTCAGTCTTTGTAAGCCCACATGGGCCCAAGTTATTTGACTCTTTAGGTCTTCTTTTGGTGTCCTTGACCCCTCTGGCCCCTTCAATCCTTCTCTTGACTCTTCTACAAGACACTGATCTCTGCCAAGTATTTGGCTGTGGGTCTCTGCATCTGTTTCCATCAGATGATGGGTGAAGTCTCTCAGAGGACTGTTATGCTAGGCTCTTGTCTACAAGTAGAGCAGAATATCATTAATTGTGCCAGAGGCTGGCTCTATACTTATACACTCTTACCTGGTATGACTAGGAGGTGTGTCCCTTTGGAGGTCTTTATGTGGTTCACAAGAGCCAAAATTTATCCTGCAGAAGTGTTTTCAACTAGGCCTGGTAATGCATGGCTGTAATCTCAGCACTCAGGATATGGAAGTAGGAAAATCAGAAGTTCAAGCCCAGACTCAGGTACATAGTGAGACTGAGGCCAGCATGGGTTGTTAAAACACTGTGATGAAGATGTAACCTGAAGTCATAAATAAATATTAAAAAAACACTAAGTATGAAAGAATTTTTTTTGTAACATAACTGCTGTCCTAGATTCAACTAGCATGATTTTATTGTATACACTGTTAATACCTCTGTTGTCTTTCACCAATAAGGTTCTGAAACCCTCTGGCTTCTAAGTTTGGCTTAGTTTTGACCCTTTATTGGAAGAGTAGGAGTAGTTTCAGTAGTGGTTACACTATTAATAGCAGTTATTTACTAAATGTACATTACATCCTTTGTATATGTTAACCCACGAGCTGCACATAGCAGTTCTATTACAGGGGCATTGACATTATCTTCCACTTTGGATATAAAATCAGAGATACAGTGAAACTAGGTAATCTTCCCAAGGTTGTGTAGTTCCCAGGAGTACCACTAGGTAATTCCAATCATCAAACTCATTCAATCTTGTGATCTGTGTGGAACGCAGTTTGATCTGCTATGACAAAGTCCCTCTGTCTTTCTTAGGGGCCTACTTCACTAGATATTTAATATTTGAATGTTCTGTCTCAACTAGAATTCAAACCCCTTGACAGCAGGGGATTGCCTCCCCAGTGCTTTCTACCCAGTAAGGGTCAACATGAAAGCATTTATAGCAAAGAGTCAGTAGGTTAAAAAGAGAATTCTGAAATTCAGGAACTTACTATAGACTCTTCAGCTTAAGTTCTCTTTTGTTCTATCTTCTGTGAAGTTTATTTAACTTTGCGTGACCTGACAGTTATTAAACTCTGCCTCCCTTGGCAAAAATAGCTAGGCACAAGCATATATACTGTCCTATCAACAACTAAAGGTGCAGTTGGTCTTTGGTTTCCACAAATTAAATACTTACTCTTAGTCGCACAGTGGGGATGAGCTATGAATTTCACACTTGACTTTACCTCTTACAGTTTCTGTACTAGCTACTAGTACTGGTTCCATGTTGTCAATGAGAAAACTAGAATTTAAGCATTTGTGATCATGATACAAGAAAGTGGTTGGTTATAGTAACATTTAGGTACTTTGATTTCAGAACTCAGGACTTTTTTTTCATGTTCTTGACTTCGGCTTTTTTTTTTTTTTTTTTTTGGTTTTTCGAGACAAGGTTTCTCTGTGTAGCCCTGGCTGTCCTGGACTCACTTTATAGACTAGGCTGGCCTCGAACTCACAAAGATCCACCTGCCTCTGCCTCCCAAGTGCTGGGATTAAAGGCGTGCGCCACCACCGCCCAGCATTGACTTCCGCTTTTTAAAGCCTATTTTGCTATCCTTCAAATAACCAAAAAGAAGGGTGGAGAAACACCCTCCCCGCCCTCTGGGCATGGGACGTCGCTCTCTTAAAGTGACTTCCTGCTGATTTGGGTCATAGTAAACCTGTTTGGGGCCCGAACCAAAATGGAAAAAATGGTTAAAAATGTTAGTACAATCTTTTATGTTCAGTCCTTCTGTTCTCAGCTGTTTAGATGACCTAAGGAGTTTGTAGGCAGAAACTGATCTTGCAGGCTTCACTGAGGTTCTGGCCGGGGCATTGTGTAGAGCTGAACGGTCCCAGCGACATTGGATTGCCGTGGTGGTTGCAGGCCCCCGATGGAGACAGCTATTGAGGAAGTCTGCCAGGCTGAATCAACTGGGTCACTCATCCTCCTTGGTGCCTGATTCTGCTCTCTGCTGAGGTTTCCGCTGTCCAGCCGTCCCCGGGCTCCCCAATGGATGCTTCGATTCTCCTGGAAAGATAAGAACAGAGAGCCCTGCCCCAGTCCCAACCCTGGGACAATTACCCTCTTTTTTTTTCAGGGGGGGGGTGCTAGGTAATACTTCTTCTGAAGCAAATTTGACCTTCCGACAACATACAAAGTGTTGTTATCTTTCAATCCAGGTTAAAGAAGAAATCATTCTGTCACCTTGGAGCTAAACCAGCTCCAGTGTATATATTTTGAGATAAATGGTCCTGTTTAATGGGTTTTGGAGGTTAGACCCAGGGACTTCCTACTTTTCCTTTTCTGTATCCTTCTTCCTCTCCTATGTAGGAGTGCATAGGCTTGAGAAAAATGAGACATAGACATAGCACAGGAAGGTCCAAGAAGAAGGGGCAGATTATTGAATATGCCCTTATACCTTTGT
>CAJQZJ010033894.1:1788762-1871145 GCA_907164525.1 Lophiomys imhausi | reverse complement strand
GTATTGACCATTGTTTATTGTGCAAAAATAAGATTGCATTGGATTACATCGGTATTGATCTTTGTATATTGATACAAAATTAAGATTATAGTTGGCCACAATGGTATTGACCCTTGTATATGGACGTAATATTAAGATTGTATTGGGCTACATAGGCATTGATCTTTGTATATTGATACATAATTAAGAGTATATTTAACCACAATTGAATAGATCTTTGAATATTGATACAAAATTAAAGGTAACGCTTCCTAAGGGTATCATACCTAGAGATACTTAAAGATAAAATATGAAGCTCTGGCCTCTTGATACCAACCATCTAAAACTGTCTAGGACAGTTAAGTAAAACAAACTCCTAGTCATGCAAACATGTCACTTTGTTAGCTACTATGACAGTCTATCACAGATATTCTCTAAACTACTCAGTAATCAAGTTGTTAAGAGACAAACAACATTTGCTTATCTAAATACAAGAGATGGATAGGGCATCTTCAAAAACCCCAAGAGATCTGCAGAATATGGCATTCAAAGATGTTATCTTAAATTAAGATTTTATTTATTTTTTATATCGAGACATATCAGCTCCTGACAGCACCTCATATTCTACTCCAAGTAGAAGATAAGCATCGAAGAATCTCCAGTGTGAGATGGTTGAATTAGTGGCAAGCCTATCTCTTGGTATGAAAAAACCCCTTGCTCCAACTGCAGACAGACTGCTGTCCAAAAAGGACAAAACTTGGTAGCAGGGAAGTCGACAGCCTAGCTCTGCCAAGACAGGGTAGTAAGTCCTTCATAATCCCTGCTCTACAACAAATGTCTGTCAGAGAAACAAGACCCAAAGGCTGAAGACTGATGCAGGAATGTATGGAGAGAAAATGGGAACTGTCCAGGCAGTCACTGGTATGTCATTTCTTAGTTTTGGAAGCTGCAGGCCCTGCACTTCCTATATAAGCAGATATATTTATCCCTCTCAGGTCTCTGAGGTGGTTGAAGAATAGACAGCTAGAGTCTCATAGTTAAATTTTGAGTTGTTTAGGAATCAAGAGGGTGTTATAGATCTAAGAAGATACTCTTAAAAGTGTGTTGCATGTTAGTATGAATGTTGAGTCAGATATAGACCTTTAAACTCATGGAGATGGTTAGATAGTAGAATGTTAAAGTCAGGGGCCAAATATGTATAAACTGGACATGGGGAAGGTATACTGGGCCATTTAACTCTCATAAATGTGGCATATTTATATCTGTTGTTTTGTATAGTATTTACTGTTATAAGAGAAGGAACCATCTGTTGGACTGAAAGGGGAAACTTCTGGGAGGAAGAGGGTGGAAGGGCGGGATAGGAAGGGGGAATAGGGAAGGGTTTGTGACTGAGATGTAACTTGAAGAAAAAAAAAGTATTTTAAAAAAAGCCTATTTTGAACAATGCTATTTGTGTTGTGTTTTGAAGATACAAGTCACTAACTTCTGGCTTCTTTTCTGCTGACACCCTCTGTCACTCTAGTGTCATTAATTGCACATACTCTAAATGTTCTTTTCTCTCTTTATGATGAGTCAATACTCATCGTACCTAGAACAATATAACAAATTTATGCTAATGGGGAAGTTGAGGTTCAGAAGCATTAAGAAATTTACTCAAACAGATTAATAATAACTGGCTGAAGAAGTGTCCAAATGCAATTCAGCTGACAAGAAAACTCGAGCACTTACCCATATTCCCTTTACCCTTCGTTTCAGTAAACTAGTTCCTACCATTTCACTATGCTAAGAACAGATTGAAATGCTTTTTTAAAATATTAAAATAACACATAGACCTTCTTATAACTGAAATTACTATGTACTAACTCATTGAAATGACATAAATTAACTGAGTTGTTCTCAAATTCACCAGTGGTATATGTTTAGTTTTTTGCTTAAAATATTTCCTATGTGCAGTATTTATTCTATACATTTCTTTTTTGAGGCCAGTTTCCTCCACTTAATCATATTTATTAGCAAAACACAGTAGAAAGTACTGAAATAAAAACTAAATGAAACAAAAGACAAAGTCTGAAAATGTCCTGGGAAATTCCTTTCAACAACACATAAAAGTCAGATCAGGAATTTTACTGTCTTTCAAGAATCATTAATTATTAACAATCACTAGTGAATAAAAACAAGTGTTTCTGTGCCACCTCTTTATTCATTAGTAATAAAACAAAATGAGATACACCAAGCACCCACTCATTCTGCTTGAGTGTTGAAAATTTGAAAAGAGCATTAATGTCGTTTAAAAAAAGAGAATAGACTTTCTGAGCATTGTGATTGATTGAAGGTTAAAAAGAAATGCGTCTTTTTCCTTTCCTTGGACTTAAGTCCTGTGGGGACGTCTCAAGATCTTCAAATAGTTCCCTCCAAGGGAGAAAAATCCCAGTACTTATAACATGCCCCTTCAGTGCCTGGGGACTCCCTGTCATCTCACTTCGGAAAAGTAGTTGGTGAGCTATGCATATCTCGGAATAAAAACCCACTACCATCAAGCTAAAGAAATCTACTACTCACCTCTTCTATTAATAGAGTCAGAGCCTCGGTTTCACACTGCAAAAAGCTATGATTTGCTTTGCTTACTTGAATCTCAAAGCTTGAGTGGTCTCTTATTTGTGAAGTGTAAATTCTACCTCCCTTTAAACTAAATGATGCTTCTATTTATAACACTTGTCACAGCCTTCTACAAACCTTTTCTTTTTCCCTTCCACAAAAGGTGCTGTAGTATTCCTCCTCTAATGTTTCTAATGGAGTAAGTTTAGATTTATTAGATAATAGAAAATGTAAAAGGCAGTATCTCTGGGGTTCAGGATTGAGCCTGGAGACCAACTGCCTATTCCAGCCTTTTACAAATGAGAAGGGGAAAAAAAATCCATCTTGTTCATTTGTAAATTCACGTGGAACCATTCTTGTCATTGAGCTGTTTGATAGCAAAAGCATGCTGTCACTTTTGCTTTAAGACAATTCCCATTTCCCAGGATGCTCCTAGTGTTTGTGTATCTATCATGTAGAAAACAAGGGAGTGAGAGGAGAGGCCACATACCACCGTACACAGGTAATAGGCAATTCTGCTTCCAACTTTTATGTGTGAAAGAATTTCTCTGTTGCGCCTGGAAACAATTAAACACAAAGTGAATATAACTAGCCATTGGGTGGCACTGTCGCTCCATTGAGTTCTTGTTGAATGAGCATTTTTCTTATATTAGAAGAGAAAAAGAAATGAAGAATGATTGTGCCTTAAAGAAATTAGCATTGTCTAAGTGGGAAAATTGGTTTTCCTCTGCTTTTCTGGAATTTTTTTTTTTGTGTGTACACTAAACATCTCTTGATCAAGGTATAACAATTCTGTATTCAAGTGCCGATAGTATCTATGTGACCAGCGCTACCTACATTTTCCTCTTTTTTTTTCTTTGTTTTTTATTTCTTCAAGTTACATCTCAATCGCAGTCCCCTACCTATTCCCCCCATCCAGTCCTACCCTACCACCCTCAACCCCCCATCCTCTTCCCTTTTTTTTTTTAAGTTTAAGGTATATCTTATTTCCCCCTACAGTTTTCCCTTTCAGTCCAGCAAATGGATCTTTCTCTTATAATAATAAATACAATACAAAACAACACAGGTAATTAGGCCACAGTTATGAGGGTTATATGGCTTAGCGTACATTCTCAATGTCCAGTCCATATGTATTTGGCACCTGACTTTAACATTCTACTATCTACTCATCTCCATGAGTTTAAAGTTCTATATCTAACTCAACATTCATACTAACTTGCAACACAATTTTAAAAGCATCTTCTTAGGTCTATAACACTCTCTTGATTCCTAAACAACTCAAAATTTAATTATGAGACTCTAGATATCTGTTCTTCAACCACCTCAGAGACCTGAGAGGGATAAGTATATCTGATTTTATAGGAAGTACAGGGCCTGCAGCTTCCAAAACTAAGAAATGACATACCAGTGGCTGCCTGGACAGTTCCCATTTTCTCTCCATACATTACAGCATCGATCTTCAGTCGTTTGGCCCCATTTCTCTGACAGACATTGATTGTAGAGCAGGGGTTATGAAGGACTTGTCTACCCTGTCTTGGCAGAGCTAGGCTGTCGACTTACCTGCTTCCAAGTTTTGTCCTTTTTGGACAGCATTCTATCTACAGTTGGAGCAAGGGGCTTTTCCTACCAAGAGATAGGATTGCAACTAATTCAATCATCTCCCACTGGAGATTCTTCAATACTCATCTCCTACTTGGGGTAGAATAGGTGGTGCTGTCAGGAGTTGAATGTCTCAATATAAAAAAATCTAAAGTTATGAAAACATCTTTGACTGCCATATTCTGCAGATCTCTTGAGGTTTTTGAAGAGGCCCTATCTATCTCTTATATTAGGGTAAGCAGATGTTGCTTGTCTCTTAGCAGCTTTATTTCTGATTAGTTTAGAAAATAACTATAATAGGCTGTCATAGTACCTAACAGAATGATAGGCTTGCATAATTATTAGTTTGCATTTCTTAATTATCCTAAACAGTTTATGACAATTAGTAGTACAAGGCTGAAACATCACATTTCATTTTTTTCTTTACCTCCTAACTCTTCCATCCCATTTCTCAGGGGTGGGGTGTCCTTATATAACAGTCCCTCATCTCAGTTGAGAGGTCGTATGAGGGTCAAGAGCCTCCTCATTCATTGGGGGTCTACAAGGCAGTACCACCAGTGAAAAGTGTCTCATTGCCTGGGAGAGAACTAAAAAACAAACAAATAAGCAGACAAACAGATAAAAAAGAATAAAAATTGAAAAAAATATAAAAATATATAAAACATAAATAAAAAAATAAAAATAAAAAATAAAAGTCTATGTCCTAGTTCCCTTTGGTGTGTTAGTTGTAGTATTGATACCTTCTACTATATAGCTAAAATCCTACTATAAGTCAATAGATGCCATATGCATCCTTCTGAGTCTGGGTTAGCTCACTCAGGATGAGATTTTCTAGTTCCATCCATTTGGCTGCAAATCATCAGAGAAATACAACTCAAGATGACTCTGAGATTCCATCTCACAACAGTCAGAATGGCTAAGATCAAAAGCTCAAATGACAGCACATGCTGGCGAGGGTGTGGAGAAAGGGGTACCCTACTCCATTGCTGGTGGGAGTGCAGGCTTGTGCAACCACTCTGGAGGTCAGTCTGGCGATATCTTAGAAAACTTCGAATAGCTTTGCCTCAGGACCCAGCCATACCGCTTCTGGGTATACACCCAAATGCCTCTTCACGGAATCATAAGGAAGTTTCCTCATCTATGTTTATAGCAGCCTTATTTGTAATAGCTAGAAACTGGAAACAACCCAGATGTCCCTCAACTGAAGAATGGGTTAAAAAACTGTGGTACATCTACACAATGGAATATTATTCAGTTATCAGGGACAATGAAATTATACATTTTCCTCTTAATGATGCTGATCCCTTATCTAATCCAGTAAGGGGTATAGTACAGGTTGGTTAACAATGCTGGATAGAGGAGTAAGATAGTGGAATGGTGGTATACCAGATGTTCTTGTTTTAGCTTACATTTAGAACTCTAAACTCAACAGGGTGACTCGTACCTCCACTCCCAGAACTTGAAGGATGAGGCAAGAAGATCACTGTGGGTTAAAGGCCATTCTGTGCTACATATTGAATTCCAGACCAGCATGAGCAAGTTTAAGACCTAATCTCAAACAACCAAATAGAAAATAAAACAAAGCAAAATAAGTTCTAACTACTGTGAACTAATCATAAGTCTAAATTGTGTATTATCACTGAAGATAGAATAAAGTTTTTATTCATAATCACTAATGTTGTATGCATATTATTGTATAAGTGTTTTACATTTTTATATTATTTCTTCCTTGGGAAACTTTTATACTGTTGGAATTGCCACGTTAAAGAGAATGCCAATATAAAGAATAAAAATTTGTACATTTCTTCAAAAAAAAAAGAATAAACAAAATATAGCTAGAACAGAAATAAAAGTAGCGACAGGTGATATGTTGAGACAGAATACTGATGCAGAGTGTCCAATTCTGATAATATGAATATGACCTGAATTAAATATATTCTTTTTTCTTGCTTCACTCTACAGGTCAGAGTTTTGAAAAAAGATTACAAGAAACTGGTATCATTATCACTAATAATGGATTAGAGAGACTGGAGGTAAAGGGCAAAATCCAATCAATGAAGTTCTCATCACCTTTTTTAAAATTCAAAGCCAAAATTACATATCCATTTTAAAGTTTTGAGTGTTATACTTATTCGATTTCTGATCTATTATGGTCTTTAAATTACCGTAGACCATTTAAATATGTGCCTCCTTCAGTGTCTTTTTCTACCTTTCTAAAATCCTTCTAATACTCTGTGACATGGGATGTTTACTAAACATACTATATAGACTTTCTTATCACCAAGAATATAGTTACTATTGATGAGGTGAATGTTGAAATGTTATTTAAGTTCACTAGAGCTTAACACAAGCAACCAAATAGAGCTACTTGTGATTTGAGACGCTCTTTCCAGTGTGATAGGACTTAAACATTCAGTGTTGGTAAGGTCATTATGGCTTATGAATGTTTCTTCATGGAATATCTAAATATTTCATACATTTAACCTTTCCAGTAATATATGGGTAAATAATCTTATTCCCACTTACAAGATGATGAGACTTAAATATGAACAGGTCTTCAAATATAATATGTTGACCTGCTGAATTGGCTGGTTATTTAGTTCCCTTCTAGCAGAGCTCAGCAAAGGATATTACAAAACAAAGAAGCCTTTCTCCGTCTACTGGCCCTCTTGTTTCTTATCCCTCTATCTTTCTAAAACAAATGGTAGGGACTAGGACACCTATCCCTAATAGCTAACCATAAAGCCTAAATACTACTTTAAATTATCACACCCTTTTTTTTGTGTTGTGCACAAAGAAATGAGGAGCTTCATTTGAGCAGAATCCTGATCCATAGCTAGAACAGAGAAATGGTACAACTGAGGCACAAGGAAGAATCTATAGAAACATGTCTGGGTGGCTTTTCCACTCACTCAAATTTCATTATCTCAGGTTCTTTTTGTCCAATTAAGTTCCTACATACTGTTCTCGCTTCACTGAGATAAACATCAGAAAACTTCTTCCTTCTCTTTTGAGTAGTCCGCCTGAAAACTCCTATGCACATACAATCTTTATTAAATAAATCTTTTCTGACATTTTCTCTTCACCTGTCTTTGATATACAATATAGGCAGTGAACCCAGTAACTGATGAAGAAAGCCACACCCATTCCTTCCAAACTCAACGAATATCACCAAAATGTGTCTGCAACATTTGTTTGGAAAGGAGAATGAGCTGGTATAGAAAGGTGAAAAGAATGGCAGTGAAAGCTGCATTCCATGTAGCAAATACTGTTTAACAAGGAACATGGTGGCCATGTTGTTACCAGAATGTGTCCTTGGGGAACTTTCTCTTGTTTCCTCCTCTTTAAGTAGCTTGTCACAGTATTCCCTTTACACAAACAGGCTTCTTTCCCTTGAGATTTTCTGTAAATATAATATTCTATGACTGATTACATTTACATTGTCCTTCTAACATCTTATTCAGGAGACTGTCTTGGCTTATCACTTGTCTCTGGCTTTGATCCAGGCACAACTATGGTTGTGTTGCGAGTAGGAGAGGGCAACACTTTTGTTGAATGGTAGGAAACCAGTGAATGTCTCTGTGATAAACATAAAAATAATGCAATCACCAACCCCAAAGATGTCCATATTCTAATTGCTAGTGCCCATGAATACTTTACTGTATATAGCAAAAGGCACTTTTCAAATACATTTATCTAAAGGATCCTGAGGTGAGAATTTCTTTGGTTAGTTGGTTAGGCCCTGTCATTATCACAGAGCATACTTATAAAACATAAACATTGAGTCAAAAAGGAAGGGAAAAGCAATGGGATGACAGGGGAGAGAGAGGGAAAGACAGAGAGGGAGAGAGAGAAAGAGGAGAGAGAGACAGAGATAGAAACAGAGAGACAGAGTCAAAGATCATAGTGATAAAAAGACAAAGGTACATAGAGAGACAAAGACAGACAGAAAGAACATGAATGTAAGAGAGATCATAAGGACATGCCATGTGGCTGGCTTAAAGAGTACATTCTCCCCAAGAATCTGCAAAAGGAATGCTGCCCTGCATGTGCATTTTGGACTGATCTCAAGATGTGTCCTGACAAGAGTATTGCTACCTCAGGAGTAAGAAACTAACACAATTTATTGGAAAGGGAGAATTTGGACAATATTTATCAGTAGAAGAGTAACATTAGGTAATGTCTTAGGCATGCTGTTTGGGCTGTTATTATGAAATGTTTAAGACTGGATAGCTTATTAAACAATAGAAGTCAACTGCTGATAGGTGTGAGGTTGGAAAGTCCAAGACCAATGTGTTAGTGGATTCAGTATCTGGTGAGGGCTCCCTTCCACTCCTGAGACAGAGCCTTGCTTTATATACTCACACTGAAGAAAGGTTGGACCAGGCTGGCTTATGCCTCTTTTATAAAGAGGGCCTCAAATGTCCTCACGAAGCCCTCATAATACAATTACTTCCTAAATCCTTACCTCTTAATACTTTGCCATGCATATTTATGCTTCAAAACTTGCTAATTTTGAGGCGATGGGCAGAGACATTCAGATTACATGTCGAGAAAGGCAGGGTGTTCCAGGCAGAGTAACTCACAAATTCAAAGACACACAGCTCCAAAGAAGGGCCATAGGCCTGGAGGCTGTGCATCCCAGCTGGCCTGCAGTTTTGGTAAGTTTCAGGGAAACAGGAAGCTGAAATCTGGATTCACTCCTTGAAGTTCTCTGTGGTATAGAAAGAGGGGTTTCTGGTATCACTACTAATCACCAGAGTGATAAGACCAACACCAAGGCCAGACTTTCTGCTTCTGGACCACACGTGGGCCTCAGGAGTCTCCTGTGGACTTGCTCCGTATATTTCTCTTCCCACAGAGATCAAGAGAAAAACCCATAACTATTTGCTACAGGAGAGGATGAAAGAGTCAGAGTATGGGTCACCATTAAAAATAAGAAAGTAACTTGAAAGAGATAAAACTACTCCTGTTACCTTGAGAGAATTTTTAGCCAGCATTAGGAAGTGAATGAGAAGAGCAAATTATCAATTTCAGGTTGGACAAAGGCACATAAAGGAACTCCTTTCGGCCCTTATAAATGTGTCTCAGGCTTTTATCACCTTTTAAACTATGTATATGTTATATCAAGGTGGAGAAAAATGAAATTGGTAAGGGCTTTCTTCTGAAGTGAAAGCCTTTAACTCTCTTTGGAGACCTTTGTGATAGGTCAGGCTTCTTGAGGGGAATGTTATGCGATGCCAGATGCAGATGCCTTCGTTTTTTAAAAACTAAGGACATGATATGAAGAAAAGATGTTAAGAAGAGGTCAAAAGGGAATTTTAAGTTTTGTGGTATAAACTTCTCTCTACGATGGATGCTATTCATCACTGAGGAAGATTCCAAATGTCTTATGCAGGGAAGAATCAGAAGATGGATACCAGCAAAGCTAACAGCCACAGATACCTAGGTTTTTACTATTTGCTATCTGCCCCCTACCCAACCCCCACTAATTCACTGGCCTTTTCTCCATCTCCATTGATTGTACGGACTACAGTTGGTACAGGATTCCCAGCTCACAGACAAGGCAGAGTGTGAGATGAGAAGAGAGGTGGATGAAGAACTTCCCTGGACTCAACATTTGATGAACAGCAAACTAAAAGCTGGTAATCAAGATAAATGGCATTTAGAAACAATATTTTAAAATATCATAAATGAAAAACTTCCCTGAACTCAACATTTAGTGAACAGCAAACTAAAAGCTGGTAATCAAGATAAATGGCATTTAGAAACAATATTTTAAATATCATTAATGAAAAAAAATTCACCATACCACTTCAAAGCCTGATGCAGAATCAAACATCAGCAATTCATATTCTGTCATTATTTTTAAGATGTTTCTAATTTCATCACTATGTATTTGGTATTAATTTCTTACATATAGTTAACCAAGCACTTATATATCTTGATTTTCCATTTTCTACCTTTTTTTCTTTTAAAATGTACTTATTTTTATTTTCTTATGTGTGTAATTGTTTGCCCACATGTATGTATGTGCACCATGTGCATGCAGTGCTGGTGAAAAGGGTGTTTGATACCCTGGAACTTGAGTTATAGATGGTTGTAAGCTGCCATGTAGGTGCTGAGAATCAAATCTGGGTCCTCTGTAAGAGCAACAAGTGCTCTTAGCTCCTGAGTCACTTCTCCAGCCTCCATTTTTCACTGTTTGTAGTACCTCCCTCTTGTCTTAAAAACTAAATGAAAAATAAGGAGTAAATCATATTACCTGAGGTTCATTAATTTTCTACACTTTATATACTAACACATTATGCATAAACTGTTAGTCCCATTTGTTGAGAGAAAGGACACACTGAGGAAAGAACCCTTAGTAGACGTGTCTTAGGACAGTGCTTCCTGACTCCTGGGTCTGTTTTGTCACAGCTCAGGTAATCACATAGATGAGAGTTGTGAGTTCTCTCTCTTACTTTTCTCTTCTTTATCTCCTTCTTTCCAGGAAATCTGTAGCTTTCATTTGTAGACGGGGTTGAGAATACTGACCTACATGGGTCGTTGCCTTTTCTATGTATTTGTTATTCATACTCAAATGTAAAAGCAGGGAGAATATGTTGTTGTATTACTTTAACTTTTAAAAAATATGTCTAGGCTAAAATGTCCAAAGAGAAGAGATCATTATTTCTAGTGGAGTTTCAGTTGCAATTATAGCTTAATTTAGAATTTTTTCCCTTGATATTTTTTTGCTTTCATATGTTTATGAGTAAAATTATCTATCTATCTATCTATCTATCTATCTATCTATCTATATATATATATATATATATATAGATTAGCATGCATATATAAAGATATATAAGGAGACCTAAAACTATAATAAAGATAGTCTTTAACTGTGATAAAAATAATATACCTGTTAATCATCGTTTTTATTTGTTCACTTACATTGTCATTTATTTTTAATAAAAAATACCATAACAGTTGCACATACTAACAAGTCCATGAGTTTTCTGAACTATGTATCAGATTATTTCATAGAATTAAATAGCTACATAGCCTCACATTTTTAAATAGTGAGTACACTTCACAATCTATTCTTGGGATGACTCAGCAGGTAAAGGTTCTTGTCACTAAGCCTGATAACCTATATTTAATACCTGGTACCCACATGCGTGGTAGGAGAGAAGGAACAGACACTTACAGGTTGTCTTCTGACCTTTACATATATGTGACCCCCA
Source organism: Lophiomys imhausi (assembly GCA_907164525.1). Lineage (NCBI taxonomy): Eukaryota > Metazoa > Chordata > Mammalia > Rodentia > Muridae > Lophiomys > Lophiomys imhausi. Next base: position 1,859,743 of record CAJQZJ010033894.1, on the reverse strand, counting down.
CATATGCACACAAAAATAAGTAAATTTAAGAAGTATATTCTCAAAGGTTTGAAAAAAATATACCCCACACACCTAAGGTCACTTAATTTTTGACAAGAAGCCAAAACCGTACAATGGAAAAAGGACAGCATCTTCAACAAATGGTGCTGGTCTAACTGGATGGCTACATGTAAAAGAATGAAATTAGACCCATACTTATCACCTTGTACAAAACAAGTCCAAGTGGATCAAAGACCTTAACATAAAGTCGACACACTAAATCTAATGGAAGAGAAAGTAGAAAAAAGCCTTGAACTCATCAGCACAGGTGACAACTTCCTGAACAGAACACCAACAGCTCAGGCTCTAAGACCAACAATCAATAAATGGGACCTCATGAAACTGAAAAGCTTCTGTAAGGCAAAAGACACTGTCATTCAAACAAAATGGCTGCCTACAGATTGGGAAAAGATCTTTACCAACCCCACATCTGACAGTGGGCTAATATCCAAAATTTACAAAGAACTCAAGAAATTAAATGCCAAGAATCTACATAATCCAATCAAAAAATGGGGAACAGAGCTAAACAGAGAATTCACAAAGGATGAATTCCTAATGGCTGAGAGACAGTTGAAGAAATGCTCATCATCCTTAATCATCAGAGAAATGCAACTCAAGACAACTCTGAGATTCCATCTCACACCTGTCAGAATGGCTAAGATCAAAAACTCAAATGACAGCACATACTGGTGAGGTTGGGGAGAAAGGGGAACACTCCTCCATTGCTGGTGGGAGTGCAAACTTGTACAACCACTATGGAAATCAGTCTGGTGATATCTTAGAAATCTTGGAATAGCTCTACCTAAAGATTCAGCCATACCACTTCTGGGTAATCATCCAAATAATTCCTCACCAAACCACAAGGATGTTTCCTCATCTATGTTCATAGAAGCCTTATTTGTAATAGTTAGAAACTGGAAACAACCCAGATGTCCTTCAACGGACGAATGGATAAAAAAACAAAAAAAAACAAAAAAACTGTGGTACATCTACACAATGGAATACTACTCAGCTATCAGAACAACAAAATCATGCAATTTGCAGCCAAATGGATGGAACTAGAGAAGCTCATCCTGAGTGAACTAACCCAGACTCAGAAGGATGCACATGGCATCTATTCACTTATAATTGGATTTTAGCCATGTAGTACAGGATAAATATACTGCAACCAATGTACCAAAAGGAACAGGAACATATGTTTTGTTACCTGTTAATGAGACCCTTTTCCCTAGTGGTGCTGCCATGTAGGCTTCCAGAATATGAGGAAGCTCTTAGCCCTCATATGATTGCTGAACTGGGGCAGGGGACTGATATGTAGGGATACTCCACTCTGGAGGAGTAGGACAGAAGGAAGAGGGGGTAGAGGGTGGGAATTTGGGACTGGGAGGGGTAGAAAGAGGGCACTGTGATAGAAATGTAACTTGAAGTAATAAATAAACATTAAAAAAAGAATCATTTTCCCAGATTAAAAAAAAATAGATTGTAAAATAACATATATGTATATACATTTTTTACACACACACACACACACATATATATATATATATATTTTACATATGTATATATATTTTACAAGTGTTGAAGTTTAGTAAGCAACATAGTGTTGGTTAATTATTTTGGACTGTTATTATTATTTGTTACCATATGTAGTATTTCTGTGAACTGATATCTTATATCATACTCAGTCTATAAATGCAGAAGTAAACATTAGAATGAGAGAAATAATTTTAACATATAACATAGATATATGTCAAACTGTTTACTTGTGTTTGTTCATGAGAGCTCTCTAGATAGCTTAACTTACTGGGCATATAATAATGAGGTAGCTTTGGATTTTGCCCAGAAAGGGTCACATGACATTTGCAGAGACTAGTGAAGAGAGGACTCACCACTGCAACCGTGACTGCAGTTAGAGAGTGACAAGGTAATCAAACATCTGAGAGCTAAGGATGGAGACACAACAGAGGAAGGATTGGGAGGACAGGACAAATTCTATGTTACCAGGCACAAAACAAGCAATGGAAGACTCCACCTGCCAAATATAATCTGGCTTTGTGTGCAAATCATGGTCAATAAGGGAATGGTGAAATGGCAGATCATTTATAAAAGGAGTTTATCTATTCATCTGTGCCCAAGGATTACCAGTGACCTCGAGTCTAGGAAAAGCAACTGTAAGTAATTATACCTTTTCTGCTTTTACTTAAAGATTTACAGACATGATTACATACTCTGAACCTAACATTTTACATGGCTAGAAGGTCAACCCTCCATTAACTAACTGTGCCTTTGTCTGTCTAATATCTCTAAAATACAAGTGATGATGGTTTCTAACACAGTATACTGATGGGTATTAAATGAGGCCCATAGGCTTAAGTATCTCATTCTAGAGCAGCCACAGTCATATTTTAAACCTAAACCATATCGTGTCAACTACTCAGCAGCCATGACTGACACAGCTGCCCGCTGACATCATCGGAGAGTACAATTCCTCTAAAATTTATCAGTTTTTTGTAGATTAATTCCTACAATAATCTTTAAAAAATCAGGAAGATGCTTTTTCCTCTTAATGTTTTTTTTTGCTTATTTATATAGGCCTTCCCTGGTTGCTATACATAGTAATTTTCTACCCTGCAGTGACCTTCTCGTCTACTGCCATGAGGGTATGATTGAAATAGTCATTTATAGGTTCATATATTTAAGTACATGGCGCCCAGTTAGTGCCATTATCTGAGAAGGCTGTTGAACTTTTAGAAAGATCCTCATTAAAGGAAGTAGGTCACCTGAGGTTGGCCTTGAGGTTTTATAACCACACCTCACTTCCTGTCTACCCTCTGTTTTCTGGCTGCAGACACAATGTAAGCAGCTTCCTCAAGCTCTTGCCATCATTCCTTCATCATCATTATGGATGGACTACATCCCTCTCTAAACCATAGTTCAATATAAGCATTTCTGCCTTAAGCTGTTTTTAAAAAATTTACTTCTTTATTTATTCAAGTTATATTCCTATTGCAGCTCCCCTCCTCCTCCCCACCCATTCCTACCCTCCTACCCTCTCCTCCTCTCCCTCCTCTCCTTATCCTCAGATGAGGGGAGGCCACCCATCACCCACCTCAGTTCATCAAGTCCCATGAGTGTAACTGAAGTTTTTAATTTTTATTTAACACTTATTTATCTATTACTATATTCACTTATAACAAACACCAACAATTTCTTAACTATTATTCCTATAAATTCCTACAACCCCTTTAACCTATCCACTAAACCTATTGATAATTATTTTTCTAACCCTTTAGAATGATACAGTCTCTGGGGCAGGTCCTCAGTCGTCAGGAACACAGTCTTTGTTGTAGATTCTTTAACACACTTAGCAGTCCTTTTTCTGGATCTCTCAGATGCAGGTTCATCAGGGTAAGTTGGTTATTGCAGTCTCACCTTAAATAAGGCTTGATGCTCTCTTCTCTCTGGGAGACTCCAGCCCCTTCGCATCAGCAACTCTGCCACTCTACTTCAGAGTCCTTAAAGCCAGGCACAGTTTCCTTTAGGCCACTGTTCAGACAGATCAAACCCCTAGCCAAAAGCCGAGCCACAGGGTTTAGTCCTTGGCCTTTTGGTGTCTTGCTCAGGCTTTCTTTGCTCACCAGCTTCTTTCTACCTCAGGGAGATCTGGCCATCAAATGATGGCCAGAACTTTTTTCAGCAGGACTCTCAGAGCTCTCTAGCATCAGGGGCCTCTTCTCCTTTTGGGCTCCATTCACAGTCCTTAAATAGGAGGAACTCTGTTTCAGCTTAATTTGGGCTCCACCCACTTAGCAGCTGAGAACAATGTCAGGCCAGATACTTTGTTTCTTTAAGTCCATTAAGTCTTTCCTGTTTTTCTGACAACGTTGTTTTTCAGTCCATTGAGTATTTCCTGTTTTTCCTGACTTCAACCTTGTTTTTCAGTCTATTAAGTATTTCCTGTTTTTCCTGACTTCAACCTTGTTTTTTAGTCTATTATGTCTCTTGTTTGTTTCCTTTTTTTTTATTCCACATGCTGATAATGACCTTCATGCCCCAAATTAAGAGACAGTATCAGAAACCCCTATGTATTTTCTAAATCTAATTTAATTTATCTAACTCCCTACACATGAGGGCTAAGAGTTTCCTCTTCCCTTGAGACCCAACAAGGCAACCCAGCTAGAGTAAGGTGTTCCACAAATAGGCAAAAAATCCATGTCAGAGGGAGTCAACCACCCTTCCCCTCTAACCCCCAGCCCCCACTCCACTTGCTAAGGGATCTGCATCAATACCAAGCTGCCTATCAACTATATATGTGTAGAGGGCCTAGGTCCAGCCTATATATGGTTTTTTTGATTGGTGTTTCACTCCAGTAGTCTAGGTTGGTTGGTTCTATTGCTCTTCATGTATTGTTAGTATACCCTCCATATCCTTCTGTACAGCTGTAAAAATTAATGAATACATGGCCTTCTCCTCTGTAGTGAGACCCTGACCTCACTCCTTCTGGAAACCTTCCACAGAACTCAGTCCTTGAAAATATCAAAGCTTGCATAGCTGGCCAGTTTGTTCAGACTCCCCTGGAATCCCTCCTCTACACTCCCCACTTGCTTCACCACCCAACTTAACATACTCTTTGTTCCTTTGTTACCACCTGTGGCTGTTGCCTGGCAGCTAAAAAAAAAAAAGCTACTCTTTGGTTCTCCCACCTTTCTTAGCTGCTTGTGTATTTAAAGGGCCCGAGAGCCATTTTACGGGATTCATTCCTCTATGGGGGAGTTGAACCCTGGCGCGTCAGCTTAAATAAATCTCTTGTCTATTACATAGAATTGGGGGCATTGGTGGTCTCTGGGCATCAGGATTCGGGGAGCCCCCTCGTGGGTTCAACACTTCTATTCTTTTTCCCACTCGTCTATAAGACTCCCAGCACTCCACATAATGTTTGACTGTGTGTCTCAGCATCTGTTTTGAACCACTGCTGGGTGGAGTCTCTCATAGGATAGCTATGCTATGTTCCTGTCTGTTTGGGTCTGTGGGTTGTAGGATGGTTATCCTGTACTATATAGCTAATATCCACTTATAAGTGAGTATATACCATGTATATCTTTCTAAGTCTGGGTTAGCTTACTCAGAATGAGCTTTTCTAGATCCATCCATTTGGTTGCAAATTGATTGATTTCCTTATTTTTGATAGCTGAGTAATATCCCATTGTGTAAATGTACCACAGATTTTTGTTTATTTTGTTTTATCCATTCTTCAATTGATTGATATATGGATTGTTTCCAGTTTCTGGTTATTATGAATAAAGCTGTTATGAGGATAGTTCAGTCAATGTCCGTATGGTTTGGTGTTGAATCTCTTAGGTATATTCCCAGTAGTGCTATGGCTTGGTCTTGAGGTAGAACTATTCCCACTTTCTGAGATATTGCCAGATTGATTCCTAAAGTAGTTGTACAAATTTACACTCCCACCAACAATGCAACAATGGAGGAGTGTTCTCCTTTTTCCACATACTTATTAGCATATACTGTCACCTGAGTATTTGATTATAGCCATTCTGCCTGGTGTAAAGATGGAATTTCAAAGTCATTTTGAATTGCATTTCCCTGATGACTAAGGATGTTGGGTATTTCTTCAAGTGCCTCTTGGCCATTAGAGAGTCTTCTTTTGTGAATTCTCATTTTAGCTCTGTATCTCATTATTTTTACTGGATTATTTGATTTGTTGGTGTTATTTCTTGAGTTCTCTATATATTTTGGATATTAGCCCTCTATTGGATGTGGGGTTGGTAAAGACCTTTTTCCAAATCTATAGGCTCCCATTTTGATCTAATGGCAGTGTCCTTTGCCTTAAAGAATCTTTTCAGTTTTATGGGGTCCCATTTATTGATTGTTGGTCTTAGAGCTTGAGCTGTTGGTACTCTGTTCAGGAAGTTGTCACCTGAGCCAATGAGTTCGAGGCTTTTCTCCACTTTCTCTTCTATTAGATTTAGTGTGTCTGATTTTATGTTAAGGTCTTTGATCCACTTGGACTTAAGTTTTGTGCAATGTGATAAAAATGAGTTTGTTTTCATTCTTCTGCATGTTGGCATCCAGTTAGACTAGCACCATTTGTTGAAGATGCTCTTCGTTTTCCAATGTACAGTTTTGGTTTCCTTATCAAAAATCAAGTGACCATAGATGTGTGGGTGTACTTCTGGGTCTTCAGTTTGATTCTATTGATCAACCTGTCTGCTTCTATGCCAATATCATGGTGTTTTTATTACTATTCCTCTGTAGTACAGCTTGAAGTCAGGGATGGTGATGCCTCCAGAAGTTCTTTTATTGTACAGGATTGTTTTATCTATTGTGAGATTTTGCTTTTTCCACATGAAATTGAGAATTATTCTTTCAAAGTTCTTAACTTAAGGCTTTTTATATTGAGACATGCCAGCTCCTGACAGCACCACCCCCCCTTCTACTCCAAGTAGATCATGAGTATGGAAGAATCTCCATTTGGGGATGACTTCATTAGTTGCAAGCTTATCACTGGGCAAGAGAACTACCTTGCTTCACCTGTAGACAGAATGTTGTCTGAAAAGGAAAAAACTTGGAAGCATTACAGTCCAGCTCAGTCAAGACAGGACAGGCAAGTCCTTAATAATACCTGCTTCACAATTAATGTCTGTCAGAGATACTGGGTCAAAAGGCTGAAGATAGATGCTCCAATGTATTGAGAGAAATTTCTGACTGTCCAGGCAGTCAGTTGTCTATCATTTCTTAGTTTTGGAAGCTGCTGGATCTGCACTTCCTGTATATTCAGATATATTTATTCTTCCCAGGTCTCTGCTATATTTGAAGATTATATAGTTATCACAGTTAAATTTTAAGTTCTTTAGGAATCAGAAGGATATTCAAAGTCTAAGAAGATATTTTTCAGTTGATAATGCAAATTCGGATGGAAACTGAGTTAGATATAGAACTGTAAACTCATCGAGATAGATAAATAATAGAATATTAATATCAGTTACCAAATATGCATGGCCTGGACATTAGGACTGTAGGTTATACCTTATAATTTTTATAATTGTGTCCCAATTTTTCTTATTGTTTTATATTGTATTTATTGTTATAAGAAAAAGAACATTTTATTGGAGTAAAATGGGGAGCTTTTGGGGGACAAAATGATACACCTAAAATTAACTTTAACATTCTACTATGTTTAAATTGACTTTAACAGTCTTCTATGTATCCATCTCTATGAGTTTAAAGTTCTATATTCAACTCAGTTTCCATTCTAACTTGTATTGCCAACTTTAAAACATATTCTTAGACCTATAACATCCTTTTAGTTCCTAAACAACTCAAAATTTAACTGTGAGACTATAACTATCGAGTTTTCAACCACACCAGAGACCTGAGAAGGATAAATATATCTGAATAAACAGGAAGTACAGAGCCATCAGCTTCCAAAACTAAGAAATGACAGACATCTGGCTGCCTGGACAGTCCCCAATTTCTCACAATACATTGAAATATCTATCTTCAACCTTTTGGTCCAGTGTCTCTGACAGACATTAATTGTGAAGCAGGAATTATGAAGGTCTTACCTACCCTGTCTTAGCAGAGCTAGGCTGTCGACTTACCTGCTACCAATTTGTCCCTTTTGGATAGCTAAAGTTGAAGCAAGGGATTTTTCTTGCCCAGTGACAAGCTTGCCACTAATGCAGTCATCTCTAAATGGAGATTCTAAGATGCTCACCACGATGCCCATTTTTATTATGTTAATCATACCAATACATGAACATGGGAGATCTTTCTGTCTTCTGATATCTTCTTCAGTTTCTTTCTTCAGAGTCTTGAAGTTCCTGTCATAAAGGTCTTTTACTCATTTAGTTAGCGTTACACTGAGATATTTTATTTTATTTGTGGGCATAGTGAAAGGTGTTGTTTGCCGAATTTCTTTCCCAGCCTGTTTGGGTATTTTGTCATAGCAATTAGAAAAGTAATGACACCATCCATCTCACTGATGTAACTGAAGATTTAGGCACTGTGTGAGCTAGAACATCACTTGGGACAATTGTTTATTTACCACAAATTGCTCAAAATTAACATAGTACATCTTATGATGGGTACTCAATAAAGTATTAAACAAGGAAATGAATTGGCATTGTGCCTATTTTCCTGTGCATGGTTGCTCTTGTTTAAACACGTTTGATTCACATGTTCAATATTGGCAATACTCTATACACAAACAAGATGAGGAATTTAGGTCTTGTGAGGGCTATTCCTGAATCAGGACTCAGCATGATTCTTCTCTGAGGCCCTGGGAGTTGAAGGTTTTTGTTTCAGTCATAGAGGACTATTAGATTTTACTGCCTGGAGTATGTATTGTCACAGTTGATCATTTGAACTTTCATGGCATCCTAGTGCTGATGTGAGTATTTAAGATCTTAATAGCAAAAGTAAAAAGAATATTTACATAGTCCATAAAAGGACACCTTATGCTTCCATTCGGCATTTTACAGTACCTCGTCACAGCAGAGGGTAGATCAGTGAAGCAATACAGTCTTATATTATTCCAGACTTACACCACAGTGAAATGACCACCCTGATTTTAAAACTTCCTGAAGCAAATCAACTATTGCCACTGGTGCCAAAATGATACTTCTCTCTTAACTCTCTATAAATCTCCCAAATGTTATGCAAATTGAAAAATATCCCTGTCAAAAGACTGTCAGATAACACCTCTCATTCCCAAGGACTATTTGTAAGCATAAGAAACACCCAGAAAGATGTAATAAATTGTTATAGCACACTGTTCTGGCAACCATTAATAAATCAATATGAAGGGGAATTCTGAAGGGCAAAATGTTGCTGTCGGTGGGTGTCCGATTTAATTTTGCTCTAAATTAATATTTCGAATATGATGAGTGAGCTGGCAGGAGCAGATTTCATGATTAATTCTACGGAGTCAAAAATGCTTTGATGGCACTTTAATAGCTGGGCCACTGATCTAAAAGTGTCTGAAACGGGCTCACGTGGGCAAGCTCACAAATTGCATGATAATGTGGATCCCACCCAAGGAGGAGATTTACTTTTTATTTTGAAATCTCTGGCGTACCTTGGGATGGATGTGTTTCATCATGCAGGCAGAGACATTTTTATAGCATTGTGAGCCATGGCTGAATGATACATGCGGTGTGGGTGAGCAGAAAGTGTCATTAGAACCCCCTTGTAACTCTTGCCTCCCAGAAGTCACATAACTCAGCTTACAATGGAGCCATTGCTCCCTTGAAAATGAGGGTCCCTACAGTGAAAACCCTGTATTTCAAAAAGACCAGGGTGATAGAGAGAACTTGAGCTCATGAGTGAGAAACACAAATGGAAACTGACTACTTATCTTGGAGTTAACTATAGATTTAAACTCCTGGTAGCATGACAGGCTCACAGCTGCTCAACAGGAAGACTATCATTAGAACTTAGTATTCGTTAAAAGTTTACTCAAGGCATTAAAGATTTTGTATATGCTGAAGACGAAGGCAAGAGGGCGCTGGTAATATTTCAATTTATAGGCCGATAGTTTGACTGAAGGAGGCTGAGTGGGGCATCAGACAAGCTGTATGGGAACTGCATTAAAGGACAGGGCAGCCTGTTCTGAGATCTTCCATGCTTTGTATCATCCTTAACAAATAGGGGTGTACATACATATAATTGTTAGTAAGTAGGTAGCAAGCACATAGGGCTGCAAGCAGGGCAGAAAACATGCCCATTCATTTTACTAATGAAGTTCAAGGCAGCTGATTGTGGTCAAAAATTGACCAAAGTTCTCTTCAGTGCATCCCTTTGACTCCTGTCACACAGGCTAAGGTTCTCCTTCCCTATCTTTGACATATAGCCTAGACCACTTATTAACTAAGCCTCCTTTCTCCTCAAGCATGACTCCCCTTTCCTCCAGAAACCTGTATAGATGCCTTGCTTTGTCTGGTGAGAGAGAAACCTTTTCCTCCAGTCCTCCATAGTGCTGCACTGCCTGTCTGCCTGTGGTGCCAATAAAGCCCTTACCCAAAGAAGAATTCAGACCAATGCTGTTCTCTGAAACCCATTCTCTTCTTCTCTCCCTCCCCTAATCTAAACAATGTTGAGCAGAAAGAACAGAAGAAAAATCATAATGATGTGAAACTTGGGCTGTATTTGAAGAATAATATTGACTTCAGCATGATTATAGCCCAGATCCTTAAAAGTATGAACTAAGATAGAAAACTGTTTTTGAAATAAAGGAAGAGTTGAATGCCATGTAAAAATGGGTCATATTCTTTGGGCAGAATTAATCATGGATTCCCAAAGAGGAGGGCCATGATAATCATCTTAGGGGGAGACTCTGTGGGAGCTCAGTTTATATTGAAAATTATTACATTAAAAAAAAAACAGAAGGCTTTCCTTTATGTCAGTTTCTGGTTAGAGCCAACGGAAGCTTCTATTACCTAACATGTGTGAAAGAGCAGACTTTGGGGAAAGGTGATAAGTTTCAGCATTGATTAAATGTACTTCATGAGCCTTAAGCATGTTAAAAACTTAGAATTCAGTTAAGAATACAGCATGTACATGCATTGGTCAGAGGAGGCATCTAAGTTGTGGGAAATTGGCTGAGGATCATGAGTTTGGATAAAGCAGAAAGAGATGAGGTCTAAGGTATTATAGGGTAGGCATGAGTAGGATAATGAAAGGAACACAACAGACTGGGAAAAAAATCTTCACCAACCCCACATGTGACAGAGGGCTAATATCCAAAATCTACAAAGAACTCAAGAATTTAAATGCCAGAAACCAAATAATCCAATCAAAAAATGGGGGACAGAGCTAAATAGAGAATTCACAAAGGAGGAATCCCTAATGGTTGAGAGACACTTGAAGAAATTCTCACCATCCTTAATCATCAGAGAAATGCAACTCAAGAGGACTCTGAGATTCCATCTCACACCTGTCAGAATGGCTAAGATCAAAAGTTTAAATGACAGCACATGCTGACGAGGGTGTGGAGAAAGGGGAACTCTCCACCATTGCTGGTGGGAGTGCAGGCTTGTGCAACCACTATGGAGGTCAGTCTGGCGATATCTTAGGAAACTTGGAAGAGCTTTGCCTCAGGACCCAGCCACACCACTTCTGGGTATACACCCAAATGACTCCTCACCAAACCACAAGGATGTTTTCTCATCTATGTTCATAGAAGCCTTATTTGTAATAGCTAGAAATTGGAAACAACCCAGATGTCCCTCAATGGAAGAATGGGTTAAAAAACTGTGGTACATCTACACAATGGAATACTACTCAGCTATCAGAAATAAGGAAATCCTGCAATTTGCAGCCAAATGGATGGAACTAGAGAAGCTCATCCTGAGTGAGCCAACCCAGACTCAGAAGGATGCATCTACTCACTTATAGTCGAATTTTAGCTATATAGTACAGGATATCTATACTACAACCAACACACCAAAGGGAACATGGACATAGACTTTTTTTTCTTTGTTTGTTTATTTTTTAGTTTTCTATCCCTGGCAATGAGGCACTTCTCACTGGTGGTACTGCCTTGTAGGCCCCCAGTGTATGAGGAGGCTCTTGGCTCTCATATGAATTCTGAACTGGGGCGAGGGACTGTTATGTAGGGACACTGTACTCCAGAGGAGTGGGATGGAAGGGTTAGGGGGCAGAGGGTGGTAGGGCAGGGCTGGGAAGGGGGGAAAAAGGACAATATATTGGAGTTGTAATCTGAAGCAACAAATAAATAAAGAAAAAAATGAAAGGAACACAAAACAAAAAGACAGTGAGAGTGTTTAAAAAGTAAGTAGTCAGTAATATCAAGTAATGTGTCGGGATCAAAGGAGCGACTAAGACATGCCTCCTGCAATTACCAATAAAAGATGTTAGGTGGCATTCCCAAAATTTTATTAGCAATGAAATATAGAGTATAAGCCAACGATTAATGATGGAAGCTAAACGCATGACAAATATTGTTAATGTTCCAGAACTATGTTCAAGCTTGATTTAAAAAATAATTCCATTCCCCTATATATGAAAATCCAAGTATATATCCAAGATAAACTGATAAACTTTTAAGCTGTTAAACATAGTGTCTAGAGAATAAAGGCATATACATATATATGTCTTAAAGCCCTTCTTGTCCTATGAAACTTGTAGATATTATTAACAATTATTAGAGTGTAAGGAATCTGTCTTTGAAATCATTTTGACATCTCCCAAGGGTTTATTGACTTCAGGGTTAGGTATTCATTATCATAATCAATCTGTGTTCTTTGAAGAGTTCATGGAATGTTGATCAAAGCCCAGAGGAGAAAATGAAGAGGTGAGATTTAAGACTTTCACTTGAGTGACTGAATTTAAATAGAAACTTCCTGTTATTAAGTAATCAAAGCTGTCAAGCAAGCATATATGGAAGAGACTTACTTGTTCAAATCTTTCATTTTCTTTAGAAGTTTGGATTTTTGGTGTGTATGTGTGCTTCAGTTGAACATTAAGCTACAAGTGAAATATTTAGATATTTCTGTTTACATTTGAGGATACTTGTTGGAAATATTTTATGCTGTAAAGTTTTGTCAGGATATTGACAATTATTAACTCTAATTGAACTTTGAATTTAAAAGAATATTTGTAGGGATTTGTATAGAAACTATATTGAAATATGCCTAGATCTTCCTCCCACATACTTAAAGAATACATATTTTTCTTCCATTAACTGCTAGAGAGATCATGATCAGCACCCAATAAACTCTCTTTATTTTAGTATGAATTGTGAATCTTCCAATGCAGAACTTATCTTTGGGCCTAAAATTAATCTTTATGACAACAAGTGAAGTTGCTTCTGTGTGAATGAGTATAAAAAATGAGGGGGAAATGGTAAGTCAATTCCTTTGTGTAGTTTGCTTCAAATATGGGCTGAGCACTTGACGGTGCAGGCACACCGACGGGCCGTTCATAACTTGTGGGTGCCTGAGCACACAGAAAGGAAAAACATTTGTCTCCAATGCTTTTGTAGAAAAATTATAATGCTTAGATGAATGCTAGAGTAAATGCAAGCTTGTGAAAGTTTCCGTGGGTAGGTGATAAAGAACCTGAAAAGCTTTAATTTAGTCATTCACACTTTTTTTTCAATCTTCTGAGTTGCATATTACCTTTTTTTCTTTGCTATTGTTGTATCAAAGTACATATGAGTGATGTTTAGGATTATTTACTATGCATTAGTATTACACTATTAATATTCATTGAAATCCTTGAAAACTGATTAGCTAATTAAGTGCAAAGACTGCTAAGATCCTGCTAATTCATTGTTTTCTTTAATAATCTTCATACACACAGCATCATTCATTCTTTTTTTTTTTTGTCACATTTTCCTGAAGGACCCTCCCAGAAAATGATTGCACAACAAGCTCACAGATTTTTGTTAGGCTGCTAATTTTACTGGCAGTCTAAACCGTCTGGTTAAAAAGCTAATATCTGAATCTTCAAATTTGCAAGTAAGGGAGAAAATCAGACTTGCACAAATGAGTCTGCTTTTGTTCATTCCAGATTCCACAGAACAAGTTTATTAATGGAAAGATTTTAGGGACAAACATTCATTCCAACTGGTCTTATTCCATCGGGAACACAGGTGATGGAGAATGTGTTGCTACTCTTCAAAATCACTTTGATGACTGTAGTTCTTCCACTGAAGCCAAATTCTATCAAATGCTGGAATTTATATGCCAAGCCCAACCCTCGCCAGCTGGCCATTGTTTGGACAGAATCCTGACATTTTTCTTTTCCGTATTTGCTCAGACTTAGAGAAACCAACATCCTCATACCAGAGAGCTCTTTAGTCTCATAAGGGTAATTTTGAAAATTAATTTTTATACATTTTATTATTTGTTTTGTATTTTAAGTGTCAAAATACTATATTGTCTCATTTCAATAACGTTGTTGACAAGAAAAGGAAATATCACAATATTTAAGACATTATAATTAATAGTTTTATTTATTTTGGTGTTTAGGTATTTTGCATTTCGTATGGACTCTTTTCTCATCTTCCACTGATTGGAGGCCATATTGAGGTTGTAAGGCTTCGTGGAGAGTGCCTTTACCAGTTGCACCACTCCACCAGCCCGAGTTTTCTTTTTGAAATTAGAAATCAGCTCCAGTTGAAATTCATATATGCCCTGTCATAGTTATGTCTCCACTGCTGTGATAAGACACCATGACCAAAAGCAACTTGGGGAGAAAAAGGTTTATTTCATCTTAACATTGTAGTCCCTCATGAAAGGAAGTTAGTGGAGGAATTTAAGGCAGGAAACTGAAGCAGAGGCCATGGAAGATCATTACTTACTAGATTGGTCTTTATGGCATGCTCATCATGTTTTTTGTACACTCCAGAATACCTTTCCATTGGTGCAACAGCCTCAATATATTGGGCCCTCTCAAATAAACACTAATAAGTAAATTCCTGACAGGCTTGTTTATAGGACAGTCTTATGGAGATGTTTTCTGCATCGAGGGTTCCTCTTCTCATATTATCTAGGTTTCTGGTAAGTTGACAGAAACCAACCAATACAACTTATTCCTTTTCATCTAGTCACACAAACATATCACTTATTAATAATTTACTTTTCTTTTCTTTTTATCCCCCAAATCTCATATTAAAATCAATATCTCAATAGAAAACATTTTGACTTTAAAAGTTCCACAGTCTTCAAGAACTTGAATACTTTTAAAGTTCAGCTTCTTTCAACATCTAAAATCTTTTTTCAAAGTTCAAATCTTCTCTAAACTGTCCAAAGTCTCTCTAGAGTACCTAAACTCTCTCACACTCCAAATTTTCTATAAAATTCCATCTCTCTAATATATCCAAAGTCTTAGATCTGTAGGTTCCTGTAGTGGCTTGAGAGAAACGGGGCCAAATGACTGAAGATCAATGCTGTAATGTATGGAGAGAAAATGGGAACTGTCCAGGCAGCCACTGGTATGTCATTTCTTAGTTTTGGAAGCTGCAGGCCCTGTAGTTCCCATAAAATCAGATATACTTATCCCTCTCAGGTCTCTGAGGTGGTTGAAGAACAGATATCTAGAGTCTCATAATTAAATTTTGAGTTGTTTAGGAATCAAGAGAGTGTTATAGACCTAAGAAGATGCTTTTAAAATTGTGTTGCAAGTTAGTATGAAAGCTGAGTTAGATATAGAACTTTAAACTCATGGAGATGGTTAGATAGTAGAATGTTAAAGTCAGGTGCCAAATACATATGGACTGGACATCTGGAATGTATGCTAAGCCATATTTGTGGCCTATTTATTTCTGTTGTTTTGTATTGTATTTGTAGTTATAAGTTATAAGAGAAAGAGCCATTTGTTGGACTGAAAGGGAGAATTGTTGGAGGGAAAAAGAAATACCTTAAACTAAAAAAAAAAGGGAAGAGGATGGGGGGTTGAGGGGGAGGAGGGTGGAAGGGTGGGACTGGAGGGGGGAGTAGGGAGGGGATTGTGATTGAGATGTAACTTGAAGAAACAAAAAATAAATTATTAAAAAAAGAATGTCCACTGGAACATTTGTTTGAATACTTGATATCCATTTGGTACAACACCTTAGGAAGGATTAGCAGGTGTGACCTTGTTGGAGGAAATGTATCTCTGGGGTTGGCCTTTGAGGCTTCAAAAGTCCATGTCTAATTAGCTCTCTCTCTCTCTGCCTTGTGGTTATGGATCAAGATGTAAGTTTTCAGCTACTGCTCCTACATCACGATGGTCATGGCCTACCCTCTTAGGTTATTAACTCCCAATAAACTCTTCTATAAAATACTTTGGCCATGATGCTTTTTCACAACCATTGAAAAATAAAGACCGTTCTTGTAAAAAGAAAGCTAAATACCTTCTTATCCCAAGAGATAATAACAAAGGTAAAGTCAAGATGAATGAATTTAAAGCAAAACCAGAAGTCCAACAGTGTAAAAAAATACAATTTCAGACATTCGAGATTCACTCACCATCCCCCAGTCTCCTCTAGATGGCTCCATTTCTCCAGCTCTGCCATTAGCATAGCTGATCTCCTAGACTCAGGCTAGCGGTGCTTCAGACCAGGGGATGTTCTTGATAGTCACCATATGACACTGTTATTTCCAAAATGCTGGGGTCTCTATTACACCTTCAGCAATAGTTTCTTCTAGGCTCTCTGCAATGTCTCTGGCCCTGACACACGGTACCATGTCTCAGTTTCTCCGCATGACTCCTTAAATCCTGTGGCTTCTATTGCAACTGAGGCTGCTTCTTCACCATTGGCCTCTTTTGATCATACATGGTTCAAGCTTCACTTGCTCTCCTTTAATCCTTCATGCCTTCAAAACTAGTGCCACCTGGGAGACTCTTGCACATTGCCAAGTTTGGTTGTCAGAACAAAGTGCAACCTTGGCCCCTTTGGGGCCAAACGACCACATCTTTTGTGTAATGACCCTGAAGAAACACTTCCCAGAAGATTTTGCCTTGATATCGATCTGTTCTTAATCACAGCCTTGAATTACCAATGTCAATTTTCTCATCACATGAAAGATGTCCCTTCAGTGGTTCTGGTGTCTCTTTCCTCACTACCAATTCTTCAATATGAGCTGATCACAACCACAAGTTCTTAATTCAAAATATTAAATGTCCCAAAAGAGCCTTCTAGGGAACCTCAAGCTTCTCTCTGAAATTTCACAACCAGGTGAAATTTCATCTGCGTAGCTTTCAGCTTTAATTTCTAAGTTCCCACAGAACAGGCTACTGAGCTCTGAGCAATCAATGGTTTTTCTAGCCCAAGTTTCAAATGTCATCACAATCTTCCCCCAAAACACAATGTCAGATGTGTCACAGCAGCATCCGACAGTCTGGCACCAACTTTTGTCCTAGTTAGGGCTTCTATTGTTGTGATAAAATCACATGACCATGTCACTTGAGGAGGAAAGGTTTTATTTCAGCTTAGAGATTGTAGTCTATCATCTGGGGAATCTGGCAGGAACCTGGAGGCAGGAGCTAATACAGAGGCCATGGAGAAATGCTGGTAACTGGATTGTTCCTCAAGACTTGCTCATTGAAGAAGCACAAATATAGCATTGTAAACTCTAATTCCTGTTTTGAATTAATCTAGCTCATTTTTCTTAAATAATCTTGCAAAAGAATCAAAATAAGAACCACAGTTGACTAAGAAAGACTTAAAGAAATGCTTGATGTCCCTAGTCACCAGGGAAAAGTATATCAGAATTATGTTGACATTTCATCTTCTACCAGTCAGAATGGCCAAGATCAATTAAAAAAATGACAACTCGTGTTGGCTAGGTATGGTTAAAGGAAACACTCATCTATTGCTGAGAGTGCAAACTTGTACAGTCACGAAGGAATTCAATGTGGTAGTTCCTCAGGAAACTCAGAATAGATGTACCTCAAGAAAAAACAAAGAATTGTAAATGTCAGCATGCTTGTGCATGAACACTCACACAGATAACTCACACGACATCTCCATTATTTGCTTTTATCTCAATAAGATTTCCTTTACTCTATTTCAATTAAATATATTGTGCTTTTCTCTTCTTTTTTTTTAGAAATCAATTTTAATTTTGTATGCTCAACCTTTCTTGTTTCTGTTATATAGTTAAGATTTTAAGTTTCCCCAAATACACAGATTTAGTTACAGTTCCTCTATATCGATAGCAGTGTGAAGTGAAACAGTCTCTAATCTCCATCACCTTTCTTCATTGTATTGGTCTTGCTCTGTAGCTCTTCAAAGCAGGAGAACTCTATATCAAATATATGACTAGTAATAAATCATATCCCAAGAGACACTGAAGAAATGCAAACACACTTAATCATCAGAGAAAAGCAACTCAAAACATCTCTGGGATAGCATCTCACACCTGTCAGAATGGCTAAGATCAAAAACTCAAATGACAGCCCATGCTGGCAAGGTTGTAGAGAAAGGGGAGCACTCCTCCATTGCTGGTGGGAATGCAAACTTGTACAACCACTATGGGAATCATTTTGACTATATCTTAGAAATCTTGGAATAGCTCTACCTCAAGACCAGCCATAATACTTCTGGTATACATACAAATGATTTCTCACAAAACCACAAGGACATCTCCTCATCTATGTTCATAGCAGCCTCATTTGTAATAGCTAGAAACTGGAAAAAAACCAGGAGTCCCTCAACAAACAAATGGATTAAAAAAAAAAAAAACAAAAACTATGGTACACTTACAGAATGGAATACTACTCAGCTATCAGAAACAAGGAAATCATGCAATTTGCAGCCAAATGGATGGCACTAGAAAAGCTTTCTGAGCTAACCCAGATTCAGAAAGATGCACATAACGTCTATTCACTTATAATTGGATTTTAGCCATATAGTTCAGGATAACTATACTACAACCAATGCGCCCAAAGGAACAGGAACATAGACTTTGTTACCTGCTAGTGATACACTTTGCCCTAGTGGTGCTGCCATGTAGGCCCCCAGTACATGAGGAAGCTCTTAGCCCTCATATGACTGCTGAACTGGAGGGTGGGAGACTGATATGTAGGGACACCCCACTCCATAGGAGTAGGATAGGAGGGAGAGGGGATAAAGGGTGGGGGGGTTGGACTGGGAGGGGTGGAAAGAGGGCACTGTGATGGAGATGTAACTTGAACTAATAAACACAAATAAATAAATAAATAAATAAATAAATAAATAAATAAATAAATAAATAAATAATAGCCACGTCTTCTGTTGTCTATTAGGAGTTTCTGAGGGAATAATACTAAAATATCTTCATGTGTTGACAAAATTTTATATATAGGTATGCCAATTTATTTTGCTTTATAAATTTTCCAAACTATGACATTTGATTCACAGAATATATGGTTTAAATCTTGTCAAAAGTCAGAAATTTGTAGCTGTGTGAGTTTATTTCTAGGTTTTCTGTTCAACTGATGAACATATTTGTTTTTGTGTCAGTACTATGCTTATTTTGTTAGTATTGGTTTTGCAGTATACATAAAGATCAGTTATAATAATAACTTCATCATTGTTCTATTTACTCAGGATGGATTTGACTATTTGGGCATCTTTTCTCTTTCCATATAAATTTTAGGGTGTTTCTCCTCTTACTGGGAAGAATGCCATTGAAATATTATTGGGGATATGTTGAATCTGTAGATTGTTTTCAGTAATGTCATTTTCACAATTTTAATTCTGATTATCCATGATTATAGGATGCCCTTCCACACTGTAATGTGCTTCTCAATTTCTTTGGTCTTTAAAAATGTTCATTGTAGAAATCTTTCACTTTCTTGGTTATGTTTATTACAAGATATTCTTTTTGCACTTTTATGAATGGAACTTCTTGATTTTGTTCACAGCATGTTTGCCATTGGAGGAAGGTTTTTGTTTTTGTATGTTGATTCTATATCTTATATTTTGAAAGAGCTTACCAGTTCTAAGATTTTTATACTGGTGTCTTACAAAGATCATCACATCACAAATAGAAATAATTTGACCTGCTCTTTTCCAATTTGCACCCATTTTTCCCTTTTAATTTGCACCAAATATAAAAAACAATTAAATATAGATAAAATGCACTAAGGTAAAACATAAAGCAACTGGAGGAAAACATAAGGAAACCTCTTCACAAAGTAGCCACAGGCAAGGCCTTTCCAACAAGGATTCAAATAAATCAGAAAACTGAAACCAAGATTTCACAAATGAATTAAAAATCTTAAATACAAAGGAAATTATTTATTTCAAAATTGAAATTCTTAATTTCAGAATTTTATTTTTTCTGCAATACAGTTGCAGAAAGTTATTGTTGGGTACACAGCTAATATCTAGACTGTATAAAGAACTTAAAAGAGACTATTCTATGGAACCAAATAATCTAATGGACTAATGAAGTGGAAAGGTCTGAACAGATGAAGTGCAAAACAAACATGAAAAAAGTTGGGTCTCTTTAGCAACCAGGTAAATGCAAACTAAACCACCACTGAGATTCCATCTTGCCCCTGTCAAGATAATTACCATTTAGAAAAAAAAAATAACCACTAATGCTGACCAGGATACAAAGGAAAAGGGAGCTCTCATACACTGATGATGGGGAAATAAAATAGTCAAGATACAATGGAAATCCATATGGAATTTTCTCAAACAACTAAAAATAGAACTACGAATTGTACCTCCCTTAGGTATTTATAACTGAAGGAATCTAAGTTGTACCACCCTTAGGTATTTATATCAGTTGTACTACCCTTAGGTATTTATAACTGGAGGAATCTAAGTCAACATATCACAAAGATACTTGCAAATCAATTCTCATTCCTGGAGTATTCACAACAGCCAGTGTATACAATCAACCTTTATATTCATCAACAGACTCTAAGGAAAGTGTAATTTATACACAATGGAATTACATATAGCCATTTGCAGGATAATGGATGAAATTTGAGATCATCATGTTCAGAGAAATATGTGTTTTAACTCATTTGTGGCCCTGAGATTTTATTTAGAGTCATAATACTGTATGTCTGCTTTAGACATGAAAGTAGAAGGAAGAATCTCTGGCAGAATGAATAGAAATAAAGGGAGGGGAGAAGGAGAAAGAAGAGGTTGGAGTGTGTGTGAAGACAACCAATGTATGTGATAAAATTGCATAAAATGTCTTTATGTGCAATGAACATACGTCAGTTCATAGCAAACACTTTCTGTTATGTGGAAAGCTCTTTTGTCTAATATTTTTATTTTGATATATATTTGGAAGGTATATACTATGGTCACTTCATATTTCTTTCAATTATTCTTTTTTTAAATTTATTTCTTCAAGTTAAATCTCAATCATAATCCTCTCCCTCCTCCCACTTCCGGTTCCACCCTCCTCCCCTCTTCTCCCTCATCCTCCTATCTGCTTTATATATATATAAGTTTAAAGTATATCTTTTCCCCTCAACAGCTCCCTCTTTAGCCCAATAAATGGCTCTTTTTTCTTATAACAATAAATACAATACAAAACAATAAGAACAATTAGGTCATAGTTATGAAAATTATAAGGTATAACCTACATTCCCAATGTTGCAAAATTTGGTCCATGCGTATTTGGCAAATGACATTAATATTCTATTATCTATCTATCTAGATGAGTTTAAAGTTCTATACGTAACTCAGTTTCCATCCTAACTTGCATTACCAACTTAAAAACATCTTCTTAGACCTAGAACATCCTTTAATTCCTAAAAAAAACTTAAAATTTAACTGTGAGACTATAGCTATCTAGTCTTCAACCACATCAGAGACCTGAGAAGGATAAATATATCTGATTACAAAGGAAGTGCCAAGCCAGCAGCTTCCAAAGCTAAGAAATGACAGACAACTGTTAGCCTAGACAGTCCCCAATTTCTCTCAATACATTGAAGCAATCTATCTTCAGCCTTTTTGCCTATGTGTTTGGCTAACTTTTGTTTTTAAGAACCATAAGAGATGTAAATATTCTAGGCTGCCCATACTGGAAGACAGTCAAGGCTTCCAATAGTGTGTGATGTCAGCAGTTGTATTTCAGTGGAGGAAAGTAGAGAATTGAAGTACAGTCTTGAAAGCCATGCTGGTACTGGGGAGATAGATGTTAATGGAGTTTAAAAGATCTTTTCCTTAAGAAAGTACTTAACACCCAGGTGTATATATATATATGATGTCTTCATTTTAGCTTGCTCCTGGACAGCTATGACATGTCCTTAGTTAGCAGTGATTGTTCCTTAAGGTAAAGTAATACCAACAATTTTCAAAAGTAGCATCTGAGACCACAAAAAGGAAATGTTCCAAAATTCAAGGATGTCTGCCTTTGTACCATGTGGATGGTAGGTACTGCCTGGAGAAAATAGACAAGGACAGATGACTGTGATAGGGAATTTGGAGGAACGCTCTTCTTTAGAAAACTTTTAAGGGCTAAAGGTTTGGAAACCATAGTCAAGGCAAATACAAGCCCATCTTCAGAGGTTTGCATCCATTTGAATAATTTAGATTTTCCAAGAATGCTGTGAAGCACTGGGTTTCCTTGTCTCTTTTCTTTTTACTATTAGTCATTTAAACATTTGGGACAACAGTAAGTAGCTGTGTGTTGGTAGTTCACAGGTCACTTAGTTTCTCTTTTTGTGTTAGTGGAAGTCAAAGTTTAATTAAAATTCAAGTTAAAAGCTACACATGTGTGATGTATTCGTGCTCGCTAGATGCCTGACACATACAGCTTCCCCCATTCTAGCTGTCCTTACCATAGTGCTCTGTTTGCCCAGTGTCTATTGAGACTGAAAAAAAAAAAAAAAGGCACAAGAGAAACAGTGCTTTTCCTCAATAGCAAATAACAGTTTTTGTCGGAGCAGAGGGGCACGAATTTCAGATTCCACCCTATTGGTATGTTTAAAAAGGAAGTCTGTTTCACTATGCAATTAGACATTTTCTGTATGCAATCCACACAATGAAAACCACAGGAATCCCACTTGTGGTGGCACATTTGTAAGACCTGTTATTTTCCCATTCTTGGTAGGATTAGTGAGCACATTTGTTGGACTTTATGCTGTCCTTCCTGAGCCATATGGTCCTTCCTCTAGCCTCAGGCCATGATACAGCATACTGATGACTCATTTGTAGCTATGTGGACATCACTGGGTCAACGCTGCTGATGGAGTTGGGAACACTGGCTGTACATTTCTGCCTCTTTCTTGGGTAACACACAGGTTAAGACAGTTATCTGGAGATCACTTTTCCTGCCTTTGTATCCTGACTTTCTCACTCACTAATATTTCTAGAATAAGCAAGTCACATAATCTCGGTGAGCCTTGTTTGTAAAAGGAGAATAACAATAGTATGCAACTCATATGTAATAAGGATTCAATTAGGCAATTAGCATGGGGCTTACAGCCATTTTCTACTGTATAAGTGGTAGTGATGGAATTTATAAGTAAAATTGTAAGAAATGAAGACAATTAAATCTCTCAAAAATTTTTTTAACCAAAGCAGCAGTTGAAACTAAGATTACAATGCTAGGCATAATGGCCCATCCTTTAACCCAAGTCTCCAGAGACAGAGCCAGATGGATCACTGTGAGTTCTAGGCCAACCAAGGTTACCTAGTGAGGCCCTGTTTCAAAAAGAAATAGAGAATATTTAGAAAATGTTGGCAATGAAGGTACTCACACAGGAAGCGATAAACCCTTGTACACATGAAAACTCAGCCCTAAACATGCAAATATAAAAAAGAGATAAATTCAAATAGATTAGCACACTAACTTATTAGTAAGCATGATATAGAGAAAGTAAAAAGATGTCAGGAGTAAGTGTGAAAGCCAATTTAAATTAGTTGAAGAGCATGATATAAAGAACACATTAATTTAGATCAAAATAAAATAAATAGAAAAAACAGAATAAGATGTAGAAAAAGAACATAAATCCTGGAGGAAATCAGCTGCCATAGAACACAGTTTCTTTAATTCCAAAGGGCAAAGAGTTCCCCTTTAAGCACTACTTATAAGTCTTCAGAATTCAAATTCCAAGAACACACCTAGCAGCATAAAATAAAAAAAGGTAATAAAATAGCATATCATAAGATGGGCCAACACAAAGTCACATTTTTTGTCTCTCAACTTTTTTCTGCTTTAAGATGGATGTAGATCTTGTCTGCTATAGACTGTGAGATATATTTTTGTTGCTGTCTACATTTGCAAACTTAAGTTTCAATGTGCTTTAGATAGATATTTATAATTTTATAATTATGAATAAATTGAAAAATCACCAGTTTCTATCATCTATCTATCTATCTATCTATCTATCTATCTATCTATCATCTATCTATCTAAATATCTATCTGCTAAAAATGGCCTTAGCACCACACCACCATCTCATCATTACAGTTTATACTGTTATTCCATTTGTAACTTTATTTAAGTTACAATATTTTGCAATCGACTCTCAACATACATGTAAGGATAATCTTAAAAATTTAGGCACTAAATTAACCAATTTTCTGTCCATTTTTACTAAGCTCTTTTTTTAGGGTGACAAATTGCTGATCATAATTATTAAGAAGTACCTCCTTGTTTACTTTTGAAATCTCTCTCCTTGTTGTTGATAGAGCAGGTCATTTTACATGTATACTGCTAATGGATAGAAGAGAAGCAATAACTGAGATTAGAGAAACTTCTGGAGCCTTATATTAGCTACTATATTAGGAAAGGCTTTATATATACATAGGAACTCTTCATTCTACTCATGTAGACATAATTAATCAATCACTGAGATCTTATTTCTCTGAGTTAGACTGTTTCAAAAATTCTATCACCGTATCGTATTAATATCTTTGCTCAAAGACAGCAAATGTGTACAAATTATTTTGTCAACCTTGCATGGCATTTTATACTTGAATTAAATGGGGCCTAGTATAGCCTAATTAAATCAAAGTGTTTATGAAGTCACAGTACATTTTAAACACTATGCTTCAGGAAATTAATTTCATTGCCTTTTTTTCCCTAAGAGCTTTAAAATTAGTTTTAATTTTTATCAGAGAATATTAGTATACTTTAGCATACATAAATATACATGTAATTTTATCAAGTATCTACATGATTTTTGTAAATTTTATGAAAACCAATTTTACCCTATTTCCCCCATTATTTTATGTTCTTCAAAGTAACTAGCTAGAATTCGCAGCCCATTTTTGATTATTACCCACATATTTCCATATAATTTATGTACATTTTCATTTTTTCAAGTTCTTACCTCCAACTCTTCTAGAATGTTCTCAGGTGTTTATTCCTATATGCAAGTGGAAAACCACTTGTGAGATGTTACTTGTGGTTTAACATTTTATTAACCTCATCTCTACCCTTTCTACATCCCTATATCAATCACCTGGTGGAGTTTATAGGAAAAAACAAATCCTTCTTACTCCTGTCTCAGAGGAAAAAACAGTACCATTTCCTGATTCCTTTAGGGAAATTTGTCAGTGAGCAGCTTTACAGGCAGCTTCCTGTCTGTGGTCTAGATTCAACCTTACTTCCAGGAGTTAGTAGAAGAAATTCCTGGGATTTCAGATTTACAAAATC
Organism: Lophiomys imhausi; assembly: GCA_907164525.1. Classification (NCBI taxonomy): domain Eukaryota; kingdom Metazoa; phylum Chordata; class Mammalia; order Rodentia; family Muridae; genus Lophiomys; species Lophiomys imhausi. The sequence continues at coordinate 1,834,613 of CAJQZJ010033894.1, read as the reverse complement.
CAAATATGGTTGCTTCTTATATCTACACATCAGTTTCATAATGATGACTTGTGCAACTTACCCTTCTGCCTTCTATCTCCCCACGTGCTAAGGCTGCTTTTTCTCCATTATCAAAGTATTCAGTTTGCCTTGGAGTTCTTTTGTTGTAGTTTTATTAACTTTTTGTGAAAAATTACAAAAAGAATGCACGTGATCCATCAACTTACATTTAAACTCAAAATTAGCTTTTGAAATTCTTGAAAGGTGAGAAGCCCTTTCCACTATATATATATATATATATATATATATATATAAAGTTAAGGAGCAAAATAGATATCAATAGAGCTAGCTTTCTTTTTTTTTAACTTTATTTTTTATTTCTTCAAGTTACATCTCAATTGAAATCCCCTCCCTACCCCGCCTCCAGTCCCCCCCTCCCACCCTCTTCCGCCTCAACCCACCCATCCCCTTCCTTTTTTTTAAGTTTAAGATATATCTTTTCCCCCCAACAGCTCCCCCTTTCAGTCCAACAAATGGCTCTTACTCTTATAATAATAAATACAATACAAAACAACAGAGGTAATTAGGCCAAAATTATGAGAGTTATATGGCTTGGCATACAATCCCAATGTCCAGTCTATATGTATTTGGCACCTGACTTCAACATTCTACTGTCGACCTATCTCCATGAGTTTAAAGTTCTATATCAAACTCAACTTTCATCACAATTTAAAAAGCATCTTCTTAGAACACCCTCTTGATTCCCAAACAACTCAAAATTTAACTATGAGACTCTAGCTATCTATTCTTCAACCACCTCAGAGACCTGAGAGGGACAAATATATCTGATTATATAGGAAGTGCAGGGATGCAGCTTCCCAAACTAAGAAATGACATACCAGTGGCTGCCTGGACAGCTCCCATTTTCTCTCCATACATTACAGCATCAATCTTCAGTCATTTGACCCCATTTCTCTGACAGACATTGATTGTAGAGCAGGGGTTATGAAGGACTCGCCTACCCTGTCTTGGCAGAGCTAGGCTGTCGACTTACCTGCTTCCAAGTTTTGTCCTTTTTGGACAGCAGTCTGTCTACAGTTGAAGCAAGGGGGTTTTCCTACCCTGTTTTGGCAGAGTTAGGCTGTCGACTTCCCCGCTACCAAGTTTTGTCCTTTTTGGACAGCAGTCTGTCTGCAGTTGGTGCAAGGGGTTTTTTCATGCCAAGAGAAAGGCTTGCCACCAATTCAACCATCTTACAGTGGAGGTTCTTCGATGCTTATCCTCTACTTGGAGTAGAATAGGGTTGCCGTCAGGTGCTGATATGTCTCGATATAAAAGAAAATCTTGATTTAAGATAACATCTTTGAATGCCATATTCGGCAGATCTCAAGGGGTTTTTGAAGATGCCCTATCCATCTCTTGTATTTAGATAAGCAAATGTTGCTTGTCTCTTAGCAACTTGATTACTGGGTAGTTTAGAGAATATCTGTGATAGACTGTCATAGTAGCCAACAAAGAGACATGTTTGCATGACTAGGAGTTTGTTTTAATTTGGAGAATAAACAACACCCACCTCCTTCTATATGTCTCAAGGACTCCCACTGAGCTGAGTATAGCATATGTATTCTAAATTAGTAACTTTTCAGAAAATAAAAGATTAGCCACAAGCTTGATAAATTTACAATTCAGTAACACTACTAAAATAATCACAGAAATATTTATAAAATATGATAGAATACTTCTATTAAGTTATGTGAAGATACATAATGATGGTTTGATTGCTGTAACAGATGAACAAAGACTAGGGGTGCTTGCAATGATAATAAAGAAGAAGCTCTGGGTCTGGTGGCAAAGGCCTGTCACTATAGCTATGTGGGAGGCTGAAGTAAAGGGATTCAAATTCAAAGGCTGACTGAACTGCAGAGTGAGTTCAAAGCCAGAATGGGTGGCTTAGTAAGCTCTCATCTCAAAACAAACAAACAAACCTAACCATCCAACCAACCAACAAACAAAAAACTAATTAAAACTAGGCATGAGTTTGATGCTTAATGGTAGATCACTTGCCTAACCTGCACTTGGCCCAGGGCTTCCATAAAAAACATGGAGAAAAGAAAGGGAAAAACAGTGGAACAGTTACTTCTGTATTACTTATTCCTTACTCTGATACTGTGTGTGGATATTAATGTTAGTTAATGCATTATAATATATGATACATATATCTATATATATATATATACTACATATGCCACACTTACATGTAATATATTCAGATATTATATAAATGTTTATGACTAGGAGTGGTGAATTATGCTTGTTATCTCAGCATTAGGGAGGCCAAGATAGGAGGAGTATCATGAATTTGAGGTGAATCAGGGATAAGTAGTGAAATTCTGATTCAAACCAGACAAGCAAACAAACAAGATTACAATGCAGGTATAGATAGCAATCAAGCATAGCACCACAAAATAGAAACATAGTTAACAGACAAGAGTTTCTGTTTAAGACATTAGCCCCCAGATAATTAAAGAAGCTTGGAGTAATAAAACACAACTTTTGGTTATTAGATAAGTCTCATCCTCAAATAACATGAGCTCCACCGATAAAGCAACTGACCCGTTCAATGGCCACCTTAAGTTTTCTAAGATTTACTTCAGTAATAACCTGCTCATAACCACATTTTAGGCATTATGCTGACACCTAAGTATCAAAAGTCTAGGATATAGTTACTGTAATGTCACATGTAATGATAGACTCTGTTCATTGTCACATATAATGAAAGACTCTGTTCATTGTCACATGATGATCTCATTATTCTTATCTAGTAATTTATATCATATATGGCCAGATGGCCCAGTAGTATATAATATATGAGAAAATAAGCTGTCTGCCGAAATTAAAAATGGCTCACTTCTCATAGAGATTCATTCCACTTAACCACAAAAGAAAGCCTATTAATTAGACTTTTGTATCCCATTAGGAAAAACAAATACCAATACTTAACTGCTCAAATATGACATGATAGAAAATTGCTAACATAATTAGATTTTTAATAGTGTTAATGACTCTTGTATCTTATTAATAAGAATTAAAACTAATGTAATATTATATGAAGAAAAATTGCCACTGTATGCTCTTCTACAGGGAAATGTAGCACGGCTATGTCTATTTCCACATGAAGGGGTTTTAATTTTTATTCCCTTGCAGTTGTAACGTAACTCACATGTTTCCTCACTTAATATATTGTCCCTGACATTATGTGACAGGAGGTCCTGCAAGCCTGCCATTTAGGATTGCAGTCTCATTAGATAGCCCAAGTGAAGCATGATGTTGACCCTGACCATAAAACTACTCATGTTAAAGGTTGAAATGTCTCTTCTCTGCCCCGTTTTTCTACCTTTTTCACATTATCACTCCTTCAAAGCCTTGTTTCAACCTTGATCGACTTTCCCATTTATTAGCAACTTACATTCAGTGCTTATGCCATACAATTTATCATTTCTGGAGTGCTCTCTCTTGCTTTAGTTATTCTATGTGCATTAAAAACACCAGTGAGTATGTTTCACCAATTAGTTCATAAACCAATGTTCATTCAGTATCTCCTGTGTGTCCATCATGTTGAAGACATGGTATCAGGAAAGGCAGGGACTTTGTATTTGAAGGAGGTTTATTTATTCAAATTCTATGGATGATTAGAAAATTCTCTTTCTTAGAAACTTAAAAAAACAATATTCATATTTCTATGATCCCCTCCACTAGCTAACTTCACCATCCTAGCTGCCACAAAGACAAATGAATGCTCGTTTCCAACCACACACCAAGCTGAACATCTGAGAAAATAGCCAATATTTGAGATAGATGGCTTGCCAACCCACTTACAAACCTGCCAGATACATACAGATTATAAAAGATTCAGTGGAATGACTTATGATGATCCCAATACTGTATTTGTTCTTTGTCTGTGTATACTGGCATATACCTTTAATGCAATTCTTTTGTGGAGTATACTTCTACTGCTTGTATGGTTCATGGCTCCAGGAAAGCAATAGCATTATCGAAGGGTTTCTTGGAACTTCAGAATTTTGGGTGTTATTTCAGAAAACATAATCTGCAATTTAACAAAATCCCTGTCTTATTTTTCTGTTACTGTATCAATGCATTGGATAGTGGGTAACTTTATGAAGAAACTCACAATTTGGGTAACTAAAAGTTGAACAAACATGCTCTGGCAAGTGTCTTCTTGGATGTATCAGGACAGATGGCTTCTTAACGGCTAGAGTGCTTATGAGAGGGGAGATACCATGGCACATTCAAAGCCAGAGCACAGAGAGGAACCAGTTTTGCCATACTCTTCTGGGTCCAACCTGTGAAGTATCTCCCAAGTCTTCCCATTGCCACATGGACCAAGTTTCTAACATAGACTTCAGAATTATACATTCACACCATCATCAAACCCTAGTGACCTCCCATTTACTTGTAGTCACAATACCACTTCCAGAATCACTGAACAGTGCTTGCTTTAAAAAAAAAAAAAGTAATTACTTTTCTTACTGTGCAAAGAAAGGGAAAGTTAGCCATTAATTTTGTCTTACTTTATTCATGTTGCTATAACAAAGTAACAGAGACTGGGTGGCTCACACACATCAAAAATGCATAATTCTAGAGACTGGGAAATAGAAAGTGGAGAGACTCCAGATGTGACTGCTGCATGAGTCTTGCTGTGGACTCCCTTGGTAGAGTGAGCAGGTCTCTCCAAACCTCTCTCATGGTGCCACTAATATCATTCCCTTGGCTTAATGATTGCTTCCCAAGCTCTTCCTCCTGATGCCAACACCATGATTCAGTGTGTGGAGATGGAAAGGTGTTATGTGATGCCAATCCTTTGGGGACATAAACAAATGTCTCCTTACCATGACAGAGAACTAATAATGGCAGAGCAGAGTAAGGGTACCACTAAGGTACAATTTGGTGAACAAATGGGCTCTGTTGGGGGTTACTTATATTAGTATAGGTGAAGAATTCTTTAAAGGAAAAGAAAGACCAACAGTTGTGTCACTAAACACCCACCCCACAATGGGCAACAGCTCACAAAAGGTGGAATCTTGGAGCTCAGTGCAGAATTTTCAGGTCACTTCACTTATTTACAGAACTGGTCATTTGAAAGAGAGACTTGGGATTTGAAATTAAGCACTCGAGATTAAACAGTTAGTAGTGAGAACATGGTACAAAGATTGGTCAGAATCCCTTGACCTTAACCTTATAGATTCTGCCATCTGCCTCTATACTCAAAGGACACTCGGGTCCTGACATTCCATGAGTCTAGGACATGCCCTGTGGTAATGACTCTGCTACTTACTTGAAGACCGATTTAATGGCCAGAGAGTTTTATCTAAACAAACTCCTATAAACCTTAATGAATTTTTTTAAAACACTCATTCAAAGCCTAGAAAATAGAATGTCATTGGAAAGAGTAAACCTGAGTTAAAAGCCCTGGAATCTTAATTAAAATAAATAAATAAATATATAAATTAGTAAATGAATAAGAGAACAAGTAATAAAACTAGGTAATTTGTCTTATAAGTACAGCGTGCTAACCGATTGCGCCACTAGAGCATCAAAACTAGGTAATTTGTAATGCCAGTACATTCTGTGACAATTCTTTCTCACGCGATGTACTGTGATTGAAAGCATATTTGTTTTTACTCTTGCTATTTTTTAAATTGTAATCTATGTTAATTTACAGAACTAATTATGAGTCACCCAAGTGTAACCAAACAGTGCTGTGGGGCCCCTGCAAGAGGACAAAGGGAATTCATTAAAAAATAATGTTGAGTCCATGGTTTCAAAAGGTTGTTAGAAATGCTGAACCAGAGGACAGAGTTGTTTATACTGGTACCAAATTCAGTCATTTCTTAGTCCCACAGTTTTGAACATGTGGAGATAGGCTGGGTCATGTGTTCCTCAAGCAGAAAGACAGCTTTTACACTGTCTAGGGTTCATCTGACTTCTTTTGTCTTTTTTCCCCCTCATCTCAAGATAACATCAGCAGCATCCTTACCATCTAGGGACCTTCAGTGTTTGCTCAGGTGTACATGTACCCTAACTTTGAACCAAGTTATCACCTCTCTCTGTTTTCTCTGTTGTTGGATGCCGTGGTGGACTACCTTTGGCAGTTTTTCATGGGAGAACTTGATAAAATCAGGATTTAAAATCTATTATCAAGGGTAAACATTTAGATTAGTTTATTCCTTTTTTTTTTTTTGGCAGAGTTTCTCTGTGTAACATCCCTGGCTATCCTGGAATTCTCTCTGTGGACCAGACTGGCCTTGAAATCACAGAGATACACTTGCCTCTGCCTCCCAAGTGCTGGAATTAAAGGAGTGAGCCACCACGCCCATCCGATTAGTTTATTCTTTGACAATGTTATACATGTATATAAAAGATTCTGGTCTTGCTCACCCCCCCCCACCTCTTCTGCTCCCTACCCCAGTCTCACCAACACCCCCTCTTTCCATATTACTTTCATGTCCTAATATTTTGTATTGGTTCTGCTTTTGGTGTCCTGAGTTTTAATGTATATTCCAATGACCCAATTGCTCTTATGCAGAGAGAATATAGAAAATTATAACTATAGGACACCTGATGGTGTCTGAGAAAGTCAAAGGACACTATGATTTATCATTTTTATGAGAAATGACTTCATTCAGCAATCCAAAACTAGCATGGAGAGGTAAAGAAAGTTTTAAGCCTAATAAGCACTTTCCTGTCTCAAGTTGCTATGGGTCATGGTGTTTTGTTACAGCAATAGAACACAAGTCAATACATCCATTCTTTTGTTGATATATACCTCGACCTGTTTCAGAACTTGGCTGTTGTGACAAGTGTTCCAATAAATATAGATATACACATATCTATTTTCTATGGTGATTTAAGTTCTTAGGATATATATATATATATATATATATATATATATACATATATATACACTCAGGGGTGGTATATTCTTTTGATTTATTTGTTCTAAGTGATTTAAAATAAAGAAAGCCTCTCCAGCTCATGGACTAACTATATACAGCTAGGAGGTCAGCCAGACTTTTGATGTAGATCATAGTTGGCATGTAATTTATTCTATCCTCTAATATAGTCAATGATATCTAGAAGAAATGTAGTTAGCTGATTAATGAAAGGATTGATATATCATGCTACTACTAATATTTCTTTTGAAAGGACTTCAGAGTTAAGAACTGTTGATAAAATTCTCATTCCTCTGTAGTATGATATGGCTTTGTTTCAAAAGCAATAGAACATGTAATTTGGTAAATTGTTTCACAATACAAGGGCCTGAATCTGAGGAATTATCTACCTGTGGGTTTTTGAAAACTCTGATTCTTAATTTGAACATAATTACAATGAATAAGACACAGGTCCTATGTATGCAGTCACAGTCTTTGTGAGTTCATGTCTGCATGAGCCCTGTTGCATCTGGAAAATGCTGTTTCCTCCTTGAAAAATTTCACTCATTACTGCAGCTGACGGGAGCAGATGTGGAGAACCATAGTCAAAAATAAGGAAGACCTCAAGGAATACTGTGGAAGAGGGAGAGGAAGAAATGTAGGTATCTGAGGAGTCCAGGACATCAGAAGTTCACAGACCACAGAATCAACTCAGCAGGGCTCATGGGGTTCACAGAGACAGAAGCAGCAATGACAGAGCCTGCATGGGTTTGCAGTAAGTCCTCTGCATATATGCTGTGATATTTTAGCTTGGGGCTTTGTGGGACTCCTAACAATTGGAGTGGAGGTGTCAGTGACTCTTTTGCTTGTTCTTGTGATCCTTCTCCTCCTACAGGGTTGCCTTGTCCAGCCTTGATATGAGGGTTCATGCCTAGTCTTATTGCATCTTGTTATGAAATGTTGGGTTGATACCTCTAGAAGGCCTGTTCTTTTCTTAAGTGAAGTAGAGAGTCAGTGGATATTGGGGATAGGTAAGTGGGGGACGAGTACTGGGAGGAGTGGAGGGAAAGGAGGCCATAGTAAGGATGTCTTGTATGAGAGAAGCATAAATAAAAGAAAAGAGAAAAAATTAGAATAAAAAAATTCCACTTCTAAATCAAGAAGCTAACTGCAACTGATAGATGCTAGGAAAGGGAAAATTCATCTACTTTAATGCAGTGACACACTCTAGTGTGGGCCCCATGCACAGGCGTAGCTAACCAACAAAAAAAAATAATTTAGTTCATGAGTTTGTTTGTTTGGAATTTATTTATTCATTATTTATTTATTATTTATTTGAGAGAGGGGGAAGAGAGAGAACATGAGTAGCTTGGTATATAGAAAGGAGGTGATCTTGGAGCAGATGGTAGAGGGGGAAATAATGTAATCAAAATATATTGTGTGAGGTATGTACTCACTTATAAGTGGATATTGGCCAGATTGCACAGGATAACCATCCTACAATTCACAGATCCAAAGAAGCTAAGTAGCAAGGAGGGCCCAAAGGAAGGTGTTTGATGCTCACTCAGAAAGAAAATAGAATAGACATTGGAAGTGGATATAGAGATAAAACTGAGTGGGAGAGGGTATGGAGAGGGGAATGTCCATGGGGATCAGGTGTGCTATGAGTGGGGGTGAGAGCTGAGAGGGTTGGGAGATAGAAGGAACATGATGAGGGTCATCACGTAAAAAAAAAAAAAAAGAGAAACCTATGAGAGAGTATACTCCTGAGAGGATATGGGGGTGACTCTAGCTGAGACTCTAAGCAGCAGAGGATGTGGAGACAGAAGTAGCCACCTCCTAGGCTGGCAGGACTTCCAGTGGAGTAAGGGGTACACCAACCCACCCACAAAATCTTCATCCCATAATTTACCCTTATACAAGATGTAAAGAGATAATATGGAACAGTGATTAAGGGAGGAGTGGCCAGCCAATGACTGGCACAACTTGAGACCCACTCCATGGAAGAGAGACAACTTCTAACACTATTAATAATATTCTGCTATGCTTGCAGACAGGAATATAGCATAATTATTCTCTGAGAGGCCCCACCCAGCAGTGAATCAAAGTAGATGTTGAGACTTACAGTCAAACATTAGGTGGAGCTCAGGAAGTCTTGTAGAAGAGTGGGAGGATGAATAGAGGGATCCGAAGGGGACAAGAACTCCAAAAGATAAACAGAGTCAAATGACATAGGCCCCTGGGTGTAAACTGAGTGAATAAATAAATAAAATTTAAAATTAAATTATATTAAACCATGGTGTACAAAGGGAAAAATGTGAGACATAAAGAAGTTGCAGGTATTAATCTTTCCTTACTATTTGTTAAATGCAATAAATACTGTTACTAGTATTAAGTGTGGAAATACTAATACTTCCTATTTGCAAAAAAGGTAGTTAATAATTGTGTTGGTTCGTTTTAACTGTCAACATGACACAACCTAGAACCACCTAGGGAGTCTCAAATGAGGAACCAAGTAGATTGGCCTATAGGCATGTCTGTGGAGATTGGCTTGACTGTTTCTTGAAGTCGGAAGACCCATTTTAAATAAGGACTACATCATTGCATTGTCTGGCCCCTGGACTGTAAAGGACCAGAGAAAGGTCACATAGTACTAAGGAAGCAAGTGTGGAGGAATCCATGTGTTTATGCCTCTCTGCCCTTCACTGTGAAGGTGATGTTTCTGTGTTGAATGCTTCACAATAGTGTTACCTGGAATTGTAAGTAAACCATTTCTCCCCAAAGTTGGATAGGGAGTTTTATCAAAGCAACAAAAATAAGAATAGAACAACAATTCTAATTCCCCTTTGTACAGACATGGTTCTGAGTGCATATGCATTGGCTGTACTTCCTCACAGAACCCATGTGTAAATAATGTTTTTATTAAATTTAAACACTGGGATGCTAGGGAACAGTGACATTTGAGTGTCTCTGCTGTGTTCTCACAGACAGAAACTGGCAGAAGTGGGCTTTGAACCTCACATGCTCGCTCTTCTCCTCAGGGAATATTTGTTTCCCACTATGGTGTAATCATGTGCTGCCTGATGTGCTAATCATTTAATATGCATTGTGTAAGTGAGGGCTCACATATCTCTGACCTTATAGATATGGAGGGTGTGGTCTCTGGAGTTGAGCCTTGTGAACTATTTTCTTCTGTATACTGTGACCTTTAGGAAGTTATTTAACTTCCCCATCTGCTTTAATTTACAGTTTAAAACTGACCACCATAAAAGATACCTTATAGAATATTGAGGCAGTCAAATGAAACAACACATGAGAGAAACTTATATAGTCATGGTTTTCATTTCAAGATGTGTCCCTCACTTGCTCATGTATTTGTTCATTTTTACATTTCTTTCTCATCATCGCAGGGACAGTTTTTCATAGTATACTGTTAAAGGGTGGAGGTAATTGAAAATTTAAATAAGGTAAGGATGTAATTTTATTCCTAAAGGAAGTATATGAAGTATCGTAGGTGGGTTAGTCAAGAACATACTAATGTGGCAAAAAGTTTGAATGGTTTAATGTTATGATATAAGTCTAATAATACAGTAACAACATGCATCATATATAAAATAGTTTGATAGTTTGGACCTTAACACAGTAATTGAGCCATGTTACCTTTGAAGAGAAACGCTGAGTGCTCTTGGAGAAACATCCAAAGGTGTTTAATGCCTCATGACATTATTTGGAAGGCAACATAAAGAGAAACTTAACATCACATGTATTGCCAAAGTATCTGAGAAAAGACAAGTCTTGTATAAGAAAGCTTAAATGTACTTCTCACCATCTCTACAAATAATTCTTTAAGATGTCAAGACTTTGCTCTATTTTTGGTAAACATTTGGAAGAAGATCTTTCTAACTATGTAGAGAAGGACATTTACTCTGAGACCCAGGTAATATTGTAATAATATTTGTAAACTTCCATTTGAAACATAAAATCAGAAGGAAATACAGAAGAGTTGATACACATTTCTCATTTTACAGAGAAAGAAAGAGGTAAAATACCTTGTGTAAGATGGAAAAGAGTTGGACTAGAATCCAAGGATTTCCTCTCATAATCCCAGCCACTTTTTTAACCACACGCTGGCTGTCTCCTACATTTAGTAATTCCACTTCTTGCAGTCCCTCAGCACTTAAAAAAAAAAGATCAAGCAAAATGTATACATCATTAAAATATTATAAGTAACTTACAATAAATAATATTTATCTTCTTATCACAATTGTCCCAAAGTCTTTCTAAGCTATACCACAGGTGTTAGCAATTTTTACAGCCTCTGTTTATCAAAGGAATGATCTCATCATTTATTCACAAGGTCTGCTAATTGATGGGACAACAGGCTATTTTTACTATTATATTTGACTTCATGAAAGTAACATATATAAAAAATACTATGACTAAATTAATGGAAAAAAGAATGCAAATCAAGGGACCATTAACATAACTGAGCAGGTAAAAGGACTTGCTTTCAAACCTGGTGATCTGATTTCAATTCCTGAAGGACATGTGGTAGAAAGAGAGAAAACAACTCCTGAAAACTGTTCTTTGACCTATGCATGCACACACACACACACACACACACACACAATCTCACATGTGTGTGCACACAGATATATACACTCACAAATAAATAATTGAATGGAAATGAAATTTTTAAAGACTACTAATGAAATATTGATTCCATGTATGTGTTCAGCAGTGATATTTGATTCTAAATCTCATATTTGTAATTGTGTTCTTAGGAAATATATTTTTGAAAAGTACCCAAATACCAGTTTGACTCTGTGACCTCTTTGAGACCATCTTCCATTAATTACATATCCCAAATCCAACAATATTGCTAATGTAAAAGTGGATGAGGGAGAAAGACGGATAGGATCAGAGATAGTGAGAACAAAAAGGATTTTGCCAAAACAATGGATGGTGAGAGAGAAAAGGAGACCTCTCGTAGCAGACATTTTTAGGTTATTCCTCAAGGGAGTGATGGAAGTTATTGTCAAGGTGAGACAGCCAACTTTGGACAAGATACAAATATTGATCCTTTAACAGAAACACTGACAGAACCTGTAGTCTTGCTCGTTACAGCAGCCGCTTTGAGCGCAGACAATTTTGACACTGTCCCTAAGGTTATAATTTCAAAATCTGATCCTGCAAGTAGAAGGATTATTAGGAAACATAAAAGCAATGAAGATTGAAGAAAATTAAATTGGGAGGTGTAATTCAAGATGAGAACAATGTACAGTGAATCCTACACAGTGTTATTCTCATTATTTTTCTTTTCATAAACATATTTCTGTATTGATATTTTTAAAGCCTAATTTTTTATTTCTTTATCTCTGTGCCTCTTTGTACATATTACATATTAAAGTCAGGTTATTCCCATTTTCCTAATTAAACGGGTTATCATTCAGACTGGATAAACACTACAGATCTAGCTATCTTATCTACTGAGCATGCAGGTGGAAAGGCTACTGTATTTTCAATAAGTCAACATATCTGTATTTTTTATTGTTGTGTCATCTATAGAAGAAGACACACTAATATTTCTGGTTAGCTCACGTCGTTTTTTGATTCACATAGTTTGCACTAAAAAATTACACGTATAGCTGTGGGTTGTATTCACTAGGAGGTACAGGATGAACATGATGAAAGATAAAGCAATGTAGATTACAATGAAGTCCTCACACTATTAAATACTATGGAGACAAATATACACACGCAGTTACAAGGACAGTGAATGAGCTGCTAAAAGTGTTAACAGGAGAAAATTCATATCTACCCTTCTGCTCTTCCTTATGAACAATCATCAATTTTCCACATCCTACATATCCTATGGCTGATAGGACAGGCTGATCTTTGTTTTAAAATATTTTTTCTTCCAAAATTTCATACACTTACACAATGTATTTTGAACATAGCTATTTTGGATCTAATTTCTATATCCTACCAACACATTTCACTCACAACTTCATGTCTTCTTTTGCTATTTCTTTTTTTTTTTAGATGTTTTCTTTTCTTTTTTTTTAAAAATACTTTATTTTTTTCTTCAAGTTACATCTCAGTCACAAACCCCTCCCTATTCCCCCTTCCTATCCCACTCTTCCACCCTCTTCCCCCCAGAAGTTTCCCCTTTCAGTCCAACAGATGGTTCCTTCTCTTATAACAGTAAGTATTATACAAAACAACAGATATAAATATGCCACATTTATGAGAGTTAAATGGCCCAGTATACCTTCCCAATGTCCAGTTTATACATATTTGGCCCCTTACTTTTACAATCTACTATCTAACCAACTCCATGAGTTTAAAGGTCTATATGTGACTCAACATTCATACTAACTTGCAACACACTTTTAAGAGTATCTTCTTAGATCTATAACACCCTCTTGATTCCTAATCACTGAGTTCATCTAGTGCTGCTATATACGCACATGTACAAGGCCATCCACTGAAATATGGGTAACCTCTCAAAGGCCATAACCTTGAAGTAAAGTGACAATCTGTCTTATCTACTGGTCTTCTTCTCCCACCAGCCATCAACTGGCAACAGCAACTCAGCTAGCAATTTTGGCCACATGAACCATGACTGGACACCTGCTGAAAGTTCGACTGGCTTGATATTACATAGGCAACCAGAGATGGTGTGAGTTCATGAATACAACGGCTTTGTCATATCTGAAGGACATTATTTGAGGAAAGTCCTTTTTAGGTCCTGGCTCTTATAATCTGTCTATCTCCTCTTCTGGATATTTCCTGAGCCTCAAGGACAGGGGTGATATTGATGCTGCATTTAGGGCTGAACACTACACCAACTTATTATTTTCTTCACTTCGACTCATTGTGAGTCTGTTTAACCTCCTGCCAACTTTCACTTCCTCCCCATTTCCGCTGGTAAATGAGCATTTATCCTCTTAGTAACATCATCTTACCAAGAGGCCCATGGCACTTCACTGTGTCCCTTTCTCATCGTGTTCCCTAGACCTTGCACATTTTGTGTAGTGGCTCCTTCCTGCCCCATCTCCCTTCGAACTCCAGTTGCTGTCAGCTACTTCAGCTCCTTTAATCATCTCCACGACCTCCTATCCTAATTTTCAACGTTCTCTTCTTCAATGACCTTCATTGCCACTATCTGCCTATTTAGTCTACATACACAGTAGTTAAAATTTCTCAGAATTTCCTCAGCTCTTGAATGCTAAAAACATCGCTTGCTCATAACCTCTCAGTCTCTCAGCAAACTTAGTGACGATGACGTGCCCACTTTCTTAAGTCATCGCACCCTCTCTATTCTAGGAACTGATTAGCTTTCATTTCTTCACTGTTCTTTCTAGTCTTCATGATCTATGCTGTCAGCCTCTGTTTCCTAGACACTCAAATACAACCCAGCGCAGCCTAATAATCTCCTTGAAATGCAACTGAAATTGTGTCCTCAATTACTATGCTCAGTAGACACACCAGTCTTTACTTAATTACTGTCTCTGCATTATGTAATGCTGAAAGTGCTCAGTGCCTTCCAGTTTTTCTCATTTAAATGTTTTTCTGCTTGTGTTTCTTACTGACCCTTTTCTAGTTTTTTTCTTTAGTAAAATTATGTTTATTTTTACAAAGTCAATTGCTATTCCCCTTCAGTTCTGAGTGGGTCATCCCTTACAGCTCCTTTTACTACTCAGCAGCATAGACTGTTAGGAATGAAGAAAAATATGAGGTCCTAGATTCTGCATCATTCCAGTGTTGGGCTAAGTAGGTCTTGAAATCATATTCCTTGAACAAAAACGTGATTGACTTTGAAAACCATTTTTACTTTTTATGCTTTCTATGGAGCTGAGTGCAGTAATGCCCACAATGATTATGAAGAATGAAGGAAGTAGAGTCCTTAATGTATGTTGCCCACAGTTTGCTTTGTAGTTATTCAAATAAGAAAGAAATCATACTTGATCTGATTAACATGTAGTTGACCAGACATGTTTTTTTTCATATTTGAATGACATCTCTGAGGTCTGAAAAAATTTCAGTGTTTTTCTTTTCTTTCTCTAATGTGTCTTCCACCCCACATTCGGGTATCTTTGTACTGCCCCTGACCCAACACATAGCTGCTATTAGATGTACCATTTTGGATTGAGTGGTTGTATAGATCTGCATATACTACCAGCCACATAATAGCTTTCCAATAGATATCCACATCACTTTTATTTGACATTTTATTTCAGGTAAGTGGAGTCAAGCTGGACTTCCCTTTGACAAAATGTCACAAACAAAAGTTTCATTATTGACTTCATGTTGTTGTTTGTATAGATTCTTTTAAATTGCTTGTGCATTTTTTAATCCCTACATAATTAAAGACACATTTTTTAATGTTTATTTATTACTTCATGTTACATCTCCACCACAGTGCCCTCTTTCCACTCCTCCCTGTTCCACCTACTCCCCCTCTTCTCCCTCTCCATCTATCTCACTCCTCCAGAGTGGGGTGTCCCTACTAATCTGCCCCCCTCAGTTCTAAAGGCACATTTTAATTCACTTTATCTGCTCCAGTTTGAATCTGAATTGTCTTCAGAGGCTCACTTCTTAAAGGACATGTGTCAACAGAGGGACTTAGAGAATTGATTGCATTATGAGGGACCTGACCCAAAAGATGGATTACCCTTTTGGTGTGTTCATAATTGAATGCACTATTGGGAATTAGTGGAAATTGTACGGGTTGGGCTTGATTGAAGGAAGTAGGTCATTGTCTTAGTTACTGTTCTACTTCTGTGAAGACACCATTTTCAACTTGTAGAACAAAGAATTTATTAGTGGCTTGTAGCATCAGAGGGTGAACCTATGATTAGCATGTTTGGGAACAAGGCAGTAAGACATGACAATGGAGCAGTAGCTAATAGCTTACGTCCTTATCTACAAATAGGAAACAGAGATAGACAGACAGACAGAGTGAGAGAGAGAGAGAGAGAGAGAGAGAGAGAGAGAGAGAGAACACAAACTGAGATTGGCAAGGATTTTTGAAATCTCCCATCCCCTGTGGCACAATTCCTCCAACAAGGACACACTTCCTAATCCTTCCCTAAAAGTTCTACTAAATGAGGAATATGCATTCAAATATATGAGCATATGGGAGCCATTCTCAATCAAATCACCACAAGAGTAGACCTTCAAAGAATAAATCTTGGTCATTTCTTCATCTCTTTTTTCTTTTTTATGGGTTCCACAAAGTAAGCAAACTCCAGCATACAAGCTTGTGTAGTCATAATATTGTGCTTCATCGCAGACCAAAGTATTGAATCCAGTTGATGTTAGATACTGAAACCAACTGTTCAAATAAATCTTCCCTCTTACAAATATTGTCCCAGATATTATGTTATAAAGACAGAAAAATTAACATTGTCTCCAGATGACATATTCAATTGAGAAATAATATTTAACTGATAATAAGAAAACTGCTTGTGTCACTAAAAATGAAGGATGCCATCATTATGTGGAATTGTACTAATGGCTTTTTTTTTTCTTTCACAGTTGACCTGTAACCTATTGGGTATTGGCTGAAGATAAGCACTTTATGAGTCATTTTATGTCTTAGTTAATGGTGAGACTTTCATGGGAAAAGAAAAAGCAAAGTGATTTAATGTGGAAAGAGATGGGAGAAGAAGAGCATTTCCAAAATATTTTTTCCTTATTTTTATAGTGGCCTTTCCCTTACACAAATTTCACAAATTGCCTTTAGAAGTACTTTTTCACAAATTGCCTTTAGAAGTACAGATTCCAATAAAATGGAGGATCAGTTGTAATGTCTCCTTGTTATTCTATTTTCTGTTGTTTAATTGAGAAGGAAGATGAGAAAATGAGCCAGGTTCTTTATTCTCTTCTGTGGTATATCCGGCAGCTGGAGAATGGCAGTGGTTGACAAAATGCTCAGTTAATTGAAGCCATGTAGTGGATATTGATGATCTTTCTACATTTAATGGTGAAATAAATCTGCTGCTAGAGAATAAAAAAACATGGGTAGCTGTTTGGCTGATATATGCCCATACTATCCTCTTCAGGCAAATGAAAAAAATAATAATCACTTTCCCAGATGTAATATGTTAATGCTTGACTGTGTGCCACAGAACATCTCAAGCTTAAGAAAAATACCAGTAGACCGTATTCCTCGACTTTTAACTGTTAGATATACTAGAAGTGCCCTGTGGTTAAAACATTTAATTCACTCAGCCACCTGTTGGTGACAGCAGAGTTACACAAATTCCAGCTTTGGATGCACATTCAGAATGCACCCTTCAAGCTCTCAAAACATTTGCAGTATAATGGGCAATATAAGAGATATTTATTAAATGAGGTCATTATAAATACCTTTAAAACACTGTGGATAGTATTAGTTGTACACTATTTTGGACCTTTTGATCCTCAAGCTTACAATGGTTTAGCTAAATAGCACCTGCATCTTTCTTCGTAATGTCCCTCGCCTCATAAAAGGAAAGCATCAGTGTTGCAAGG
Organism: Lophiomys imhausi; assembly: GCA_907164525.1. Taxonomy (NCBI): domain Eukaryota; kingdom Metazoa; phylum Chordata; class Mammalia; order Rodentia; family Muridae; genus Lophiomys; species Lophiomys imhausi. Next base: position 1,817,160 of record CAJQZJ010033894.1, on the reverse strand, counting down.
ATAGAGTCACATACGAGAGAAGAAGTCTTTCTCACCACAGTAAAACATTACGGGCTAAAAGGTTTCAGTGTTAATTGTATTAAATCTATTATCATGATTTTAAAAATACAAACACTAAAATTGTTTTAATTTCTGCTTTTTTGGAAATATTACCTCAAACAAATTAGAATATTCTTTGTCTCATCTTTCTCCTTCAGTAGGAGCAGTGAGTTAGAAAAATTCCTGTTGGTGCCTTCTGTATCAACATATGGTTTTAGATGCTCTGGTATGGGGATCAGATACAGTTCAAAAATAAAAATTAATAAGATAAGCTTTACGAGTGATGGAATCAAAACTGCTCTCTTGTGATTCCAGTCTTTCTGTCATGTCCTGTCACAATCCCCTTCACCGGATTTCCTTCCAGTCCTGTCTTTGATGCTTCCTCCTGTCTTGGCAGAAGCTTCCATTTCATTTGTTCGTTTCTCTTTTATAGGTACATGAAGTGCCAGATTTTTATGCTCATACTCATTTCTTCTCCTTGTTGCTCAAGATTGTCACCTCAACAGTTTCCTGTGTACTAAGGCATGGAACCAATAATACACTTAAGCCATAACTGAAGAGCCATCGTTTACATGACCTCTGTGTTGAGAAAGATGCTGAAATTAGGCCTGGTCTCAAAGAAAAAGTCTCTTACTATGACATACCATAATGTGCCAAACACGTATCCAGGGTAGGCAATTCGGGTATTGCCTTAAGTGTGGTTTAGAGCATTGATCCACAAGTTTTGGCTTGTGCCCCTAAGCATTATGAAAGCACAGATTTCTGGGCTCCTCACTGTAGTTAAGTTTATGTTCCTGTATATCTTGAGTATAGTGCTAGCATAGACAAGAACTGATGCTTCTTGTCAAGGTTCTAAATTATGCCGACAGTGCTGGTCCAGGAACATGATTAGCAATCGCTGATCTTGGGATTACAGGAATAGCTTAGTGGGTAAAGTGTGTGATGTTCCATCATGAGGGCCTAGGTTCAGATATCAGCCCCCATATGAAAGCTGAACAGTTTCAGTACAAGCGCCAGTGGGCAGAAGCAGGCAGATCCCAGGGCTCACCGGACAGTCACTGTAGCCAGGAAGTAAGCTTAGCCCCTGTCTCCAAAAATGAGGCAAGGAACAGAAGAAAATAGTTAGTATCAACCTCTCTCCTCCACATCTGAGTGTACCTGAGTGTACCAGTGTATCATTTTCACACATGTGAGCACACATGTGCACATGCAAATACACACACACACACTCACACACACATTCTACAACTCCAATGCATTATTATTATTATTATTATTATTATTATTATTATTATTTGAGACAGGGGTTCTCTGTGTAGCCTTGGCTGTCCTGGACTTGCTTTCTAAACCAGGCTGGCCTTGAACTCACAGAGATCTGCCTTCTTCTTCCTCCCCAAATGCTGGGATTAAAGGCATGTACCACCACCCTCAGAAATATTAATGAGTTCTTTTTTTTTCTTTTCCATACATGTGCTCCTTGTATACAACAGATGAATATCAAAAAGATCTTAATGACTTAAGGAGAACATAAGTAAAGTTTATGCTAGAAATTCTGATTTTAAAACTCTGTCATTAGGCATACATAGAGGCATCCATACCTTTGAAATATTTTCATACCATTAGTTGATATCTATTTCATGGAAAACAGATATATTTAGTTTATTGTGAGATTCCCAAAAGCCAACAGGCCAAATTTGTACTTTTTAATCTTATTTTGTTGAGATGGGGTACCACGGTGTAGCCAAGTCTGGTTTTGATTTCATGATCCTGCTGCCTGAATCTCTTTCATGGTGGAGATTATAGACAAGTTGTTCTAGGTTTTTAGGCTGCAGATGTGTTCCACTGTGCTTAAGTAACAGGATTTTTATGAGCTTTATTAGATGCTGGTATTATAAGCACATGGATAAAAATAAACACATTTGGAGAAGCTACACACATAAAATCTCACCATCATGGCTGCCTTAGCAAGACCTAATCCAGAACAAAACCAATAGACATGCTAACATGGAAGGGGGAACAATCACAAGGCCTCAACCTTAGATAAACAACTGCAGGTGTGAAAAAAAAAGCTAATTAAATTATTTACCCAGTATTTATATTATCTTCAATTGGTTCAGTGGTGTTAATCCTTAACCCGCCATTATAAATGAATACACACAGACACCAACTGGATCTTAACAAGCCTAGGCCTGGGTTGTGCAATCCTAGCCCATCTAAGCTAGCTCATAATTCTATTATCCAAATATAACCCCATATATACATACGTGCCTTTGGACTATTATTCTCCACACTAAGCCGATGTTCCAGGCCATGTGGAAGGATCTTCTTTAATCTACCCCATGGCGTGTCTTCCTTGTTTACTCCTGGATTCTTCTCCAGCCTTCCTCTTTTCAAGATGTTCTATATCTCTCTAAAAAGCAGGTGAACCTTAGTCCTGTCTACCTCTGTCTGCCCAATCTCCAGGCCTCAGCATGTATTTAACCAATCAGAGACAAAGTAAGTAACAGACAGCAAACAGGACCAATTAACATTTAGAGTGATTAACACCACCTCATCATTTCCCTCCTTTTGTCTAATAAAAAGGATAAAAGGTACATACGTAATATTTAGCCTACTTCTATTGGGCAATCTTGAAGAAGAAAAAAATCATATATCTTGGTGTGTCTAAAGTTCTCAACCTAAATAATTTCTATCATATCCTATATTTTTTAAACCCTAAGTAACTCAAGTTTAATTGAAATTTTATATCTTTTATGTCTTCAACCCCATCAAAGACTTAAGAAGGGATAAAATTATTATTTGAGTGAATAGGAAGCATAGAAGAGCAGCTTCTAAAAAGAAAAAAAATGACAGTTTGCTGACTAGACAGTCCCAAGTATCTCTCCATACTGTTGGAGCATCATCTTCAGCCTTCTGGCCAACCATATCTCATAGACATAATTGTGCAGCAGGAAATAAGGATTTTCCCATTCTGTCTCTGCAGAATCAGGACATTAACTTACCTGCATTTAAGCTCTGGCCCATCATAGGACTGTATATAGTCTGTTGAGAGAGCAGGGACATTTTTGTCCAGTAGGAATTATTTCCTGATGGGAGATTTCTTTTTGATGCTCATTGTTTTCTTCCAAGTCAAATGGGGACTGTCAGGAGCTGACTGTCTTAAAGTCATACAATTCTTAAAATAATAATAATATCTTTAAATGCCACTTTCTGTACATCTCTGAGGGTTTTGAAGACATCTATTGATTTATAAATCTATCTATCATTGAACAAGCAAACTGTAAAATTCTATCAAAATTATTCTTATTTTTTTACCAATATACAAAATTCTATAGCAATGTGTCAAAAGATAACCTTATTTTAAGAATAACAATAGTTTTAAGTTTTAAAGCAGATTCAATAATCTATCCTCATCTTATCATTTCTATATTATATACATATATTCCCCTTCTTTTTCTTTTTAAGTCTCTTTCCCTATATAAGAGAGAAAGGATAGAGAAGGGAAAAAGAAATAGAAGAGTCCCTGAGTCTAACCTCCTATACCTCGCTTAATAAGACCATTTAAAAATTTGTAACCAATCCCCCTAAATAACATCTATAACATATCAAATGACCAAAAAGATCACCCTCCCCACCTTTTGGGAATGGTGCATCACTTTCTTGAAATTGCTTCCTGCTGAATTGGGTCGTAGAAAACCAGTTTGGGGGCCCAAATAAAATAGAAAAAATGATTAAACAATTTAATTGTAACATTTTTTTTGTCTAGTCTCTATGTGCTCAGCAATTTGAATGTCCTGAGCAGTTTGAGTTCGAAATTGAACTTTGGATGGGAAAGTTGAGGGCTTCATTGAAGTCCTGGCTGGAACAGTCTGTGAGCTGGACCATCTGGGCTTGTCTTCTTTGGTGTTTGTTCCTTTTTTTCTGAAAATATATAATTTCTCACAACTAAAATCTCTATTTTTTTCTTTCAAGACAGTATTTCTCTGTATATCCTTGTCTTGGATTTAGTTTGTAGACCAGGCTGACCTTGGCCAAGGTCAGAGATCCAACCTGTCTTTGTCTCCCAAATGGTGGGATTAAAGGCATGCACCATCATACCTAACATATCTCCCCTAGGGTCTAATATCTGTCTTGAAACTAGTTTTTCAGTGAGTGTTCCACATCTAAGGAGACTGGCTTGTGACCCCTTTTTCTTTATATCTTTAAAATCTCTTATATCTCAGTATTGTCAAATGACAAAAATATCCTTTTTACCTCTCGATATAGGAAAATCAAAGACATCTAAACAAAAATCAAGCAAAGAAACAACAACATTCCAAAAGTCTTAGTCTAACTGACATCCCATGTTATAATTAAAGTTCTGTTCATTATTTCTGAAATCTAGCTTTGACTGTATATCCTTGGTGGGCCTTTCCCAGATACTCTTGATAAGCACCTGGTATTCAGGCACTTGTTAGGTCCCCCTGACATCTTTTGTATCTGGTCAGGCCTCCTTCCTTCCCCCATTGTTACTGTTAGCAGTTTAGCATTCCATCTGTAAACTCTCTCCCTTACAGATATCCTTAAGCCTATCCTAGTCAAATCTTTCTCAAAAAATATACATAGACTCACAATTGTTAGTGTAAAAGTTATCTGTATGTTAAGAGAAACAAACTCAACTGGAATCCAAACATATTGAGACATTATGAATTTCTCCATTTTAATTTAGGCAGTTAATTCCGTTCTCAACTCTGTTTAGAAGGCTGCTGGTTATTTAGCATAAAAAGAGAGCTAAACTTTACACCTTTGTTGTAAGGCAGTAGCTTTTGTTAAGGGAGCCTTTGGGTTTGGCTTGCCACTCTTTGGCTTTGAAACTAGGAAACTATTGATTTTGATGATCCTCCTGCATTGAATCTCTTTCATGCTGGAGATTATAGACAAGTTGTTCTAGGTTTTTAGGCTGCAGATGTGTTCCACTGTGCTTAAGTAACAGGATTTTTATGAACTTTATTAAATGCTGGTATTATAAGCACATGGATAAAAATAAACATATTTGGAGAAGCTACACACATAAAATCTCACCATCATGGCTGCCTTAGCAAGACCTAATCCAGAACAAAACCAATAGACATGCTAACATGGAAGGGGGAACAATCACAAGGCCTCAACCTTAGACAAAGAATTGCAGGCATCAACAATGCTGAGAACAGGAATAATAGTCTTTCCCAGGTCATGAGCACACAAGTTGCATATTTAATAACATATGTTCAGCCTTGGAGCCATAGACACAGCAGTAACACTGAATAGATTGTATCTATATATTTATGAACTACAAACTTTATATGTAATTAATTATATATATAATTAAAAAGAGTCCATGAAAAGAAAGAGAATATGGAAATTATTAGTTATAATATATTCTTGAAATGATTTTAAAAGAAAGTGCTATTTAAGAGTCACCATAAAAAGAATAGAATATGCCATTGAGAGCATCAAGAAAGAGCTAAACAAGATTTAGTGAGTAGATTGTCATGGATAGCTTTCTAGACAAACTGAACTGTCAAATACGTAAGGAGTGTGAATTTCACATGGAGCAATGAGAGCACTGTGTGAGAAATAGCATCTTAATATATAGAAATCAGAAGTGTGGCTGACTCAAATTGTCTCAGAGAAAGGGGAACTTTAAAGGCAGCATTCCAAAAGCCCAGAAATATGAATTGACTAAATTCATATTTAAACCCAGATTAAATCATGCTGGGTCTCCTAGGCCATATTAAGGAGTCTAGGTTTTTGTCTAAGGAACAATGGGGGACCACCCAGAGAATCATAGCTGAGGTGCTCCCTGGCTGAAATTTTACCTGTGTTCAAGATGAACTTAGCTATACCATCTTCAAGAATAACAAATGACAAGAAGGGCAATGTGGGATAATTTGGAAAGATTTATTGGTGAGTTTGTAGAGATTTACGGAAAGTGTTGGATAAATTCTCCTCCAAAGTAGTATATTTCTGATGTAAGTAGTATAGAAAGATCACAATTTATGTAAAATGAGATTAAGCAAGAAATTTGGTAATTGCTACAAAAGATAATAGAGAAGAAGTCTAGATAGGAAAATAGAGACTAAAAGGACGGGATGGAGGCAGTGTTGAAGATTTTTGTCAGCGTTGGAGACTAAGTACTAGGCTTGTGATATTAAATGCACCACAGTGCTACCTGTGTTAAAGACTTGATGCCTAGGGTGGTGCTACCTGAAGGAGATAAAACCTCTAGAAAGCTGGAGCTGGCTGGAAGTTCTTAGGCCACTGCAGCTTGGGGCTCAAAGGGTAAACTCTCTAAAGCCAGAAGAACAGCATAAATAATTTCCCTGGCTAAGAGAGAGAAATCAAAGCATAGAAACACATGGAGGTGGAACTTCCAGATTAAACACTTTGCATTTGGTTGATACTTGAGACAAAGACTAATTTATAACTTGCCACATATTCATCAACTAAATTCTATTTAATATGTCTTTTTTGTCTAAGTGAATATACTTGTTAAGTACCACTAATTCTTCCTCTTTAAAGATCATGAGTTAGTATGGAGAGAGGACCAATCTAATGGAGCTCGTCTTTGCTCTCTGGTGTTTTTGAGTTGTTACCAAGAGCAACAGACTGACCCTGATGATTCTGTCTGCACCAGTAACTTCCATAGAAGAGATAGCATAGTACTGTGTGTATACAAAAGAGTGTGTGTGGTAACAAATATTTATACATGGCATAATACGTTCTTTAGTAATTTCTCACATATTGTAAGGCTTTATTTTCATAGAAAACTTTGTAGTGATATGCAAAATATCATTGCTCTTATACAGATAAGGAAAATGAAATATCTGCTATTCAAGAGTCTTATCCAAATTCTCAGAAGGAGATAGAGGCTCAGAAAAGCAGACACAGAGAATCTTAACTTTACAGCTCCAAGCTCTACCTGCAAACATGTCTTTTAACACTGTGCAGTCAGCATTTGCTCTCACTAATTCCAAATGAAAATTTTATTTCATTATTCATGATTTTTCTAATAAATTAACTGAAAATTATCCTACTTTTAAAAAGCTGACTTTATAGGATGCTCCTGGGGAGAACTGATTAAATCTAGTTGTCAGTTTATTCCACTCTCTGGCTATAATAGACACATTTGTCAATACTGCAATTCATTGTTCAGAAGCACTATGGGAAACTAAGGTAAAGTCAATCTATAATAGGCTTTCTGTGTTTTCTTTATTTCAAATGAAAGGGATTCTGTACACATGTGATAAAGGGCGGGGGGGGGGGAAGAACAGAGGTAGGCAAACCTGACAAGATGCTAGAAATGAGCTTGACTGTTTCAGTAGCTCTTGAATTACCGGCAAATCCAACCTATCATCTTTCGGGCAATTATGTTGAACCCCATTTCACTCTCTTACGATGAAACAAGGTACTATACAATAGATGCCACATGCTATGATCTCAATTGTTGAATTGGGAAGGCTTGAAATAAACATTTACTGTCACTCAATTTGGGTTGAAAGCCATTTAAAAGCTGTAACAGCATTTGCAGGCAGGCTGCAGGGTAAGTTTGTCTGTGGTGTGTCAGTTCAAGATGTCTGTAAAAGCACAGATGAGGTTACCTGTGTGATGTCAATAAATTTATACTAACCAACCAGAGGACACAGATTTATACTAACAATAAAGATGTAAGGAATGAGAATATAGAAGGTACTTGCATAGCAAAAATTCCATATTTCTGAAATGAATAAATATATCTGTGATTGTCATCTGTGTTCTGAACTATGATAAACACATGCACTTAATACATGATTTAATAGTATGTTTCTTTTAATAAATGCATTAGATGTTTAAAGTGTATATTAATAAAATACAAGATAGAAAGGTTTGAGAGATACCTCAGCAGGTAAAAGCTCTCATACTGCTCTCACAGCCGATCAAGTTTCATTCCTCAGAACAGGCATAGAGACTCACAACTATCTGTGACTCCATTTCCACGGGATCTGACACCTTACTCTAGCATCTGTTGTCACTGAACATATGGAATGTACACACATACATACAGGCAAATATTGTTACACATAAAATAAAAATTAATACGTTTAGAAAGAAACAAATTAAAAAAATAGACCATGATTTGTGACTGCTGATTTAGAGACAGTAGAGATTACGACAATAATTGTGTTAAAACACAAGTTCTTATTCATTCAACAATAAAAATATCTACTGCATGTTACTTGTATCTCAAAGATTACCATAGTGTCAGTTAAAGCAGGTTTATTATGTTGACTGGAGGTGCACAGTCTATGCTTACTGTAACTTTTTAAATGGTCTGACAAGCTATGCCATTAAATAGTTCCATTACTTTCCTTCCTGCTCTCTCTCCACTTGGTCAAGTTCCTTATTGAAATGTCTCATGGGGAAATGAAATAAATATAGCAATTACAGGTATTTCCCATTCTTATTTTAACATCAAATCTTGTTTTTGAGCCAAGTGTATGATGTGATACACCAACACTTACCCATAAAGAGTAGAAAGAAAGAAAAGTCTGAAGCTGCTCTGAGGTCAACGGTGGAAGTTTGTTTTCATAAGAAGCAGTGTGTGTGTGTGTGTGTCTGTGTGTGTGTGTGTGTCTGTGTGTGTGTACTAACTTGTGCTTTTTGAGGGGATTAGTGATATCATGAAAAGCTTTCTGAAGAAGAGCATTAAACTCCTAATTTTACCCATGCATAACAAACTAGATGAAGGAGAAAGAACAACTTCAAGACAATGTTGACTAGACCATGGCTATGCATGGCACTTACAAGATATTACAGATATTCAGATTAAGAAAAAAAGTAGTACGTTTTCTCCTATTAGAAAAAAAAAATCAAGAGATCCCATCATTGGCTTGTTGTGGAGTATCGTGGATTTTTATTACTGTTGGTGATGATTTAAAACTGTATATCCTTGTTAGAAGACAATTTGGTAATTTCCTGTTAATATAACTGTCCCTTTACTATATTGTGCAGCTATTATGTTTCTTGATGAAATTTTATTCTTGAACAACTGGAAACTATGTCAACCTAAACCTTAATTAAAGGCATTATTTTGGTTATCGCCCAAAGTTGGAAAGTTGGACCAGCAAACTGTGGTGGATCTGCAATAGAATTTTCTCCCATAGTGGAGAGATCAATTGATTAAAACATATAGCAACACAGATGAATAAAATATTACTAGAGAAACAGACTACAATAAAGTGTTGCGAAACATTAATTTATATTTATATTGCATTCTGTAAAATGCAAAACTATAGAAAAAGTTCACAGATTAGTAGTTTGCAAAATTTAACAAGCACATTCACATCAATAGATTAACCATAAAGATTGTTTCAGGGCAGCAAAACTATTTTATACCACATTGAATTCTATGTTTTATTTGATATGTGGATGAATAATACTAAATATTTCCAAAATTCTGTGCAATGTTACAGTGCAAAGTGAGAAATAAAATATGCACATTAAAAATTAAGAGTTGAAGATTTTAAGATTAAAGAAAGAATATAGACACTGATAAAGAAAATGAAGTGAATTACAATGTCATATATTTTATATTAGTCATAATTACTACTGAAATAGCATCAATATATGCATATAAGATAAAGGGGTTTATTAAAGAAATCAGTCACGTGGTTATTGAGGCTGGCAATTTGCAGGGAAGAGGTAAGCGAGATAAGGACCCAGAAAAGCCAGCAATGTAGGCTCCAGGCTAAAGACTGGCAGAACAGCTAACCACTCAGTTTACCTCCAAAGGCAGTGTTCCAGTTTAAAGGAATCTCAGTAGATGGGACAATCTCTCATTTTCAGAAGGTCCATGATTTTCTTCTGTTCAAGCCTTTCAACCGGTTGGGTAAAGCCCACAGATATGAGGAAAGTTTGCTCTATGATGTTGATCTCACCCAAACACATGTCCAAAATAATTTATGTACATGTCCAAAATAGTGTGTAACCAAGCACTTGGGCACACTGTGTCCCAGTCAAAGTTGACCGCACATTAACTGCCGTACACAGCTTTAACTGAACTGTCAAATTGTTTCTGTGGGTTCTATGTCCTCACAGAGATGGAACCTAACTTTCCTTTCTTTAAATGTGAGATACACAACAACGGTTTCTTTCGGAAGAATACATGTGGAAAGGAGGACACAAGTCTGCAGTAGAACTTGACACATACTCCCTCATCCAGGTAATCAAGGTTATCATCAGAGATAAGTTATGTAGGAGGAGAGCATCATGATTGTGGCACATGAAGGTGATGCTTCATCTCACCTCAAAAGCTGTATTCCTGTCAAATCATGAGAAAAGCTCAGCCAAATCCTCATCGAAGAGATGGGATTCAAAATATCTGACCAGGACTCTGGAAAGAATATCAGAAAAAAAAACAAAACAAAAAACAAAACAAACAAACAAACAAAAAACAGAGTATCTGACAAACTGTGTATCTAAAGAAATCTAAGGAAATATGATGATTAAATATTGGATTAGTAAGGGTTAGAAGAACAGCTCAGGGGTTAGGAGTGCACAAAACACTTCTAAAGGATTGGAGTTCAGTTCTGAGCAACTATGTTGGACTGCATATAACTTCATCTGTCCAGCCCTATAACTTCATCTCTAAGGAGCTAATGCCCTCCTTTGAATTCTATGAGCACCTACTCTCAGGAGCACATAACCATACACAGATGCACACAGATACATAAGTAAAAAAATAAAATAAATATTTTTTAAAAATAGTGAGAGTAATAATCATTATAATAAGACTACTGATGTTATGGTCTCTACAACAAAATCATAGGAAAAGAAGTACTTAGGAGATATGAATAAAATATACACATAAAATTACAGCTTATCAAAATTTGCTCACTAAGTGCAAGAAATGTAGCACAGTAATGTAAGATGTTAACTGTAGAAGACACAGGGTTTGTAGTCAGAGACTCCTGCAACATACAACTTCCTGTTAAAATGATATCATTCTAAACCAAAAACTTTATGATTATAGTAGTAAGGTCATTTAAAATAAATTAACTGAATACATTATATAGATTTCATTTGGATTCAGATTAGCAAAAGCATATAAATAAAATCTATGTTTTTATACAAATTAAAAGTATATAAATTAAAATATATAAACATGTATGTTGTATATGTTCAGATATATAATGTGAATAGTATGTATGATATATCCATGAGAATATTTGTAGGTTATTAAATGTATCATTGATCATAGACATGTAATAATAATAATAACCTTGAGTTTCAAGAGGTTTTATTTGTTTATTTATTACTTCAAGTTACATCTCCATTACAGCCCCCTCCCTCCACCCCTCCTGGTGCTACCTACCCACTTTCTTCACCATCTCCCACCTATCCTACTCCTCTGGTGTGGAGTGCCCTACATATCAGTCCCCCTCAATTCAGCAGTCATATGAGGGCTACGAGCTTCCTCTTGCACTGGGGGCCTACATGGTAACTCCACCAGGGTAAAATGTCCCATTAACAGGTAACAAAGTCTATGTTCCTGTTCCTTTCACTCTGTTGATTGCAGGATAGTTATCCCATACTATATGGCTAAAATCCAGTTGTAAGTGATTATATGCCATCCAGTTATAAGTGAATAGATGCCATGTGCATCTTTCTGGGTCTGAGTTAGGTCACTCAGGATGAGCTTCTCTAGTTCCATCCATTTGGCAGCAAATTGCATGATTTCATTGTTTCTGATGGCTGAGTCATATTCCATTGTGTAAATGTACCACAGCTTTTTTATCCATTTGTTGGTTGAGGGACATCTGGGTTGTTTCCAGTTTCTAGCTATTACAAATAAAGCTGCTATGAACATAGTTGAAGAGATGTCCTTGTGGATTGGTGAAGAATTGTTTGGATGTATACCCAGGAGTGGTATGGCTGGGTCTTGAGGTAGAGCTATTCCAAGTTTTCTAAGATATTGCCAAACTGATTTCTTTAGTGGTTGTACAAGTTTGCACTCCCACCAGCAATGGAGGAGTTTAATTGTTCATACAAAGATACAAATGAATATATGTGTTCAAAATATATATTTATAGAACTGAGATATATAAGTTGATTATATATATCATTTACATAATATATATGCTCCTACACATATGTATTAAGATATAATATGCATATTGCATACATGGACTTTGAATTTATACAAAATATGAAAATATAGTCACATACCTCTATACTTCTATATCTATTTAGGACCATTACAATAATGGGTTGAGGAATTATTAATTTTTTCAATTTCATTTTATAATAGCACTTACTTGAATATTTTTGATGAAAGTAAATACAAAGTGAGAAAAAGAAAGAAAGAAATTTTTGTTTTACAATACATAAATCTTCAATATGGCTATGATAATTAATGATGTTTAATATTAAATGAATATATTAACAGAACAGAATACAAAGCCCAGAAAGAAACTCATGTCTGTATGAAAACTTGTCTGACAACAGGAAACTATTCCGAGCCTTGTAATTCCAAGTGAATTAAAAACATTCTGAACATTCAAACAGTAAATTGTTAGATGATAATAAAATAACTTCATGACTTCTAGAGAAGGGAAAATTTTAGCTAAGCAAGGAAGGCTGTAGACACAAATAAAAGAGATGTACCATCTAGCTATCCTAGAAGAATTTCTGTTGACTGAATGCCATAATTAAAAGCATACATCATAGAAGATCAAATATAAAATATATTTAATTGAAAAATAATTCATCTCTCATATGCAAAAATTATTTGGAGATTAATAAGATGACTCAATTTCTATAATATAGAAATCCAAATAAGCAATAAAAATATAGGTTGTTCAACTTTTTTTAACCAGTAAGATTTGAATTAATATCTTCATGTAATATTGCCCCATACCTCCCAGATAGATTTAAAAAAGAAAATTGGATAGGGATAAGCTTGATTAGAAGGTGAACTAGCACAGATCCGGCATGTGAAAGAGAGGAAAACATTACTTTGGAAAACAATTGGACACCCTTTTGTCTGCACTGCCCAAGACTGATAAATAACCTACGCACCTATTTATAACCAAAACATACACATTCTGACACATTAAAAGTGAAAGAGTAAGAAGTGAAATAAATACAGTTCTTACCTCATTGTTTAGCAAATTAAAAAAATCAAATAAGCATTATATGTTTTAAACATAGGCTAATGTATTTAACACAGAAAATGAAGGAAAGTCAAAATATGTTGTTTAAGGAAACATAACTGAATAGATTACATTTTTTAAAAGTAATCCCACAGAGAAGACTAAATCTAGACATTAACACCATACAAGAGGCAAGGGGAATATAGAAGTTATAGGCTATAGGGAATATTTTATTTCCTAACTCAGATGCTATTTACAGATTTTTTTAAAAACATATTTACTTTGCAATTATTTTAACTTTTACATTAGAGTTTTGTATACATATGGTTTTTATACACTTTTTATTTTATTCTAGAGAGAGAGAGAGAGAGAGAGAGAGACAGAGTGTGTTTGAAGGTGCCAGCAGAGGCCAGAGAAAAGCATCACATCCCCTAGTGGTTGTGATGTGAGCTACTGGATATAGGATATGGGAAATGAACTCACTGCCCTCAGGAATGTCATCATGCATTCATATGCATTCATTCCCAGAGCGCTCTCTCTCTCTCTCTCTCTCTCTCTTTCCAGTTCTGTAATACAAGTATTTTATTTCATAATTTTTAAGATGGGAAAACCAAGAATGTAAAAGCAGAGCTGGAATCCAAGTTTGAACAATGGAGATAGTTACTGGAGAACATAGAGGGAAAAGAGGAGATAGGTTTGGATCAAGAAAATATATTACACTCTACATTGATCAGATTTATTCAGTAACATATTCTTCTTTGGAAATATATATAAGCAAGGAAGTGCAAAGGGTTTGCATTTATTCATCCCCTACTAGTCTACATAAATATGGAAATGACATGGCACTGGAATCCGGTGCTGGCATCATGTCGTAAAATGATTCCATAGATGGAAATACTGTTTTGATATAAACTGTCACCAGGATTTTGTTCTTTTTATGATTCTACTCCAGTGGTTCAGGAACTGACACTAAGAAATCAGCAATGTATTATGTATGCATATGTGTGTACATATACATGCACACAACTTGCTTTATGACTGTAGCAAGTTGTGACATCTAACAACTGAACAGATAGGTTGAGACAGTGAGGCACATAGAACCTACCAGGAGAAAACTCAACCCCTTTGCCCATCAATGGATCCTTCCTCCACCTCCAGCAAAAAAAAAAAAAAGCTCATAAAAGAAGAACCTATATGAGCCCATCTCAGACTTATTAAAAATTGCCCCCAAAAGAGAAAACTGATTTATATAAGACTGTATTTTTTAATGGAATGTGAGGAATTTTTGTTTATTCTAAAAACTTGCTAATGGATGGAATCTGTCCAGTGTGTTGTCTTTATTCTTTAAATCTTCTGTAACAGGTCCCTAGATTCAGCACAATTCATGCTTTGTTAGAGGCACCTAGGCATCATTCTGACCTAAGAGTCCAGTACATAGATCTCAAAACCCACCAAAATGAGAACGAAGGCCCACTTCATCACAGTTCATTCACAGGTCTGGGAAAGCTCCTTAAAGAATCATCCACAAAGACTTGGATAATATGAGTTGATTTCTACAAAGAACCCTTCCAGTGCACTGACTGCATGCATGTTTGATTATACCTTTGACAGCATCATTGTACAGCAACGATAGAAATAGCAAACTTGATAACAGAGAGAACAGTGCACCCCAGGCACGACTGATCAACTGAAATCGGCAGGTCTTTTACTGAAATCACCACCAATAGTATTCCTCAAAATCCAAAGGAGCCTAATTTCCCTGTACAATAATATTATCTGTTTCACAAAAGATCTTCAAGCAAGCACCAGGGAAACAGAAGACGGTTTTTAAAAGGGTTTTCCTCCTTTACCCTCCATTTGATTCTCTAGTATGCTGACTAGGAAAATCTAAACACTGAAAGAAAATTCCGATGGGGATAAATTGATCCACTACCGACTGAGACTAAAGTCACTTTCACTACTTCAGCAGATTAAATGACTGCTTATTGAATTTGGGGTCATTTCACAGCCACTGTTTGACCTGGGGTCTTCTCCATCAGCCTCTTTAGTTAGAGAGAGAAACACAAAGAAACCTTGAATAGTGTTTATGCAATTGGGTGAAGTTCAGGGGTCCATGGTGGCCTGCACCTCATCGTAACCCGTCGCTAGACCAAAGGAATTATTTTTTCAAAAGCTCATGGTTTAGACAGTTGGCTTTAGTCCAGGATAATCACCCTGACAAATATGACCTGCAGCAGTGACATGCATTACCTAATCTGTCTCTTTGTCTATTAAACCAGATTTTCCTCAGCTGGTGGGTTTTAACTGGATTGCGTATAGTACTTGTATTAGGCTCTCAATGCTTGGCCTAATCATAATACTGTCTTCCTTCCTCTCTCCCTCTCTCCCTCCCTCTCTTCCTTCCTTGCTTTCTTCATTCATTCATTTCTCCCTTCCTTCCTTTTTTTTCTTTTTTGGTCTGATATTCTTGATCCAAAATGAATGTTGCTTTTGTTTCTTAATTAGGCAGTGTCTTTTTCAGTGATGTAAATGGCTGTTGCTTCCCATGGCTAATACTCTGACCAATTGAAACACAAAAGATCTGCTTACAGCATTTTGTCTAATGTTTATCCTCTCATTTTGTCAAGGAAAACAAGAAACAGATTCAATTTCTTTTCTTATTGTTATTGATTTTTGGTTATATAGGGTTTTTTAAAAAAAAACATGTTTAGGGTAAGAAAGCTAAGCTAACAAATTCAAATATTTCCTAAGAGCAGATTTGACTCTGCTCAGAAGAACATTTTCCTTTTGGCTTCTTTAGAGTTTATTAGCAATTGTATTCCATTACTCAATTGGCTTGATTAGCTTCCTGTGACCTAATCCAGTAATTATGGTCCAGATCAATGTATTAGAATATTTACAAAAAGGGACAACCAGATGGCTGCTTACATCTACAGGTTAAGTTAAGTATGGGAGGGAAAGTTTCCTACATTCATCACAATGTGGAAACTTGTGGCCACTGATGTAGTCACTGTTTTAAAGTCCAAAACCAAAACTGAGCTCAATACATTTACGACATCCTCCTAATATCAGTACACCCTCATATGTAAACTGAAACTACAAATTCCCAAGTGATTAACATGTACTTCCCTTCTTCCCATGCCTATCGAGCTGGAAATGGAAGCCATCCTGGTAATAACTAGTTACATAAAAGCAAAGCACACTCCATAGCTACAAATCAAATTTATCACCCACTTCTCCTGTCATTTGACCTAGTCAAATGTAAGTAGGAGATGCGTTCCCAAATCTACATTCATTTCAACTTCCCTTTTCCAGGATGGAGTCTACCTTTTATCCCACTCACAATGGTCTTGGGATGAATATATTGCAAAGAAAATCATTCTGTGCCTGCTAGAAATAAATAGTTTTAATTTTACCTCTTAATCTTCATCTTAACTTTCATCTTAAAGTTCCCATTTTCAAGTATGTGACTAAATTGATTTGATGCTTAATGCTTGCCAAATAAATAATGAGGCTCCGAATGAGTCCATATGTAATAAGGCAAGAATTTCATTCCCCCAACATCACTATAATCAGGCAATGATTAAATTATTTCTAACATTCTTAATACCGATGTGAAAATATGCTAAAGAGTGGGAACAATTTAAGCTTCCCACCATGCTTTGTATCAAGCATTTCTATTTCCGGCCGTTTATCACGATGTCGCAGGAATTGGCCTGTGAGGGTTTATGCTAATGATAATGGGGAGAACTCATCCACAGGTGTCCCCTTTATCTCAGCTACATCTTTAAAATCATTTTTGAGTTCCATGGTAACAACCCTAAGGACCACCAGTAGGAAAGCTGATTAACACTTACTGGGCGGGGGGGGGGGGACTTAAATAATCAAACAATTTGCAAATTCTGGAAACCTAGACAGATGTTGAACTCATGTTTCCTCCCCCCCAGGAAGGTGGAGGTTGCTCAGAAATGAAGGAATGCCTGCCTGCTTTCTCCTTTCCTGATGAAAACTCTAGCATGCCTTACAACCAATGATGCTCCTCTCTGTCTCTGGCATAACTTCCATTCCTTCCAGTTTGAAGAAATGAGGGTAGAACTACTGTATCTAATGGAGCCCCTCAACCCCAGCTTCTGAGTTATGTGTGTAGTACATGTGGAGTCTGACAGTTGCACTACCCAAGACATGATTTTCAGCTTTAATGAGTGCCTGCAAGGTGGTGATGTTGATGAGGAATCTGTATTAGAGCACTGTGAGTCATCATTAAAAGGCATTTAAAATTGGCTCATGAAATACAGGTTTTGCTGAACTCTACACACTCTCTTGGTAGCATAAAGTGGTGTATTAAAATGATGGTTTGTATGTTAATAAATATGAAGTCTAGGCTACCACCATCTGAATGTGGTAAATGAAGAGAGCCTGTAGTTTACTTTCCAGGTAGATTAATTACTAAATCCACATTTTATGATGGTCTAGAGCCATGGTGCAACATTTCTGACTGCTGAGGTAGCCACTGGTCATGAATATCACCTTTAAAGAACAAAATGTTTTACTATTGCTTATGTTGGTTACGGATGCCTTTTATGGAATTCTACTGGTTAAGGGATTGTTGGATCTGAAAGTAAAGTAATTTCTAGCTCTCTGAATTCTGTGTTTAGCTATTTTGTCATTAGAAAGCAACCCAGGATGGCTCAAACTAGCAACAGGCTAGATGGGTGGCAGTCATGCATGTAATGATACAAACGTGGAGTTGTGATTGACATATGAAATGCCTCCCCTACCCTGCACCCCAAAAGTTTGTATTGAAGGCTTAGTCTTCCACTGGAAGTACTATTTTGGAAGTATAAGTATCTTGGAACTTTAAAAAGTAGGAACTGGTTGAAGGGAACAGGTCTCTGGGGGATATATCTTTAGAGGCTGCATTTTGTTCTATGTCCTCTTTGTCACTTTCTCTGCTTCCTATCAGCCGTGTTGTGAGCAGTTTCTACCATTAAGCTTTTGTGTCACATCAAAGCAGTGGAACTAAAGCCTAAAACTGTAAATTCAAAGAAATGATGCCTTCCTTCCTGGTTTTTATATTTGGCACTTTTTCAAAACTGTGGAAGACTCACGCGATCATCACAATGAACTTTATTCTCACTAAAGTTCCTGTACATCAAGTTAATTTGCAAACAGTCATCTACTTAACTATTAGTGCACAATTTTTCTCTTGTCATAATTATCCAGAGCATTATACATGAAAATACTGAAATTGGCAACATAGAAGAAAAGCTATTATATCTGGGAGAACAAAACCCGTGTGTGTTTGTGTGTGTGTAGTTATCCATATACATGTAATACATTTATCCATTAATGAAATCAATTGTCATGTTATCTCAGGCATTTACATTCTTGGAGTATAGCTTGCAGGTTCAAATGCCTATGATTTTCAGAAATGTCTGAGTTTAGCCTACTCTTTCCTGTGGTTTACAGCATCCATTTCTCATTTGCAGCTGATCAAACACTTTCATCTTCCTCTCAATATTAGATTGAGAGTGTTGCTAATTCTCAATGGAGTATTTATTTTTTTCTGGATCAATTTGTGTTCATAATGCATATGATAGTCTAAAGAGGTGCTATACCTCAATATCCTCCTAATAATGTGATTCAACAAGCTGAAGAGAATGTTTATGGAGACTTAGAAACCATACAAGAAATATTTCACATGTTTCCTGTGATCCCCCTTCAAACTGTCTAATAGAGGATTTTTCATCCTTACATCCTTTGTGATGGCTAGTTTTATTTCTTCTTGACGCTAGTTGGAGTTATTTTGGAAAAGTAATTCTCAAATTCGAAAATGCCCACCCTCCCCAGATTGAGCTACAGACAAGCCCATGATGCATTTTCTTAATTCGTGATAGATGTACAAGGGTCCAGAGTGTTGTATGTGATGCTATCCCTGAGATGGTAGTTCTGGGTTCTATAAGAAAGCAGACTGAGAAAGCCTGGAGAGTAAGGCAATAAACAACACTCCTACTAGCCTCTCCATCAGCTCCTGCCTCCAGGATCTTCCCCTGCTGGAGTTCTTGTCCTGACTTCTTTGATGATGGCTGCTGATGTGGAAGTATAAGTGAAATAAACCCTTTCCTATTCAAGTTGTTTATTGTCATAGTGAAATTGAATATTTCAATAAAAGCTCCAAGTCACTCTTTCATAGTATATCTATACATTTTTCTATTAATTGAGTTTTTCAGTACTGAGAACATTTTACATGATGTTAAATAATCAGTAGTTGACAATGAACTTATCCAAAAGTAAAGCATTAATATTATACCAGAGACATTCATATCTATTTAAAATGGAATTTACTGCAGCTTCTTTAAGGATAAAGTAATATATTTTTCATTTAAAGGGCTTGTTATTGGTCCTTTGTAACTTCACATCATCACCAGGTAAGGGACCATGTTTTCTTGAGTCTACCCAGGAAGGCTTATCCACTTAACTAAAGCTCTATTTAGTACCTGACATTGTGTATTTTCTTGTTCTCCTGGTTTAATTATTAGCACCATTCTCTAACTTATTCTGTTTCTACATGCCCAGGAGTCCCTCTTTCACCTGATAAGGCCTCCAGTATCCTCTTCTGTTCTTACCTGTTTTCATTCTGAACATGTCCTGCTCTCACAGATATAAATTATGAACCTCTATGTCACCTCTCTTTAGCTTAATTCTCTTCTCAGATAATGATTTTTTTTACATAGTGCTTTACTTAGAAACCTCATCAGTTCATCAGTTCAGTTATTTCTGAACTACACTAGCCATCCGGCATTCTCCTGACTCTGTGTCACCTTCCATTCATCTCCAAAGCCTGCCATCTCTAATCCCTGAATGTGTCTAAATTTGTCCCCATATTGCTTTACCTCTTGATTTGACATGTTATTTTGAGTACTGATTTGAGTCTTTATTCTTGATGCTTTCTTGATGGTAAATCATATATGACTCTAGTTATCTATCTAACGTAATATTCTTCAACTTTATTTTTGACTATTTACAACACAGGATCACATTGATTACACTCTCTTCCTGATATTTCCTTCCTTTGAATGAATTTGTATTTTTTTTGGTTTTCTTTCTGTCTGCCTGATCCTACCAGGGAATTTTTAATGCTCTTATATTTGTCAGTTCCATAAATAATGCTGATGTTTTCCAAGTTCTAATCTTATCTTGATTTTTATTTCATTCCATTCTTTGTAACTAGGGAAAGTTCCAGTATTCCAAAGACTTCTGTGACCAACCCCTTGCTAGTAAATCTGAAATTTATATTTCCTGTCCATGCTTAGTATTAATTTTGTACTAGGTAGCTAGGAATATGTAAATATTCCACAGGAATATTTTAGCATGTTAAAAATGAGCACAACATTTTCTTCCAAATATAACTCTTTCTTATGAAATTCTTATCAGAAAGAAAATAAAGCAATTCACTGGGCTGCCTTGCCTAGAATTTTGGCTTATAGTAATACCTTTCAGTTCACCGCACTGTATATTACCTCTCCACACTTTACTATTACCACCATATTATGTATGATAGTTTTATCTTTTATCAGATTTATAGCTGCCTTCCAGCTCAGTTTTACATGCCCAGCATTATACTTAACTACTTCACTACATGTAACCAAAGATCTTTCCAAAGTATAAGCAGGGTTCTATTATTTCGTTGTACATATCTTTTAAAAATACACAATGTCCCCAGAATGTGGAATTCAAGCTACTTAGCATGGCGTGGCTAACACTTTAATTACTGGTCCACTCTTTCTCTTAGGCTTAACATAGTCTCTTGCCATTTCTCACTTTCTCTTGTAATCCTTCATTGTACTGAATTTGCTTTTGTGCCTTTCTTGCCCCTCTATTGTATCAATTTGGTAAGTTTTATGTTTCTCACTATTGCCCCAGTTTGGTAAGTCTCAGATGCTTTTTTTTTTTTTTTGCTGGTTATTGCAGTCTTTCAACTACACTTAAACAAAATTCACTGTGCTACGTTCGAATGGCTGAGTCGTATTCCATTGTGTGGATGTACCACAGTATTTTTAACCATTCCTCAGTTGAGGGACATCTGGGTTGTTTCCAGTTTCTAGCTATTACAAATAAGGCTGCTATGAACATAGATAAAGAATCGTCCTTGTGGTTTGGTGAGGAATTATTTAGAGGTATACCTAGAAGTGGTATGGCTGGGTCTTGAGGTAGAGCTATTCCAAGTTTTCTAAGATATTTCTAGAATGATTTCCATAGTGGTTGTATAAGCTTGCACTCCCAAGAGCAATGGAGGAGTGTTCCCCTTTCTACACCACCTTGCCAGCATGTGCTGTAATTTGAGGTTTTGATCTTACCCATTCTGACAGGTGTGTGTAGGGGTTAGATAAATTAGATTTAGAAAATATATAGGAGTTTCTGATACTGTCTCTTAATTCGGGGCCTGAAGAGCATTATCAGCATGAAGTCAGCAAAAACAGGAAAGACTCAATAGACTGAAAAACAAGGTTGAAGTCAGGAAAACAGGAAAGATTTAATGGATTTGAAGAAACAAAGTATCTGGCCTGACATTGTTTTCAGCTGCTAAGTGGGTGGAGCCCAAATTAAGCTGAAACAGAGTTCCTCCTATTTGAGGACAGTGCATGGAGCCCAGAAGAGAAGAGGCCCCTGATGCTAGAGAGCTCCAAGAGTCCTGCTGAAAAAAGGGCTGGCCATTGATGGCCAGCTCTCTCCCTGAAGCAGAAAGAAGCCGGTGAGCAAAGAAAGCCTGAGCAAGACACCAAAAGGCCAAGGACTGTACCCTGTGGCTCAGCTTTTGCCTAGAGGGGTTTGATCTGTCCAAACAGTGGCCTAAAGGAAACGGTGCCTGGCTTTAAGGACTGAGGCAGAGCAGCTGAGTTCCTGATTCAAAAGATGTAAGTTGGCCTGCAGACGGCTGGGGTCTCCCACAGAGAAGAAAGCATGAAGCCTTATTTAAGGTGAGACTGCAATAACCAACGACCCTGACGAACCTGCATCTGAGAGATCCAGAAAAAGGACTGCTAAGTGCGTTCAAGAATCTACAACAAAGACTGTGTTCCTGGCGACTGAGGACCTGCCCCAGAGACTGTATCATTCTAAAAGGTTATGAAAGTAGTTGTTATAATTATCAATAGGTTTAGTGGATAGGTTAAAGGGGTTGTAGGAATTTATAGGATTAATAGATAAGAAATTGTTGGTGTTTGTGATAAGTGAATTTAGTAATAAATAAATGTTAAATAATAATTTAAAAGATCGGCTACAGGTGTGAGAAGGAATCTCAGAGTTGTCTTTAGTCTCATGAAATTTGCAGCCAAATGGATGGAACTAGAGAAGCTCATCCTTAGTGAGGTAACCCAGAACCAGAAGGAAGCACATGGCATCTATTCACTTATAGTTGGATTTTAGCCATATAGTACAGGATAACTCTACTACAACCAATGCACCAAAGGGAACAGGAACATAGACTTTGTTCCCTCTCAATGAGACACTTTGCTCTAGTGGTGCTGCCTTGTAGGCCTCCAGTGTATGAGGAGGCTCTTGGCCCTCATATGACTGCTGAACTGGGGTAGGGGACTGATATGTAGGGACACTCCACTTCAGAGGAGTGGGATGGAAGGGCTAGGGGGGTAGAGGGTTGGAGGTCGGGGACTGGGAGGGATGGAAAGAGGGCATTATTATGGCGATGTAACTTGAAGTAATAAATAAACATAAAAATTCACTATGCTTATCTTTCAAGGCCTAGTTGAGAGAATACTTCAAAAGCTCTTTTCTTAGCCCTACCAAAGGATCCTTTACTTATCTCTGTAACACCACCTATTTTAGGTGTGATTTCTGACTTACTCACCTGCCCCATCACTTCACTCCCTGAAGGTTAGAGTTCTTTCTTTCATCTTGAAAACCATCTTAGAAAGCACCTGTACAAAACAACTGCTCCATCTGTGTTTTTGGAAAAGGAGGTAGGCATCAAATGTAGCCAAACAAGCTCAGCCTATTGAGGCACATCTTCAAAACTAGTATCTAGGAAGCAGAAGCATGGATATTGGGAGTTCAAAACCATGGGCTACATGGTGAGACCATACAATTTCCAATAATTGAAATGTTATCTTTACCTTTGATTGCATTTGGGAGAGAGATGGATACCATTCTTATTGTCAGTTCTTACCATACTTGAATGGACATCTGGTTCTTCCACTCAAAAAAGTCATACTAGTCTTCCTTTAACTTTAACAACCATTTGACTTTGGATTACAGATTTTTTTTTTAATGTTTATTACTTCAATTTACATCTCCACCATAGTGCCCTCTTTCCACCCCTCCCAGTCCGCACCCTCCCACCCTCTGCCCCCATCCCTTCCATCCCACTCCTCTGGAGTAGAGTGTCCCTACATATCAGTCCCCTGCCCCAGTTCAGCAGTCATATGAGGGCCAAGAGCCTCCTCATACACTGGGGGCCTACAAGGCAGCACCACTAGGGCAAAGTGTCTCATTGACAGGAAACAAAGTCTATGTTCCTGTTCCCTTGGTGCATTGGTTGTAGCATAGTTATCCTGTACTATATGGCTAAAATCCAATTATAAGTGAATAGATGCCATGTGCATCCTTCTGAGTCTGGGTTAGCTCACTCAGAATGAGCTTCCCTAGTTCCATCCATTTGGCTGCAGATTGCATGATTTCCTTGTTTCTGATGGCTGAGTAGTATTCCATTATGTAGATAAACCACAGTTATTTTTTATCCATTCCTCAGGTGAGGGACCTCTGCATTGTTTCCAGCTTCTAGCTATTATAAACAAAGCTGTTATGAACACAGATCAGGATATGTCCTTGTGGTTTGGTGAGGAATCATTTGGATGTATACCCAGAAGTGGTATGGCTGGGTCTTGAGGCAAAGCTCTTCCAAGTTTTCTAAGATATTGCCAGACTGATTTCCACATTGGTTGAACCAGCTTGTACTCCCACCAACAATGGAGGAGTGTTTCCCTTTCTCCACAACCTTGCCAGCATATGCTATCATTTGAGTTTCGGATCTTAGCCATTCTGACAGGTGTGGATGGAATCTCAGAGTCGTCTTGAGTTCCATTTCTCTGATGATTAAGGATGCTGAGTATTTCTTCAAGAGTCTCAAAGCCTTTAGGGATTCCTCCTTTGTGAATCCTCTGTTTAGCTCTGTTTCCCATTTTTTGATTGGATTATTTGGTTTCTTGGCATTTAATTTCTTTAGTTCTTTATAAATTTTGGATATTAACCTTCTGTCAGATTTCAACTGAAATTACAGATTTTTCTTAAGCCTTTTAAAAAACATTTGTTTATTAATTCAAGTTACATCTTTATCACAGTCACTTCCCTCCTCCCCTCCTGATCTCACCTTTCCACCCTCTTCTCCTCCACAACTATCCCTCTCCTCAGGTGAGGGGGGACACACATATTAACCCCCATCAGTTCATCAGTCACATCCAGGCTGAGTTTTCTCTTGTTCTGGGGCCCAACATGGCAGCTCAGCTAGGGTAAGTTGTCCCACTAAGAGGCAACAAATTCCATGACTGAGACCATACCCCTACTTGCTAAGGGAACTGTATTAAGACTAAGTTCCCCATCATCTACATTTTATGGAGGGGTTAGGTCTAGTCTAAGCTTTCTTTTTTTTGTTTTGTTTTTGTTTAGTGTTTCAGTGTCTGTAAACCTCTACGTTGGTTAGTTCTGTTGTTCTCCATGTTTTGTTCTTCTCCCCTCTGAGTCTCTCTATTCCTCCTCCCTCTATTTTTTAAAATATTTATTTATTTCTTCAAGTTACATCTCAATCATAGTTTCCTCCCTCCTCCCCCTCCCACTCCCACCTTCAAACCCTCTTCCTCTTCACCCCCCTATCTGCTTTTTCTTTTTAATTTAAGGTGTAACTTTTCCTTCCCAAAGCTCCTCCTTTTAGTCCAATAAAAGGTTCTTTTTCTTATAACAGTAAATACAATAGAAAACAATAAGAATAATTAGGCTACAATTATGAAAATTATAAGGTATAACCTACATTCCCAATGTCCACTCCATAGGAATTTGGCAACTGATATTAATAATCTATTATCTGTCTATCTCAATGTGTTTAAAGTTCTACACTTAACTCAGTATCCATCCTAACTTGCATTACCAACTTAAAAACATCTTCTTAGACCTAGAACATCCTTTTAATTTTCTCCCTCTCTTATGTTGGACTCCCAGACCTCCACCTAATGTTTAACTGTCTGCTCAGCATCTGTTTTGATCTACTGCTGGGTGGAATTTCTTGTAGGATAGTTATGCTCTGTTCCTGTTCCTTTGGTTCTGTTGGTTGTAGGATAGTTATCCTGTACTCTATGGCTAAAATCCAGTTATAAGTGAATACATGCCATGTGTATCTTTCTGGGTCTCATTTAGGTCACTCAGGATGAACTTTTCTAGTTCAATCCATTTGGTTGCAGTTTGCATGATTTCATTGTTTCTGATAGCTGAGTATATTAAGCCTTGTTTTCTTTGCCTTGCAGTGACCCCTTAGAGCTTCCCATGATGCCCTGCACCCCCTTCTGTTATAGATTTTTCTTGACTGCTTCTTTTATTGGTTTGTATGACTATAAACAAATATGCTATGAATTTTTGAAACAATAAGGCACAGAGCTCAGTATCCTGGCAATGACACACATTCAATAAAACCCACTGCATTGCTGAGTGCTATTTTGGTAAAGGAGGCAGCCATTTAGTTTTGCTTTAATCTCAAATCACAAATCTTATCATCACTATATAAAATTAAAAGTATATTTATAAAAGTTTCCCTCAAGATAATTAAATATGATTTTTAAAGAAATTAAAATGTGAAACTGAAGACCTCCTAATGATTATATTGGATTTCTATCCTATTGGTATGATCATTTCAGGTACAGCTTATTAATTGCTCATGTGCAAGTAACTGCTAATATTCTAAATAATTTGTGTCACTTAATTCCCAAAACTATAAAAAAGACTCAAAAACTATGTTTTATTAAGGATGAGGAAAATTAAAGGCCACATAATTAAGTATCTTGCCCAAGTTTTCTCTGCTGTTAAATCAGATGTAGGCCCTAAACTCAAAGAGTACCGTGATAATCTTACCTGAGTTAAATTTCTTGTTCCTTAAAGGAATTAACTCTTAGTGGGCAGTTAAATCTTCTGGCAAATTATATGAGTAATAATCCTCTATGTTCTAATTTCCAGAAATTATGCATAATTATCTTTGGCCGTGAATGTTCATGTGTCAGTGTAGGTGTCTGAATAGCACTCTGTGTGTGTGTGGGGGGGGGGCTAGAGGACACACTCAGATGAGGTTCCTGTCCTTCTTCCTTGTCGTATACAGGGTTTCAGGGTTTCTTTTATTGTTTACTGCTGAGTACCCCGGGATAACTGCCCCACACGTTTCTGGGGATTCTCCTGTCTCTGCCTTGCACATGGCCAGAGAAGAATTGAAATTGCAAATACTACTGTGCCTGACTTTAAATTGGTTCTGGGGTTTAAAAACCATGTCTTCCTGCTCATGTGTAGAAAGTAATTTACTTACTAAGCCCAGTTATCTGTAATTACCTTTAAAATATCCAGGAACAACAAATGTCTATGGTCTGTACTTGCCAAACTGATAAGCAGCAGTTATGACAGTGAATCGAAGTGTGGAATAGGCAAAGTGTCAATGCTCATTTCCTCTGTCAATTCCATCGATTAACATGAATTGAATAATTAATATCAATGTCAGCGAACAAGCACCACATGGCATCTTTCTAGAAAAGTATGTATCAAATGGAATAGAAAGAAAATCAAAAGTGGATTAAGCTCTGTATACAGGCTTTTTTATCACAAGAAAAAAGTAGAGTACAAATATTGCTAGTCTCAATATGGAAGAGTCAGTAGATTCCATATAAAATCCCTGGAGACCTGGATTTCCCAGGTATCCCAGGAAAAAAATAAAACTTAAACCTACTGATAAAATAAGAGACAAAACCCGAGCTGGAGAGGGGATGGTCTTCTTGTGTAGTTGCCTTTAGAGTCTTGCTGTTTTCTATTGGTCACCGAATTGAAAGACCCACCAAGTAGTTTATGGATACTTCCTATTGCATACATATTAGCAGGCATTTCCCATTTTAGATTATCACTTGGAAGTTACCCTTTGTGAGGTCAAGTCAGTCTAGAATCATCAGTGGCAAATATGGTTGGTTGTGGTAAAAGCAGCAGCAGCAGGTGGTGGAATAAGGTGATAGTCAAACCCCTTGTTACAAGAAATAGTTAAAGATTACAAGAGGTCAAAGGACAGGAAACGTGGAGTTACTGTTTAATGAGGATTGGACTTTTTGGTAGGATGGTGAACATTTCAGAAATAGGAAGAAGGTGATGTTTATACAAGATTGTGAGATAATGGCATATTGTGTGTTCATAAGTGGTTAGAATGTGGTCTGGGAAGATCACTACAAATATTCACTCTGTAATCATGAGAACCTGAGTTTGCATCCTTAGTAATGGAGTAAACAGGCCTGGTATAGAATCTTTGCATTTCAGAGAGGATATAGACAGATCTCGAGGGCAAGTTAGCCACTTAACATAGCCTGAACAGTGAGCTCCTGAAAAGGTAAGAGATCCTATTTCAAGGCTGTAAAGCAGACAACTTGCCTTATTGTTAAAATGGTAAACTTGGCTATACATGTTTCAGCGTATTTAAACATCCAACAACATAATTTACTCCAAACCACTGATATTTAGTTCACACGGGTATAAGTATCATCAGTTGTATTTCAGTAGGCTCTTTAGAAAGCTCTGTATTAATTTTCCAGGTTTGCCAATTAAGATACATTAGGCTTAGAGTAACAGAAATGTATTGTCCCAGGGTTCTGGAGACCAGAAAATAAAGCTGAGATGTCACCAGAACCACAGTCCCTCTTAAACTCTAGGGGAGATGTTCTCCTGGCCATGCCCTATCTTTTGGCAGTGAGGTATCACTGCAGGCTCTGTCACCATCTTTACTTTGCCTTTCTCTTTGGCTCTTCTGTCTTTTATATGTTAGATTTTACACCTTATTTGTATTGTCCAGGCAAGTATCACAGTGGCATCCAGAATGACAGTTGCAAAGGTTTGCTATTTCTGGATGAGAAAGTTTTCAGGATAAGGAACACACACACACACACACACACACACACACACACACACACACACA
>CAJQZJ010033894.1:1711265-1788752 GCA_907164525.1 Lophiomys imhausi | reverse complement strand
ACACACAGGCACACACACACACGCACACGCACACACACACATGCACACAAACACACAATTTTTGGTTCCACCATTGAACCTTCAGTAAGTTCAGAACATCAGCAATAACTGTTTGGCCGACATTACTGGCAAAATATTTTTATCTGAATTACTTAGCTTTCAAAACAACCCTAAGTAAAACAGACATTATCATTCTTTATATACCACTGATGAGAAAACTGGATTAAATAACTTGTTTTTTGTCATACAAGAAGCACCATTTGACAAGCTGTTGAGTTGAAACAGGATTTGACCTCAGATTCTTATCACATGGCTCAACAATGTGATTCCTCTATATTGAACAGAACGGTATGGGGGAAGGAGGTTGCTGGTGTTGTCTTCTTAGTTCCCCCATTTTCTGTCTCTTATAAAGTTTCATAATTACTGTATAGAAAATATCAAGGCTCTTTTATCTGCTAAGAGAGCCTTCCCGTTTGCTTCTCAGTCTGGTCTTTTACTCAAGATAAAAGTTTAGTTTGAGATTTGTCTACCTTTGAACTTAAACTCTCTCTGAAAATCTCTCACAAAGAGGTTGAATGTCATAAATTGAGGTTTGTAAAAATATGTGAAACTTCTGCTAATTATACAACTCAGGGGTATTGTGCTAGAAAAGCTGGGCCAAGTGTAGGCTCTCAATTCTCATCCGAGCTTTAAATGACACAATAACTACCCTCCTGAAGAGAAGTTCAAGACCACATACATCTACGTGAACACTGTGAAAAAGAAATAACTGGAGTTAGGTGTTTTTTTTTTCCTAAATCACTTTTATTAAGACAGCTTTTGAAAGCCATTTCGGTGAAAATTTACTGCAATGGAGAAACACGATACAGCAATTACTGTATATAGCTGTCATCTTCAGTCCTGAGGATAATACAGGATATTCAGGGCTTGGGACCATCACAATCTGGTTACTCCAAAGTGTCCTGTCACAAAAGATTAATGATAGCTCCGCTCATCGATTGAGCACTTAGGAGTTCAGTTACCACCATGCTAATATTCAAAGGAACATTTCTTCGTTCTGTGGTTTTGTATTTCCTCTTGTAACTTTCGTGGTTTCGCCTTTTCAATTTTACTTTCTGAGTGTCAGAGTTAATTTTCATTTCTTCCTTTGCTCTTTTCTAGGTTAAATCTCAATTTTATGATCTTTCTTATACTGTAATCCAGCAGAGCACTATTTCCTAAACACATTTTCCTCATTCGTTCATGGCCACAGAACAGTAACAAAATGTCTTGGTTCCTTGACAGAATACAAACTACTTTTTCATAGCAGCCTTTAATTGTCTTTTTTAGCACATGAATAGGTCTCGCTCTCTTTGTCTCTCTCTCTTTCCTTCCTTGCTTCTTTTCTTTCTTTCTTTATTCCAAATTTTATAGCCACAATTTTTAAAAATAAACACAGAAAAAAAGGAAAAGAGGGAGGAATAACTATTTTTAGTAGTGACAATAATTGATCAATTTAATGATTGGGGCAATAGGGATTTTGATGAAGAAGATCTACATGAAAATGAATAGGATCTGGGCCTTCACATATTTTATATGCTGCTACAAGTCAATTTCATTTACTTAGATTTTTGAAAGGCTAATAAAAATATGTCACACTTTCTCATGATTTACTGGCTATATCTTTTGTGTTAAGGTGCAGACTTCAAGCATCTGAAAGTTTGTTCATTATTCCTACTTGAATTAATGAGGCAGCTAGCAAATATTAAAATTGGCCAGTATTTATTGCTGTGATGATCTATACCATCTTGTGTTGATAATATATACCATTTCATTTTATCCTTCAAAGTAAGACAGTTGGTGGTGTGGAGATGACTCAGGGACATCACCGAATTTCGTTCCTAGTATCTATCTGGTGGCTCACAACCATCTGTAACTCCAGTTTGTTGATACATGGTACTATCATCTTCTGGCTTCCTCAGGCTCCTACATTCATTTGGTGGGCATAAAATCATATGAGAATAGGCATATGTAAGTGAAGATAAAAATAAATCAAGTACTTAAAAAGCACTATTAATACCTATTTTCTACAAATAAAAAATCTTAGGTGTAAAGGGCTTAATTATATAATTTGCCCTAATTGTGTGAATTTCAAGAGATGGAACAGAGATGAAGCCTGCTCTAATTCTTAGGCAATACTTTTCACCATTTGCTGCCACCTCTGTGGTCTTCACCTCTCTAGACTGTTAATCTGTTATTGGGATGAAAAGCAATTGGTTGTGAGCTACAGTTTAATGCCCCACGTGGACTAAGTAGCTTCATTCTGTTTCTTGGTTCCTGGATGTGTCCTCTTCATCTTCTTTTAGTACCCTTCTCTTTCTAGCCTCCACACAGAAGTTTTTTTTTCCCCCCAGGGTGACTGCCTGTCACTCTAGCTCACTTGGTAAAGTCAAAATGTTTTTGTCGTTTTGTTTTATTTCTTGAGCCTAGAAAGTGGTAATTCTGGGTTCACCGACAATAGTGAAGAAGTGTTCTGTGAATGAAAAAAACCTGTATCTTTTAAAAAAATCTATTTATTTATTGCTTCAGGTTACATCTCCATCATAGTGTTCTCTTTCTACCCTTCCCAGTCCTGCCCTCCCACCCTCTACCCCCTAACCCTTCCATCCCACTCCTCTGGAGTAGAGTGTCCCTGCAGAACATTCCCCAACCCCAGTTGAGCAGTCATACGAGGGCCAAGAGCCTCCTCATACACTGGAGACCTACAAGGCAGTACCACAAGGGAAAAGTGTCTCAGTGACAGGGAGAGAAAACAAACAAACAAACAAACAAAAAAGTCTATGTCCATGTTTCCTTTGGTGCGTTGGTTGTGGTATAGATATCCAGTACTATATAGCTAAAATCCTACTATAAGTGAATAGATGCCATGTGCATCCTTCTGAGTCTGGGTTAGCTCACTCAGTATGAGCTTTTTTAGTTCCATCCATTTGGCTACAAATTGCATAATTTCATTGTTTCTGATAGCTGAGTAATATTCCATTGTGTAGATGTAACACAGTTTTTAAATCCATTCTTCAGTTGAGGTACATCTGGGTTGTTTCCAGTTTCTAGCTATTAAAAATAAGGCCACTATGAACATAGATGAGGCAACTTCCTTATGATTCTGTGAGGAGACTTTGCATGTATACCCAGAAGTGGTATGGCTGGGTCCAGAGGCAGAGATATTCCAAGTTTTCTAAGATATCGCCAGACTGACCTCCATAGTGGTTGCACAAGCCTGCACTCCCACCAGCAATGGAGGAGGGTACCCCTTTCTCCACACCCTTGCTAGCATGTGCTCTCATTTGAGCTTTTGATCTTAGCCATTCTGATAGGTGTGAGATGGAAGCTGTGCTATGAGGAAAGTTCATAGCACTAAGTGCCTTCAAAAAGAAAATTGTGACAACTCATATTAGTGAATTAACAGCTAAACTACCTGAATTGGAAAAAAAGAAGCAAACACTCCCAAGAGGAGCAGAAGGCAGGAAATCATCAAACTTAGGGGTGAAATCAACAACTTAGAAACAAAAAGAACAATACAAAGAATCAATGAAATCAAGAGTTGGTTCTTCGAGGAAATCAACAAAATAGACAAACCCTTAGCCAAATTAATTAAAAGACAGAGGGAAAAACCCAAATCAACAAAATCAGAAATGAAAGGGAGAAATAACAACAGACATTGAGGAAATCCAGAGAATATTTAGGTCCTATTTTAAAAATCTATACTCCACCAAATATGAAAACTTAGGTGAAAAGGACAATTTTCTTGATAGTCTCCACCTACCAAAGCTAAATCAAGATCAGGCTAATAATTAAACAGCCCTATAACCCCTAGGGAAATAGAAACAGTCATTAAAAATCTCCCACCCAAAAAAAGACTACGGCTAGATGGTTTCAGCACAGAATTCTAACAGACCTTCAAAGAAGAGCTAATACCAATACTCTTCAAACTTTAACAAAATAGAATCAGAAAGAACACTGCCAAACTCATTCTATGAGGCCACAGTCACCCTGATTCCTAAACAACACAAAGACCCAACAAAGAAAGAGAACTTCAGACCAATCTTCCTTATGAACATAGATGCAAAAATATTTAATAAAATACTAGCAAACTGAATCCAAGAATACATCAAAAGTATCATACACCATGATCAAGTAGGCTTCATCCCAGGAATGCAGGGGTGGTTCAACATAGGAAAATCTATCAACTTAATTCACCACATAAACAAGATGAAAGAAAAAAAACACATGATTATTTCACTAGAGGTGGAAAAAGCATTTGACAAAATTCAACACCCCTTCATGCCAAAAGTTCTGGAGAGAATGGGCATACAAGGACCATATCTGGAAATAATAAAGGCAATATACAGCAAGCCAGTAGCCAACATCAAAGTAAATGGAGAGAAACTTGAAACATTTCCTCTAAACTCAGGGACAAGACAAGAATGCTCACTTTCATCATATCTCTTCAACATAGTACTTGAAGTTCTTGCTAGAGCAATAAGACAACTAAAGGAGATCAAGGGGATAAATATTGGAAATGAAGAAGTCAAATTATCCCTATTTGGAGATGATATGATAGTATACATAAGCAACCCCAAAAATTCCACCAGAGAAATCTTACAGCTGATAAATACCTTCAGCAAGGTGGCTAGATACATAATTAATTCAAAAAAATCAGAAGCCGTTCTTTATACAACAAATAGATGGGCTGAGAAAGAAATCATGGAAACATCTCCTCTCACAATAGCCACAAACAATATAAAATACCTGAGGGTAACTCTAACCAAGCAAGTAAAGGACCTGCACAACAAGAACTTCAAGCTCTTGAAGAAAGAAATTGCAGAGACCATCAGAACATGGAAAGATCTCCCATGCTCATGGATAGGTAGGATCAACATAATAAAATGGCTATCCCAACAAAAGCAATATACAGATTCAATGCAAATCCTATCAAAATAGCAACACATTTCTTTATAGACCTGGAAAAAGCAATACTCAATTTCATATGGAACAACAAAGAACCCAGAATAGCTAAATCAATTCTGTACAGTAAAAAACATCTGGAGGTATCACCATTCCAGATTTGAAGCTGTCCTACAGAGCAATAGTAATAAAAACAGCATGGTCCTGGTATAGAAACAGACCAGTGGATCAATGGAATCAAATTGAAGACCCAGAAATGAACTCACATACCTAGGGTCACCTAATTTTTGACAAAGAAGCCAAAACCGCCCAATGGAAAAAGGACAGCATCTTCAAATAATGGTGCTGGTCCAACTGGATGTCCACTTGTAAAAGAATGAAGAAAAAAAAAAACCTGAATCTTTATCACATGGCTCATGCATCTTCAAAAGAGAATTTTCCAAAGAATAAATTATTTCCTCTTTAAAAATTGGGTATCTAGTTTCTGAATCTTTAAGTTTTATTTGGTCTGATAAGGAAAGCTGATAAATTTGTGCCAGGTTTAATGTTTGTGTTTATCCGACCACAATGTGAGAATGGCCTCAACATGAAGCAGGTTCCAGATAGAAAACAAGATAAACACATGTGTAGAAATAATTAATTAAATTATTTATCAATATTTAGGTTATTTTATTTTTTTTATTTTTTCCTTTATTTTTTATTTCTTCAAGTTACATCTCAATCGCAGTCCCCTCCCTATTCCCCCTCCAGTCCCACCCTCCCACCCTCAACCCCCCATCCTCTTCCCTTTTTTTTTTCTTTTAAGTTTAAGGTATATCTTATTTACCCCTACAGTTTCCCCTTTCAGTCCAACAAATGGCTCTTTCTCTTATAATAACAAATACAATACAGTACAACAGAGGTAATTAGGCCACAGTTATGAGGGTTATATGGTTTAACGTACATTCCCAATGACCAGTCCATATGTATTTGGTACTTGACTTTAACATTCTACTATCTAAACATCTCCATGAGTTTAAAGGTCTATATCTGACTCAACATTCATACTAACTTGCAACACAATTTTAAAAGTATCTTCTTAGATCTATAACACTCTCTTGACTCCTAAACAACTCAAAATTTAATTATGAGACTCTAGCTATCTGTTCTTCAACCACCTCAGAGACCTGAGAGGGATAAATATATCTGATTTTATAGGACGTACAGGGCCTGCAGCTTCCCAAACTAAGAAATGACATACCAGTGGCTGCCTGGACAGTTCCCATTTTCTCTCCATACATTACAGCATCCATCTTCAGTCATTTGGCCCCGTTTCTCTGACAGACATTGATTGTAGAGCAGGGGTTATGAAGGACTTGCCTACCCTGTCTTGGCAGAGCTAGGCTGTCGACTTACCTGCTTCCAGGTTTTGTCCTTTTTGGACAGCATTCTGTCTACAGTTGGAGCAAGGGGCTTTTCCTACCAAGAGATAGGCTTGTGACTAATTCAATCATCTCCCCCTGGAGATTCTTCGATGCTCATCTTCTACTTGGAGGAGAATAGGGGGTGCTGTCAGGAGTTGATATGTCTTGATATAAAAAAATTCTAAATTTACGAAAACATCTTTGAATGCCAGAATGCCATATTCTGCAGATCTCTTGAGGTTTTTGAAGAGGCTCTATCTATCTCTTATATTAGGGTAAGCAGATGTTGCTTGTCTCTTGCCGGTTTATTTCTGATTAGCTTAGAAAGTAACTATAATAGGCTGTCATAGTACCTAACTGAATGACCGGCTTGCATAACCATTAGTTTGCATTTCTTAAATATCCTAAACAGTTTATGACAATTAGTAGTAAAAGGCTGAAACATCACATTTCATTTTTTTCTTTACCTCCTAACCCTTCCATCCCATTTCTCTGGGGTGGGGTGTCCTTATATAACAGTCCCTCATGTCAGTTGAGAGGTCGTATGAGGGCCAAGAGCCTCTTCATTCATTGGGGATCTACAAAGAAGTACCATCAGTGAAAAGTGTCTCGTTGCCCGGGAGAGACAACTACTAAACAAACAAACCAATAAGCATACAATAGATAAAAAAGACTAAAAAATAGAAAAAAATATAACTAATATATAAAAAATAGATAAAGAATAAAAATTAAAAATAGAAGTCTATGTCCAAGTTCCCTTTGGTGTGTTAGTTGTAGTATTGATACCTTCTACTATATAGCTAAAATCCTACTATAATTGAATAGATGCCATATGTGTCCTTCTGAGTCTGGGTTAGTTCACTCAGGATGAGCTTTTCTAGTTCCATCCATTTGGCTGCAAATTGCATAATTTCATTGTTCCTGATAGCTGAATAATATTCCATTGTATAGATGTACCACAGTTTTTTAACCCATTCTTTGGTTGAGGGACATCTGGGTTGTTTCCAGTTTCTAGCTATTACAAATAAGGCTGCTATATACATAGATGAGGAAACTTCCTTATGGTTCCATGAAGAGGTATTTGGGTGTATACCCAGAAGTGGTATGGCTGGGTCCTGAGGCAGAGCTATACCAAGTTTTTTAAGATATCGCCAGACTGACCTCCGTAGTTGTTGCACAAGCCTGCATTCCCACCAGCAATGAAGTAGGGTACCCCTTTCTCCACACCCTCGCCAGCATGTGCTGTCATTTGAGTTTTTGATCTTAGCCATTCTGACAGGTGTGAGATGGAATCTCAGAGTCGCCTTGAGTTGCATTTCTCTGATGATTAAGAATGTTGAGCATTTCTTCAAGTGTTTCTTAGCCATTAGGGATTCCTCCTTTGTGAATTCTCTATTTAGCTCTGTCCCCATTTTTTGATTGGATTATTTGGTTTCTTGGCATTTAATTTCTTGAGTTCTTTGTAGATTTTGGATATTAGCCCTCTGTCAGATGTGGGGTTGGTGAAGATTTTCTCCCAGTCTGTAGGCTGCTGTTTTGTTTGAATGACAGTGTCCTTTGCCTTACAGAAGATTTTCAGTTTCATGAGGTCCCACTTATTGATTGTTTATCTCAAGTCCTGAGCTGTTGGTGATCTGATCAGGAAGTTGTCGCCTGTGCCAATCATTTCGAGGGTTTCTCCCACTTTTTCTTCTAGTAGATTTAGTGTGACCGGCCTTATGTTAAGCTCTTTGATCCACTTGGACTTAAGTTTTGTACAGGGTGATAAGTATGGGTGTAACTTCATTCTTTTACAAATGGACATCCAGTTGGACCAGCACCATTTGTTGAAAATGCTGTCCTTCTTTTACTGTGCCGTTTTGGCTTCTTTGTCAAAAATTAGGTGGCCATAAGTGTGTGGGTCTATTTCTGGATCTTCAGTTCAATTCCATTGATCTACTGGTCTGTTTCTATACCAATACCATGCTGTTTTTACAACTATTGCTCTGTAGTACAGCTTGAAATCTGGGATGGTAATACCTCCAGATGTTTTTTTATTGTACAGGATTGATTTAGCTATTCTGGGCTTTTTGTTGTTCGATATGAAATTGAGGCTAGCTCTTTCCAAGTCTATAAAAAATTGTGTTGGTATTTTGATAGGAATTGCATTGAATCTATATATTGCTTTTGGTAGGATGGCCATTTTTATTATGTTGATCTTACCTATCCATGAGCATGGAAGATCTTTCCATCTTCTAAAGGCCTCTTCCATTTCTTTCTTCAAGGGCTTGAAGTTCTTGTTGTACAGGTCCTTTACTTTCTTGGTTAGAGTTACCCCCAGGTATTTTATGTTGTTTGCGGCTATTGTGAAGGGGGTTTATTTAGGTTATTGTTAATTGTTTGACAGTGTTAATCCTCAACCCACCATTATAAATGAGCACAGAGAGACCTAATGGATTTTAACAAGCCTTGCCATGGATTTTGCAATCTTAGCCCATCTAAGCTAGCTCATAATTCGATCCCTGAATAAAGCTCCATATATACGTATGTCCCATTGGACTGTTAGTCTCTATGCTATCCCGATGTTCCAGGCCACATGGAATGACGTTCTTTTTCCTAATTCATTGTGTGTGTCTTCCTTCCTGTTCTTTGTTTCTTCTCTTGGAAGCTTCTCCTACCAGAGACTTCTTCTACCCATGAACCTCTCTGCTTCAGAAGCCTATACCTTAGTCCTGCCTACTTCTGTCTTTGCCCAATCTCAGGCCTCATCATTTATTCAATCAGTCAGAGACAATGATTAGAAAGCAAAGTAACAGACAGCAAGCAGGACCAATTAGTTTACATTTAGAATGCATAACATCACCCCATCATACGTGACTTAAAAGAAATTAAAAGAATGAACAAAAAAGAACAAACATTTATAATCCAAATCTAGTCACATGTTTACCACCCTCAAGAAAAGTAGTTTAACTGAAGATGTTTATAATACAATCAACCTTGTGAATCTAGAATATGTGTCCCGTTTTGCTTATGAACTAAATATTCAAAATAAGTTCCCAGTGTGTGGAAAATATGGCATACATGTTTATTGAATTTTTTTCTGAATTTTAGTGAGATATTTGAATTCCTTCATCATGTATTAAAAATCAGTGTGAACTTGACCTGCCTAAAGTTACCTCCTTTAGTATTCATATCCTAATAAATAAAGTGATAAATATAACATCTTGCTAGTTATAGGAATTTTAAAACTTTAGCAGAGGGAGCCTTCTCAGCACAGCCCCTAGCCCTTGAGAAAGAGACCGTTATGCAGTCCAAAGCTGGTATCACCTTAGTTATTATGTCCTACTGACATTGTAATACTTTTCTTGTATATTTGTCTATTCCATATGCCTTCCAGAAATCATGAAGAACAGTGATGAAAACTCACTGTCCTAAAATCACTGGAATGATTTGAGGATTCCTCAAAGGGCTGAGAACACACACACACACACACACACACACACACACACACACACACACACACACACACACACATAAATCCATACACATATTCCTAATCCAAAATCTGCAAAACCTAATCACAGTATCCTTTGATACTTATTTTCACCATGAATCAACATATTTTTCCAAGTCAGGAGATGTGCTAAAAGTCTCTAAAGGCAACACCCACTCCCACCCACTTCCACTGAAACTAGACTTTGGTTTGGGAGGCAGGAGGATAATATGATGGGATGGAGACATGCTGAAATGAAGCAGAGATGTGAATTCTTCTACAGATGACTTTGAAGACAGAGATTCACGGAGTTTGCATAGTTTGGATCTTAACTATATGCATTGTTCAAGGTCACTCAACATCTTACTGGTAGCCACACTCTTAGGGCCATTTTTTGTTGGCATGGATAGGTGTTTGGAACTTCCCAGGCCATTTGGCAGCTTACCTGGCCTGTATCCAGGGACTTTACCAGATAGTGCCTGAGCTTTAACATCACCACAGGGCTCAGGAGGCATGACTTAATAAGCGATCTTTCAAATCTGTTCATTTATGATAGTTCATAACTACCCCAAAGAAAGGCCAGCTTTCACATTTGGTCAAGGTCTTTCAGTAAATGTTGGTTGCCTTCATTAGTTAGGAATAAAATGTACCATGGTTAAACTTTGGCATGCAGGCAAATGATGTTTATAACTAGGTGCATAAAAATCTCTATAGCCTTATATTACTATAAAGACTTTAATTAAATACATGCTGTGAGGAGGCAATGATATACCAGTCGAGAAGCAGCAAGGCTTCTACTTAGATGTGGCCATGAATTGCTTATTCTTGTGAGTAACAGATTTCAAGAGTTCTCTATCTGCGTCACTTATCCAGAGACATTAAGCATAGAGATCTCAATAACACTTTCCAACTAAGTATTCTCACAAAGTCCCTTTTCTGAATTTCCACCCAAACTTTAGTTTTTAAGTGAAATTGTATTTGTTTTCTTATTTGTGTGTGTGTGTGTGTGTGTGTGTGTGTGTGTGTGTGTGTGTGTGTGCATGTGGGGATTGGAGAACTTGTCAGAGCTGGTTTTTTTAGTCTACCATGTTGGCTCAAGTATGACATTACTCACGTGGTCAGGCTGAGGGCCAAGTGCATTTGTCTGCTGAACCATCGCTTCCACCCTCAACCTAATTTTTAATATCCTATAGGCTAATAAACACAGCAGCAAATGTCCATTGTGATGTTTAAGCACTAACAACAGCCAACTTTAAAATGGAAACACTCATTGAAAACCTTTCCATGCTAATAAAACACCTAAAATGTGGGCCTATGACTAGGATATTCAAATGTTTACTTTAGTGGCCTTACAGTGAGGAGGAGTCAAATTTTCCCCAAAGGTTTATCATGAAGCTGATGATGCTGCACTATAAGGAAAATCAAGATCCTTAGTCCAAAGTATGAATAAGTAGAGTTTCTAAAAAACAGATATTACTCCTTGAAATGGATTTTGAAAGAATGAGCCCTGAAATGATTTAATTTTTTGAATTAGAAATGTTTCTCATAGGCTCATGATGAAGCCTAGGTCCTCTTTAAACATGATTTTGGGGAGTGTTGGAAACCCTAGAAAACTACTGTCTCTTCTTTTTCTTCTCCTTCTCTTTTTCCTCCTTCCTCTTCTTTTTTATCTACCACATCCTCCAAATGTTTCCCTCAGTCAAAAAAAAAAAAAAAAAAAAAAAAAAAAAGGACCAGGCTACCATGAAATGTAACTGCAAGCCAGAACAAATTCTTTCTCTATTATACTTTCTTTTAGTTGTTTGTCACAGCAAACAAAGTCTGATTAACATAAGTATAAACATGCCATAAACTCTTCTTTGAGTCCTGGTGTGCTAATATTCTTTGTTCCTTCTGAATTTGAGTTTCCAATTTCATGCCGTTATCTTTTTCTCATGATAATTAGTATCTTTTAGCTTTTAAATGAGAAAGTTTGGGTCTATATATAAAAACATATTTTCTTTTTTTTACTTAAGTTTACATCTCCATCACAGTGTCCTCTTTCCACTCCCTCCCACCCTCTACCCCCTATCCCTTCCATCCCACTCCTCTGGAGTGGAGTGTCTACATAACAGTCCCCTACCCCAGTTCAGCAGTCATAAGAGGACCAAGAGCCTCCTCATACACTGGGGGCTTACAAGGCAGCACCACTAGGACGAAGTATCTCATTGACAGGAAACAAAGTCTATGTTCCTGTTCCCTTTGGTGCATTGGTTGTAGTATAGTTATCCTGTACTATATGGCTAAAATCCGATTATAAGGGAATAGATGCCATGTGCATCCTTCTGAGACTGGGTTAGCTCACTTAGGATGAGCTTCTCTAATTCCATCCATTTGGCTGCAAATTGCATAATTTCATTGTTTCTGATAGCTGAGTAATATTCCATTGTGTAGATGTACCACAGTTTTTTTTTTTTTAACCATTCTTTGGTTGAGGGACATCTGGGTTGTTTCCAGTTTCTAGCTATTACAAATAAGGCTTCTATGAACATAGATGATGAAACTTCCTTGTGATTTGGTGAGGAATAATTTGCATGCATACCTAGAAGTGGTATGGCTGGGTCCTGAGGCAGAGTTATTCCAAGTTTTTTAAGATATCACCAGACTGACTTCCATAGTGGTTGCACAAGTCTGCACTCCCACCAGCAATGGAGGAGGGTTCCCCTTTCTCCACATCCTCGCTAGCATGTGTTGTCACTGAGTTTTTGATCTTAGCCATTCTGACAGGTGTGAGATGGAATCTCAGAGTCCTCTTGAGTTGCATTTCTCTGATGATTAACGATGCTGAGCATTTCTTCAATTGTCTCTCAGCCATTAGGGATTCCACCTTTTTGAAATCTCTGTTTAGCTCTCTTCCCCACTTTTTGATTGGATTATTTGGTTTCTCGGCATTTAATTTCTTGAGTTCTTTGTAAATTTTGGATATTAACCCTCTGTCAGATGTGGAGGTAAAAACATATTTTCATTTGATGAATAATTTAAAAGGTCAGGGGAATTTTCCCTGAAAGGACAAGGTGTGACAATTAATAGGTATCTATTTTGTTTTACATTTTTCTATTCACTGCTGAATATATATGTACAGACAAATACACGTATAACTTTACATAAATATATATATACATACCTCTAACTATATGCACAGATATACATATTCTCTTTTAAAACCAATATTTTAAAGTTTTATAGTAGCAAAATAAATTACCTTTGCATATTTCAAAATATCGTAAGACTCATATAATTAGTTTTCTACTTTAGTTATTAGAATTCCATACCTAGACCTCATGCTGTAATCGATTGCGATGCTTATTAAGAACAAAGATGCCATTTGGGGGCCCATATCCACTCCAGATTAATAATTCTGCGTTAGATTTTTTCTCATTTAAAGCCTTGAAACATAGCTTCTTAACTTTTCTTTTTAATTTTAGAAATACACTTAGATGCAGAGATTCAAACTCAGGGCCTCCCAGGCAGGAGTCTGCCATAATGGTCTCCCTTCCCCCGGCAACTTATATGGATTTGAAATGCTTTGCCTGTGTGTCAAGTGTTCTTCTCTAAACTTCTCTTGTCTTTATCTTTGCTTTCACGTTCTCAGTTGTCTGTCTCCATCCTGCAGGTCTCATCAAGCCCACGAGGCTGTACCTTTTAGACCTCCAAGCTTGAAGGGTGCACTTGCTGTTGTTGTTCCTGGATTCCTCTCAGCACTGACCTTCTTGTCCTTTAGCCATTCACCTTCCTAACTCCTCTCATGACTGGCTACTAGCTTTTTGGAGGAGGAAATGCCTTTCAGCTGTCATGCAATTCATAGAAGCTACATTTACGACGAGCATCACCCTCTACATCTGAAGTTGACTGGAAATTAAAATTCCAGTTTTTCTCCAATTAGCATATTATGGTACTTTAGAGTGGGTATATTTTATATTACTAGGAGAGATGCTTTTAGAGGGGCACAGAGAAAATACCCCTAGAAGTGAGGTTGCAATGAAGAAAACAGAAGCACTTTCATGTCCTATCAGGTCTGAATGACAGGTCAGGGAGACTAGGATGGGGTTCTTAGGAATACTGACAGAGGATGGGGTATGTTGTAGAGCTTAGGGCAGGAGCAGGGCAATGGGACATTCTGCTTCATGGTATTCAGTAAATTTAATAATTGTGCATATTTTTAAAGTGTTAGACTTTTAGGAGATTAGAATAATGAGAAAATTTTGATATACAGATTCCAGGGATGTCCCTGCCCATAAAAACACAGTTATAGAAGCAGAGGGACAATAGAGAAGGAAAAACAAAATGGATATTTTGCAGAAAGTGTGTGTGTGTGTGTGTGTGTGTGTGTGTGTGTGTGTGTGTGTAAACTGTTTAAATGTACAAATCTTGTTACTGAGAACATTCAAGCCAATTTCACTTAAGTCTCTAAAGGACTTTTGAGAGGTTTCCAACTGACAAGTCGCACATGTTTCACTTCCATTATCTCATTTGAATTTCACATTAAAAAAAAAAAGACAAAAGGGTGTTATTACCACCGATTTTACAAATGAGGTTCTACAACTTGTGGTGTGAATATGCATGCCTGCATATGTGTGTGTGTGTGAGTGTGTGTGTGTGTGTGTGTGTGTGTGTGTGTGTGTTTGTGTGTGTGTGTGTTTGTGTCACTGGGCATGGAATGCTGGGTCAGCTTTCTACTACTGGACCACACTCTGGATACATAAATGCAAGTTTGACAGGTCAAATAAAACAAACAGTAATAACAGCAGAGGCAGAATTATGTCTCAGGTACTTCATGCTTCCCTGAATTATCTCATTTTATTTCCCCCATTAATACAAGAGATTGCTTCATTCTTCCAGACTCTGCACTACTGAGGAAACTTCCAGAGTGAACTAGTTTTCACTACTAGCCAGAAAGCAGCAGAGGGAGGAACCTGTGTGTCTACCCTGCAGCTTTGTTAAGTCAACAAAGAATTCTCTTTACAACATTGATCGTTAGAAACGGAAGCAAGCCTATCTCTCGGTAGGAAAAGCCCCTTGTCCCAACTGTAGACAGAATGCTGTCCAAAAAGGACAAAACCTGGAAGCAGGTAAGTCGACAGCCTACCTCTGCCAAGACAGGGTAGGTAAATTCTTTATAACCCCTGCTCTACAATCAATGTCTGTCAGAGAAGCAGGGCCAAATGACTGAAGATCGATGCTGTAATGTATGGAGAGAAAATGGGAACTGTCTAGGCAGCCACTGGTATGTCATTTCTTAGTTTGGGAAGCTGCAGACCCTGTACTTCCTATAAAATCAGATATATTTATCCCTCTCAGGTCTCTGAGGTGATTGAAGAACAGATAGATAAAGTCTCATAATTAAATTTTGAGTTGTTTAGGAGTCAAGAGAGTGTTATAGATCTAAGAAGATACTTTTAAAATTGTGTTGCAATTAGTATGAATGTTGAGTCAGATATAAAACTTTAAACTCATGGAGATGTTTAGATAGTAGAATGTTAAAGTCAAGTACCAAATACATATGGACTGGTCATTGGGAATGTATGTTAAGCCATATAACCCTCATAACTGTGGCCTAATTACCTCTGTTGTACTGTATTGTATTTATTATTATAAGAGAAACAGCCATTTGTTGGACTGAAAGGAGAAACTGTAGGGGGAAATAAGATATACCTTAAACTTAAAAGAAAAAAAAAAAAGGGAAGAGGATGGGGAGTTGAGGGTGGGAGGGTGGGACTGGAGGGGGAATAGGGAGGGGACTGCGATTGAGATGTAACTTGAAGAAATAAAGAAAAAAAAA
Source organism: Lophiomys imhausi (assembly GCA_907164525.1). NCBI lineage: Eukaryota > Metazoa > Chordata > Mammalia > Rodentia > Muridae > Lophiomys > Lophiomys imhausi. Next base: position 1,773,115 of record CAJQZJ010033894.1, on the reverse strand, counting down.
AGAAAAGGAAGCTTTGGAAAATTCCTCAATTTAGAAATTATTAAATAAATAAATGTTTTTCCACCTTCTTATTTTGTCAATTTTACATTTAGTCTACTCTCTATTAGTCCATCATAAACAAAGAAGTAAGTGTGGAAGAAAAAAAAAAAGAAAGAAGGGAATCCAGGAGAAGCTCTTCCACTTAAACATTTGCTTATGCATTTTAATTGTGTCACGTCACAATGAAGGAGTGGGGAGGTTCCAAGCATAACTTTTAAGTGAGACCTGGCATTCATTTCCCCAGCTAGCCACCTGCTCTTGGTCTGTCTGATTACAGGGACACCTGCCAGCAACCCTGCTGCTCACTCATCCCTTTGCTCTTTGCATTTCAAGAGATTCAAGGTGTCTGTACACAGGAACTCTTTCTTCCTGCCAAGTGCTGTGAAGGTCACCAGCCCATCCTGGCCAAATGTTGAAGGTGAGGTAACAGAAAGAGAAACCTTTCCTAAAGGTCTCATATGAATGAGAGCAGACCCTCTGGGACCTGGCTACTATCTGCTCCCACCTGGCAGCCACCCTCTACCCCTGCTCCTACTGAGTTTCTAGAGAAAGGGTGGTACCGGAGTTTGATGATGATGGCTCGCAAGGAGAATAATCTAAGAATAATTATTTCACAGTGATCATTGTAACATAATATTTTTATTTATAAACAGTTACATTTATTAATATTTAACAAACATCTATAAAATACCTAAACCTCGTAGCCTAAAACCTATAATCTAAAATCTATCTAAAAATATCTTAATACCTAAAAACACTCCAATACCTATCTAAAAACACTTAACACTATTTTAACTTTCTTAAAAGGATATTAATATTCTTAGCATAGGTCCGTGCAGGATGCTTGGTTTACAGCAGTCCCGGAAGGCAGTCCCTTTCAAAGATTAGTGTACATTGGACCTCACTTTGCCAGTTCATGAGGCCAGTCTATTTCCACCACCAAATGGTGGCTGGTTTATAAAATCAGTCTGTTCCAACCACCAACTGAGGGTGGCTTTTTCAATCGCTAAGACTTGCCTCCACAGTCTCCTTGGCAAGACTCAAAGCCAAAAGCCTCTCCAAGTGGCTTCTGAACTCTGCTTGCCTCACTCAATTTCTAGTGCTCTGGGGCCCTAAGACAGACAGACGCCTTCAAGGAACTCTCAGCAGTTTTTATGCCAGGCCTTTGCCGTGGAATATAACAATCTAAATTCTGTTAATGGCATACCTTGCTGTGAATTTCTCAGTTGGTGAGGGCAAGAGAAAGAGGGAGACCATGTGGAATTCTCCAGCTTTCTATGTTTCTTCCAAAATAATTGTCATTCTTTAGAAAGAATTCTCTTTTCAACACTGATAATTAGAAAAGAAGGGAAGCTTTGGAAATTTTCTCAATTTAGAAATTATTAAATAGATTAAAATCCCACATTTAGCATATAGCTAGACTTACATTTTAAAACCTGATGACTGTAGAATTAGTATTCTTCTATTTGGTAAAATGGAATAAAATCTGCACCTTTGTGATTCATGGCATCCTAACAGTTATTTTCTTCCCTTCTGGATGTTGGCCATATGAAAGTACAGCTTCTATTCATGTTTTAACTGATGTTTTTCTTCAAATTGCTGTTTTTTAAATAGTTTTGCTTTCTTTGGTATTTTCAAATTTGCTTATAATAAAATTTCTAATGTACATCAAACAAATACAACTATTAAAATAGAAATTGATTATTTGTATAACACCTACAACCATATGAGACACCACCAGCTACTTGTTTCCCACTCCTTAGTCATTTCTTTCTGATTCTCAGGCTAAGAAAAGATAAGACACATTCTGAAGCTTCTATAGATGATACTAAGGAACTATGGAGCAGTCCTAGTCTGTGATGAAAACTATTTGCAAAGTAAATGATACAAGAATGTGTACCCATCCTTGATCTTTTGACTTCAGTATTGACAATTTCTACAGGAAGGCATCTTCTTTCACCAAAGCCGCAAGAGAATTATGGGGAACAAACTGAGGAGTACATAAAGAGCAGATGAGCTCTCCTACTGAACACCTTGAACCTGGGCAAGTGTCATTTGTCAGATTAGACTTTACATTCATGTGTGTTCATTCTACTAGAGATAGCTTTGTGATGTGACTGACTTCAGCATGGGTTGGATACCACTCATCCAAAAATCTGAACTCTGAAGAGTTCCAAAATAAAAGACATCTTGGGCAGTGACACAACACAAGTGGAGAATCTCACAACCCAAGATTTTATACTATGGGCAAAGCTATTGCAAAGTTCCCCACTGTGTTGATTCATATGTATAATGTCAACACTCAAGAAGTTGAGGGAAAAGCATAATTGCATGATTAAGGACAGACCAACGGGACTACGCCATGAGTTAGAGGGCAGTCTGGACTACCTAAAACCCAATTAGACAGCCAAAACAAAAGCAGACACCAAACAAAATTCCATTCCAATGGTGAATTTAGGTATATATGAACTATATATTTTGAGTCTAACTTTGCTCTTATTTTCAAGACATCTCATTAAGTATTTTAAATATTTAAAATGCCATATAGGAAATAATTCTGACCCTAAGCAGTCCAGACAACAGAGACCCAACCTGTATTATTTTATGAGGGTTCAATTTTATTTATTTTTTATTTTGCATTCAAAGTTGTTTTACCTGCATATATGTCTGTGCATATATGCATGGTGTGGAGGTCAAAACAGGGAGTTGTATACCTTTGCACTCAAGTACAGGTGGTCCTAAGTCACCATGTGGGTACTGGAATTTGAACCTGGGTTCGTGGAAGAGCCGCTAGTACTCTTAACCTCTGAGCTATTTCTCCACCCCATGAAGACTGTTTTACTTTATTCTGGTTTCTGGACTAAAAGTGATATATTTTCTTATTTATATTTTTGCTTTTCTCCTTTCACAATGCTGACACCTTGTATTGTAAAGATTAGCCATAAAGTATTAGAAATTCTGTCATGGCACTCAGCTTCTGGCAAGGTGGTTTCTAGACCACTGAATTGTGTTACCTGTTGAGGGTTTCTCTGCACCTGTATCTTTAAACCCATGAAGGACCATCTAATAAGGTCTAATGTTATAAGCTTTGGGTGAAGTCATATCTGCTTTTTTCATAGTGAATTTGAAGCCTAAAGATTAGGCACACTGGAATTCAACATGCACATATGATTGAATTCCAATTTAAAAAATGACAGAATATGAAAGTCTGGTGAATTTCTAGGAGTGGAGACCCTCTACATATTGTCACAAGCCATTGCTGGGAAAGGTAACTGGGTCCACTGGAAGAATATGATTAGAAGTTATACTTCTGAGACCTTCCTAGTTTGCCCCCAAATCCTCACCCTTGACTACTTTAAACTTTATACTTTTGGTGCTATAAAATAAAATGGAGATCCACTGAAGCACCATAACTGAAGGCCTAAGACATCAGGCGTTTGTGGTTCATTGTTCAGCAATTGTGTGTGTGACTTTGGACAAGTTATTTAAGTTTTGTGGGTTTCTGTTCACAATGCAGCAATAGTGCCTTTATGTACCTTTCAGCATTCCTATGAGAAATTAGAAGCCTTGATGACCTACAAAGTGCTAGACTACAAAGAATCATCAAGTCGTATAAAGTACCAATCACCTGTCATCCTAGCATTTGTCATTCAGAAGAGAGAGGCAGGTGAAAAGTGAGATCTAGGACCCAATATTTTATCTTAGTTTTTGTTGGAGGAAAGACTGTAGGTGTTGGAGGGGATGATAGACACCAGGAGAACATGGCCTGTCAAATCAGCTAAGCAGGGCTCACATGGGCTCAGGGAGACTGAAGTGGAAAGTACAGGGACTGCATGGGTCTTCACCAGGTCTTCTGCTTGTATGTATGGCTGTTTGCATGATGGTTTTGAGGAAATCCTAACAGTGGAAACAGATATTTCTATGACTCTTTCACCTGCTCTAAAGAATCTTTTCCTCCTATTGGATAGCCTTGTCCAGGCACAATAGGAAGGCTTTTGCCTTGTCTTACTATATCATGTTTTGTCCTGTTTGGTTGTTGTCTCTTGGAGGCTTCCTCTATTCATAAGAAGGGGAATGGATCTAGGAAGAGCTGAGCTGAGAGGAGGTGGGTAGCTGGAGTTAGGAGGAGTGAGAAACTGAGAGCAGGATGTATTTTATGAGAGAAGAATCTATTCTCTCTCTCTCTCTCTCTCTCTCTCTCCTTCCTTCTTTCTTTCTTCCTTTTTATTTATTCTTCTCCCATACAATACATCCTGACCTCAGCTTCCCCTTCCTCCAGTCCTTCCAGTTCCCTCTGCCCACATCCTACAAAACCACCTACAGCCCATCCCCCACTATCCCATCCTCCCTACTCCCAGACCTGTCTGTGTCCTGCAGGAAAAAGAGCAGGCCTCCCAGGACATCAACCAAACATGGTACAACAAAATATAATAATACCAGGCACAAACTCTCACATCAAGGCTGAGTGAAACAACCCAGTAAGAGGAAAGAGGGTCTGAAAAACATGCAAAAGAGTCAGAGACACCTCTGCTTCCACTGCCAGGAGTCATCCCCAAAACTCCAAGCTAACAACTATAACACACTTAGTGCTGACCCATTCAGGTTCAGTGATTCCCACTTCAGTCTCTATGAGTTTCCATGATCCCTGCTTAGTTGGTTCTATGGACCATGCTCTCTGGGTGTTCTGTAACCCTTTGGCTCCTACAGTTCCTCCTTCCCCTTTTCTCTGGGGTTCCTGAAGCTTCTAGTTGAGAGACCTTAATGGATGCCTCCTACCTGGGATCTCTCTCTCTGCCTAATATTTGGTTGTGGGTCTCTGTGGCTAGGTGTATTGAACAAAATATAAAATTGTTTTAAAGGATGTACTGATTTTATTTTTATTCTTAAAAATTATTATCAAAAACAGATTCTTCATCTGCTGATGGGAGTAGAAGAAGGTGAAGATCTAGAAACAGATGAAGAATCTATTTTCAGTAAAACAAATACAAAATCACTATGTCCTTTTAAAAAGTATATTTTGTTTAATAAAACTAGTAAAATAATCTTTATTTAAAATAATATTACGTCAATTTACTTATTTACTGATTTATTTATTGTGGTATTGGGGATTAAACCTAGTTCCTTGGCTCATGTTAACAATGCACATTCTAGCACTGAGCTGTATCTGGCCTGTATCATTTATCTTGATTACTAAGCTTTTGATGTCCCTCCAGTCTGTAGCCAAGGGCAGAGCTTCACTCACCTCACCTTACTCTTGGCCCTGGTGAAGATTAACAGTAATGATGAAAGTAAATTGCACACACAAGGTCAGTATCTTAGGGAGCACTCAATAAATAACATGTCATTGTTGCAAATCTTGTTGTTGGAGTAAGCAATCTGGAGAAGACTTTGGCAACTCAATGCTATTTTAATGCATATTAAAGCAACAGTCACGAAGTAAAGCACTAAGATATCCCCACAGAACTTCAACCAGCGGCTGGATAGTATCTTCAACTTGATGGGAAATGTTGGAGTTTATTCCCATGTGCACCCTACAAAGATTGAGCAGTGCCTTTGTGCTGTTTTCGAATTCGTTATACGAGACAGAGTAAAAGAATAGGTTAGAGGAGCTTTCTGAATTATTTCATATAAATAAGAAAAGATATTGAATTTGTAAGGATTGTCTCAAAACAAAGAGTGCTTTCTACACTCCAAGAATTGAAATGCTCACAGAGTGTGGTGGTCTGGTTAGATAGATTTATCTAGAGACTTTCTTTCCATTTCAGCATTTGCTGTTGAAAACTGTCCATAAATGTGTCCACTGACTTTCATATAACAGTAACCTGGGGAGGTGGAATGTGAGACCTTTCATTATTTCGGACATATGTAGTCTTTGGTCCAAACGATATTTATAGAAAGTGTTAAAGAAAAACTGTGAGTCTCAAATCTCAATTCCCCCATAATTATTTTCACCTTTGATTTGTATCTTATAGTTGGAGAGATAAAAATAAACATACATTTTGAACACAGTGGTCTTTTTTTTTTTAAAGCAGTTCCTGTAAAAAAAAAAAAAAAAAAACAAAGTGATTAAAGCTATTACTTGTGAATGTCCTGCCCACCTCACAAAGATTGAATTCAATCACAAATAATGAGTTATGAACCTCAAGGTAAAGTGCCTATGAAACTCACTTGGCTGGTAGGTTTTGAGGATCTTATGAACTGAGAAATTGAATTGAGAGCAGCCTCCTAGGGATGCCACAAATGCTCACGACTCTCCCACATTTTGTTTTATGCTTTCTGTCTAGTTAGCAGTGTTTCAGGTATCTTCTCCTAAATAAATCAGGGAATTCCCGCAAACTTTTTGTGCACTCTGTCAGCCATTTTGGCAGAGTTATAGAACCTGAAGGCTTTGGGGGGAAATTTGAATGTATGGCCAATCAGTGAGATACATGCTTGGCTCCTGAGACTTCTGTGTTGCCACAGCTTTCTCGGTGATCCCTATGAGATAGCAAAGACAGAGAAGCATTGCGTCAAGTTTCACCCTAAGGCAGATGAGGAAGTCAGCACAGAAGCCCAGGTTAAATGGTGGAGTGATAAAGTATCCATTTGCCCATGACTGAGACACCAGACTTTCAGGAATACATTAAGGTATGTCCCAGGTCAACCGGGAGAAGTTGGTCAATTAATTCTTTGTGCATATAAAATCCTAGAATATATTGCATTTACTTTTGTTTTTACTGGCTATCCTCGATTCTTTGAATGATTTTCCTTAGGCTCTAGGCATGACCACACAGATATAGCTATCTTTTGGGTCATAAATTTGGCAAATTCAATAAGGCACCAAGTTAGGGTTGACATTTTGTTCTTGCTCACACTGCCGGATTTGATTACACTAGAGTGTGTGATCCGTGACTTGCTTCTCTGCTTAATTTTTTCTCTCACAGATGTTATGTGAGCAGTGATACTAAAAAAATGGCAGGAGCCAAGACTGGTTTCAGAGCCCTTTGAAGTTACTTATTTTATTTTTCACTTCTGTGTTTCCATTTGCTCTACCTCTGTTACTCTGAATCCCTGTGTCTTAACAAAACAAAATTTCTCACACGTTTACACTTATGTCAATAAGGCTCATTTTTCAAATTGTTTGCTGGACATTTCTTTCAGCTCTAGGAACTGAGATAATATTGTAGATGCCACTGACAATTAAGACAGTTAATAGAATTCACACAGTAATTACATTTAAGTGTGGCTACATTTTAATACATACTTTGAAAGTTTATTTCTAAGGTGATAAAATAAATTTTTCTTAAAAAAGGAATTAGATTTATCTATTGTGAAATTCAGATAATAAACAAAACAAAACATTTGCTAATTGCCCACCTCAAATGAAATCTAGTGGGCTTGTGGGTGACATTTCTTCAAATGTAATAACTCTGTACAAATTATCTCTTTTAACGTCATAAAAGTTCATGCTATATATTGCTTGGCTTTGTTAAAGCTCTTATAGTGAAGACTCAATAACATTTCCACTCACACACAGTTAGGTTTGGCTATTCAGATACAAACTGGTATTGTCAACATTTTGCAGTGTTTTTAACCAATAAAAGCATTCTGCTTTGTCTAGGATAATATTCATTTTGTAAATTATGTCTTACATTATTTAAGCTATAGAGAAACTGTTTTTCTGCCATTTGTCTTTCATCGGGAGTAATGTTTTCTATATTTATTGACATAACTTTCTGCGTAAATCCTGGAAGGTACCTCTGAAATATGGACTTCTTTACTAAACCAGTAGCTCACTCTAAAACCTCAAGGAAATTCAATGCCCAATTAAATAATAGATGTTTCTGAAGTTTCTACTATGCATGTCTGTAACTGTAAACTTCTATTTACCAAACATATATTTATCAAAACTTAACAATTGGAGGATCCAAGATGGCGGCAGTCGGCAGGGACACATTTTGAGCTCTGGGGAAAATAGCTACAACATTGCAGAAATATAAACAAGCTGAGCACCATCCTGAGAAGCATGAACCCACAGGGTCACACCCGGTGAACCCAGGGACTAGTGGCGATCCCTTGTGGGACCCTCAGACACTCAGGTAAACAGACCTACCCAAGCCAGAGGCGGGAATCAGAGCACAGTGCAGCACAGCCTGGACACAGGCAGCTGGCAAACTGCAGCATGGACCCAGGCAGCGGAGAGCAGTGCGCCTGAGAACTCAAGAAGTGGGGCACAGCACAGCATGGACACAGGCAAACCCAGACCACAAGGAGCAGCATTGCGGGGACCCCAGACCTGCCATGGCACAGAACCCAGGCTGAGGAGCAAGCCCCGGAAGTGGGCAAGAGCTACTCAAAAAAACACAGTGAGTGGACAGGCTCAGGTCCAAAGCAGGGGTCAGTGGCATGGGACACAAGCTAAGGGCCCAAAAGCAGAGGATAATGGCCAGGGACACAGACTCAGGGTCCAAAGCAGAGACCAGTGGCCTGCTTTGGACCCTGTCCGGTGTACAGAGCAGAGGCCACTGGTGGGGGCACAGGCCCAGGACCCAGAACAGAGGCCAGTGCGGACCTGTATGACAAGAACTTCAAGTCCTTGAAGACAGAAATTGAAGAGGCCATCAAAAGATGGAAAGATCTCCCATGCTCATGGACAGGTAGGATCAACATAATAAAAATGGCCATCCTGCCAAAAGCTTATACAAATTCAATGCAATTCCTATCAAAATACCACCACAATTCTTTATAGACCTGGAAAAAGCAATTATCAACTTCATATGGAATAACAAAAACAGCATGGTACTGGTATAGAAACAGACCAGTGGATCAATGGAATCCACTTGAAGACCCAGAAATGAATCTACAGACCTATGGTCACCTAATTTTTGACAAAGAAGCCAAAACCGTACAATGGAACACATCTTCAACAAATGGTGCTGGTCCAACTGGATGTCCGCTTGTAAAAGAATGAAATTAGACCCATACTTATCACCTTGTACAAAACTTAAGTCCAAGTGAATCAAAGATCTTAACATAAGGCTGGACACACTAAATCTAGTAAAAGAGAAAGTGGGGAAAACCCTCGAATTCATTGGCACAGGTGGCAACTTCCTGAACAGAACACCAACAGCTCAGGATCTAAGACCAACAATCATCAAATGGGACCTCAGGAAACTGAAAAGCTTCTGTAAGGCAAAAGACACTGTCATTCGAACAAAACGGAAGCCTAGAGACTGGGAAAAAATCTTCACCAACCCCACATCTGACAGAGAGCTAATATCCAAAATCTACAAAGAACTCAAGAAATTAAATGCCAAGAAACCAAATAATCCAATCAAAAAATGGGGGACGGAGCTAAATAGAGAATTCACAAAGGATGAATCCCTAATGGCTGAGATACACTTGAAGAAATGCTCAACATCCTAAATCATCAGAGAAATGTAACTCAAGATGATTCTGAGATTCTATCCTACACCTGTCAGAATGGCTAAGATCAAAAGCCCAAATGACAGCACATGCTGGCGAAGGTGTGGAGAAAGGGGAACTCTCCTACATTGCTGGTGGGAGTGCAGGCTTATGAAACCACTATGGAGGTCAATCTGGCAATATCTTAGAAAACTTGGAATAGCTCTGCCTCAGGTCCCAGCCATACCACTTCTGGGTATACATCCAAATTTATTCCTCACCATATCATAAGGAAGTTTCCTCATCTATGTTCATAGCAGCCTTATTTGTAATAGCTAGAAACTGGAAACAACCCAGATGTCCCTCAACTGAGGAATGAATAAAAAACAAACAAACAAAAACTGTGGTACATCTACACAATGGAATACTACTCAGCCACCAGAAACAACAAAATTCTGCAATTTGCAGCCAAATGAATGGAACTAGAGAAGCTCATCCTAAGTGAGCTAACCCAGTCTCAGAAGGTTGCACATGGCATCTATTCACTTATAATCAGATTTTAGCCATATAGTACAGGATAACTATGCTACAACCAATGCACCAAAGGGAACATGATCATAGACTTTGTTTCCTGTCAGTGAGACACTTTGCCCTAGTGGTGCTGCCTTGTATGCCCCCAGTGTATGAGCAGGCTCTTGGCCCTCATATGGCTGCTGAATTGGGTGAGGGGGGGACTGTTATGTAGGGGCACTCCTCTCCAGAGGAGTGGAGTGGAAGGCATAGTGGGTAGAGGATGGGGCTGGGAGGGGTGAAAAGAGGGCATTGTGATAGAGATGTAACCTGAAGTAATAAATATATATTTTTAAAAAAGAAGAAAAAAACTTAACAATTACCTTACAACTATCTATAAAGCCCCTAAATCCATTAGCCCAGAGCCCTAACTCTAAACCTAGTCTATAACACCCTAATACCTATAAAACAAATGTTTAATACTAATCTAAAGTTTTATTAAAATGATATTAATTTTGTCAGGTTTGTGGATCCATGTGGGTGGATGGTTGATTTCCTGGTAGATTTCTGTCAAGTCTTTTAGTCATATTGCCTTTGAGTCTTATTTGTCAGATCTTAAGATCAGTTTATAAATTCATTCTGTTCTGACCATTAAAGTGGGGTGGCTCTTATAATAAGTAAGCATTATCTCTGCAGTCCCAGGACTCACTTATCTGCAAGATGCAAAGTTTCTTAAGCTCACCGTTCAGATGCTCTGGGCCTCCAAGTGTGTTCTGGCTCCAGTGCTCTGGACTGTGGCAACTTTAAGTGTCTTGTGTCCCCTGGAACTCAAAAGTCTGCAGCAGTTTTCACGTGGCACAGATTCTTTGGAATTCCAAAATCTGTAGCAGTTTTCTGAGTGGACCAAATGGTCCAACTTTGCCAAAAGGTATTTTTTCACTCTCTCCACCTATGTGGATCACTGACAGGGAGCACAAAATGAAGACAAGGTGTCTCGGCATATGAAGCAGGAGGAGTGGCCATGATGCTCGCTGCACATGTCTGATATAAAAAGCATAACATACAACATATACTAGATTATAAATGTTGGTCCATAACAATTCATGATAGATGCAGACCCAGAAGGAAGTATTCAATATTAGTCCAGATGAAGTTTTAAAGCCTTTACATATACAAATTAGGTAGACTCAAACCTTAACAATTAAAAATCTTTTAGGAAGGTAGTATATTTGAAACCCATATACTTTTGTTTTAAGAAAAATCACATAAATTTGCCTTTTAATTATGGAAAACACCTCTTTTTTAAAAAAATGAGCAACAGATGAAATAATTGGATCATGTTCTTTGGTCACAACAAACAAACTAGTAAGTCTTCAAATGAGCATTCAAACTCTTTTGGAGGTTGGATGACAGAATCTCTGAATTCTTACAGTACTCTTAGCCAGATTTATATAGTAATGAACATCAAGAGAAGCTGTTTCCAGCATGGTAGGAGGCAAGGGCTGGTACCTCAGGATGACCTCCACATGTATGATATGGCATGTGCCTGCATGTGCACACACATCCACACACACGCACACACGCATACATGCACACACCCCCTCTTCTCTAAGACAAAAGCTGTGGTCTTCCTTTAGCACTCTCTCTCGAAATAAGACTGTGAACTTTAAATGACTCTCACGGTCACCTAGAAAGTAAGCAGGAAAAAGCCAGGAGGATAAGGTGGCTCGGAATCCTGCAATTTCACTCACCGTGAACATCATTAATAGTACTTTCTCTGATGCTGCAGTAGCCTTCCTCACATAAGCACATGACGGCTTTCCACTTTAGTCCCTACACCCCTAGGCTAAGTTCTCAGTGTCATGCTTTCCAAACTGAGAGCAAAATTATGACATTATTATGACTCTGATAATGGTTGAAAGACAGTGTTTGACAGTCTTTTCCAAATTCAAACCAATGATCGAGTGAACTCTTTTGCATGTGGCATTACTCTCTGTAACATTCTACCCACCCTATTGCTAATTTAATTCAGTTATTGGAAAGGATGATTCAATGGCAGTTTATACAAATCTGCAGCAAATTGGTATACTCAAGACTTGGTAAGTTATGTTAAGCATGGTCATATGCAGATGTCTGGTTAATTTTCTGATCAAATAACCAAAATTTGACACATTAGAGTAATGCATCTATTTATCTATGTCAATTGTTTCTTAGTAACAGTATGCTTTCCAGGTTAGAATCCAGATATACATGTGTGGAACTATGTACTCAGAAGTTTCTATCACAAGAGGCATGAGCACAGTGCTCCATATAACCATATAATATGACAGTATCTCCTAAGATATCAACAACCTATTATGTGGGAATTGAAATAACCAGGTACATAATGAAGGATGTGTGATATATCAGCTTTTTTCCTTCATCTTTAAAATCACTTTTTCTTAAAGAAATGAAAGTTTACTAACCTCTCACTCAACAAAAAATAATGATGGAATTCTAAGACATTTATATTCAGCTGGGGTAACATATTTATTCAAGTGCCAAATGTAGAGTGTTAATGGATTAAAGTATATGGGCAATTGTACTGTAAATGTTACTTAAGTGAATTTGGCCTTCAAGGGTATTATTGATTTATTTTATCTAATTTGGTTTGTATCGCAATTCAAGCTCAAGACTGAGGGTTGAAGTCATCTGTCTTCTATAGGTGAAATGACTTCAGGTTACAGACAAACTTAAACTAAATGAACAAGAAGTCTCTTCCTCTGAGGAAGCTGTGAGAGTGCAAATGTGTTCCAGTGGGATGAGGCATAAAGAAGAAAGTGTCTCTCTCCTTCCAAGGACATTAGGAGATTACATTTTACCAGGTGGAAAACAGACAACTACCACTCAGTGCAATGTCTGGCTTCTCCATCAATATTAAAACAATATCCCTCTTAATTGCTGGAGATGGTATTCTGCAAAGGGAGGCATGGAACATAGGGATGTTGCTTAGCATCCATCACTCTATAAATCATCAGAACGTAGAAGTGCTTCCTTAGTTGATGCGTAAGGAATACTCTCGAGGATGTTCAAGTCACACCCTCCGTTTTTATGTACAAAAGAAAGAATAGCTAACAAGCGCAAGAAAGCGGGGCTCTTTCTCAGAATCATTTTCTCTGAACATGATATCAATTAATGCTAAGTTGGTTTTAAGAGATGGAATGGAAGTGACGAAAAGTGAAAACTGTATTTTAGCTTTGCCACCATAAAAGTACCATTCTAAAGTTCTAATCTCATCATTACTGCTAGCATTTGTGTTGATTATAAAGAAAAAGAGAGTAATTAGGATTTTAAAAAGGTTTGTCAGAAAGTAAAGAACTTTGGTAAAATTCGGAAACTTGGGTCCTAGCACATTCTGTGAAACGTGGAAGGATTCTATAATTGTATAGGGAGAATGAGACCTGTGGAGACCTGGTGACTGGTCTGAGGCCACCTGGGGGATCATTGCCGTTAGTTCTTAGGTGTAGAAGAGATTGGCACTGTGCACCAGCATTCATCCCCTGGTTTTCTGCTTCTGGGGTTGCGAAGAGATCTATTAATTAAACAAAACAGTCAGACAGAACCCCAGGAGTCCTCAGATACGAAGTCTCTAATGACTCTCTGCAAAATGTCCCAGAACTGGAACATCTGTTCTGGAGATGCAGTCAAATTCCACTTCATAGATCCAAGGTAACAACTTATTTCCTTTATGTTTTGTTATTATTACTTTTAAATCGCATAACAGCTGTCCACGTATTGCAGAGGACGGACCTTGGATTTAAGCCCCAGCCAGCAACCGTTATAAAGAACAGTCTCCACACTTCACTGTAAATGCTAATTAGATGCTTCATACACAAATATATAAATTCACTTATACACTGATGGATTTCTGTTGCCAAAGATTTTCAGTGTAAAGGATAGGAAAGTAAAAATAGTCCAGTGGATTTATCACTTAATTTTATTTGATCTCAGACAATTTGTAGGATTGTTTTTTTTTTTTGAACAATGATTTGCATGTCCAATACATTTATATTGTGAGATTTTTGGAACATTTCTTGGAAAAAGAAAGCCAGCTTTCCCAACCAAGACACATGTAGTCAAACACCCAGAGTTAAACCAAGAAGACCTGGAGCAAAAGGAAGAGATAATCCCTTGGTGACACATTTGTAAGGCCCTAGGGAAAGAATGAGGAGTATCAAGGAAAAGATAAAGGTGACCCAGGACTTCACTGCAGCATGGGGTAAATTTCTCTCTAGTTGTGAGGCCTGCAGCAAGCAGAGAGCTGTCACCCCGCTCCTTCCTGTGGCATCCTTCCAGTGGGGGATAGCAGGTGAATGTCAGAGCTTCACTTCTTCCCACTCAGAAACATAATTTCATGTTCTTTTTCTTTCCAGGGTTTCCCTTTTTCCTACTGTATCCTTAGACACACAGAAACACTGGGCCCTGGAACAAGACAGAGAAGGGCACATCTCTTATCTGTTTTTATGCAGCTCACAATCTTATGGGGAAACTGTATAATTAAAAGGCAAGTAAATCCACAATAAAGATAATTTTGAGTAGCAAGAATTGATATGAAGATTATAAATATAATAACATGATAAGGAATTGTTGGTAGGAACAGAGCTCCTCTGGGCAAGAGGATGATCATGAAGTGGCCTCCCCAGTGAGGTGAGTTAAATTACCTCAAATTTGGGAAGGAATTAACCACATAATGCTTGGGAAAAGGGATTTTGTTTTTGTTTTGTTTTTATTTTTTTTAGAAGAAAAGTTAACACAATATCTTGGAGGCCATGGTGAATTTAAAGAAACGGAAAGATGGTCACAGGATTCAGGACAGAATGATAATAAGGGACTTAGGGATGTGTGGTACAAGATGAAACAAGGAGGGTAATGGGTAGGTCATAAAAACCATAAAGGTCATAGAAGGTACATGGTTTTCTCCTTAAGTTCAGCATTGACACAGTTTTCTACATAACATCTATGCTCAGCACATTACATCAAATACTGAAGAAATTATATTTCATGAACTTTTAGGACAATCTCATGAAAAATGAAATAGTAGTCCCATTTTGTAGATAAGAAAATTAAGACTCACAGAGGCTAAATAATTCCTACAAGATTGCTTAGATAGAAAGGGGTACACACAGGCTTCCAAATACACTTAACACTGTAATCTGAGACCTTATCACTTTTCCAGTTTAAACTGTTTCTTTTTATCTCACTTTCCTAAGTTAGCTGGTAGGTTGTATATGTAATACAAATGAAAGATAAACAAAAGCAAATACATTCTTTTTTTTTATTATATATTTTATTTTTTTTTCTTCAAGTTACATCTCAGTAACAAACCCCTCCCTATTCCCCCTTCCTAACCCACCCTTCCACCCTCTTCCCCCCAAGAAGTTTCCCCTTTCAGTCCAACAGATGGTTCCTTCTCTTATAACAGTAAGTATTATACAAAACAATAGATATAAATATGCCACATTTATGAGAGTAAATTGGCCCAGTATACCTTCCCAATGTCCAGTTTATACATATTTGGCCTCTGACTTTAACATTCTACTATCTAACCAACTCCATGAGTTTAAAGGTCTATATGTGACTCAACATTCATACTATCTTGCAACACACTTTTAAGAGTATCTCCTTAGATCTATAACACCCTCTTGATTCCTAAACAGTTCGAAATTTAACTATGAGACTCTGCAGAATATGGCATACAAAGATGTTATCTTAAATCAAGATTTTTTTTGATATCGAGACATATCAGCGCCTGACAGCACCCCTTTTCTACTCCAAGTAGAAGATAAGCATCGAAGAACCTCCACTGTAAGATGGTTGAATTAGTGGCAAGCCTTTCTCTTGGCATGAAAAAACCTCTTGCACCAACTGCAGACAGACTGCTGTCCAAAAAGGACAAAACTTGGTAGCAGGGAAGTCGACAGCCTAACTCTGCAAAGACAGGGTAGGTAAGTCCTTCATAATCCCTGCTCTACAACAAATGTCTGTCAGAGAAACAGGACCCAAAGCCTGAAGATTGATGCTGGAATGTATGGAGAGAAAATGGGAACTGTCCAGGCAGTCATTGGTATGTTCTTTCTTAGTTTTGGAAGCTGCAGGCCCTGCACTTCCTATATAAGCAAATATATTTATCCCTCTCAGGTCTCTGAGGTGGTTGAAGAATAGACAGCTAGAGTCTCATAGTTAAATTTTGAACTGTTTAGCAAATACATTCTTAAACAGGTGTGCCAAGAGCCTGAAGGCCAGGAGAAACTATGTCAAGACAAAACAATGCTTAGGGGTAGAGGCCAGTGGTAACTTCATGCCTAATGGTTTATGTAACTTGAGCTACCTCTACGATCTGCATACTCTATTGTAGCCAGACAGCAGATCTCTGTGTTAGCAAGACTTCATTTATGTATATGTGTATATATTCACATATGCATGTATACGCACAAGTACATGATTCACATTATCTGCATTCCTGTATACTTTTGTATGAGTTTTGTATTGTAGAAGATTGTATTTACATATGGCCAGAGACATATGTCCTCAGAGACACACAGAGGACAGTGTGCTTTACCAGAAAATTGATATTTTCCCATCAGTCAATGGAGTCTATTTTTTCTTTCTCTTTTACATTTCAAGACTATGAATGGTAACTAGATTAAATAGCACATAGCAGAATTTTTAATCTGGGCTATAAAATATGATATAGGGTCTGAGAGTATAGCTCAGTGCCAGATTTCCTGCTTAGTATATGTGAGGTTCTGGATTTGATATCTATCCCCACAAAAGCAAACATGATATAGTATGTAACTTTACTCCTTTCTTCTCTACTAAAGGTCTCTACAATAAACATCACCATCTTAAAACCACTTATATTTTATATGACTTTTATATAGCTTATATATTTTATGCAACTTATATAACAGAAGCAATTGAGACAAACACATTCCATACTTCAAAACACTTTGTAAATGTATCATATATATATATATATATATATAAAATATACAACATAACATCACACACACACACACACAAACACGCATACAGAAACACACACACACATAACTGAGTGTTGATGTTTGATGTATTTGCTGCACCAGGATTGACCTCCAGCAGGCTAGTTAACTTAATACTCATTTTATTCATCTAATGAGTGGAAACAATAATGTTTCTATTATATATTTCATTATGTAAAATAAATAGGATAATGTTTATACATATATAATATATATATTTATTTATATATATAAATAACAGGTTCCGGGGTGCAATGTGTCTGACACTCAATAGCTGTCAGTAGTTGATATCATATAAGTTTACTGACTTTATCAATAAAATAATTCATTTGACTTAATATTTAATATATTTACTTGATAGCATTGTTATTTTCTAGTAAAACCATTAATATTATTGTTCCTATACCATTGAATATGACTGCATTTTACAAATTTCATTAGCTTCCATAGGAGTTCACTTATATAGTTTGGAAATATACATGCAATTCAAGCAATACAGTTACCTAAGTCATCTCAGAAGGATGAAAGAAAATCAGAGATGGTGATAATCCACAGTCACCTTAATGGGGCCCAATAAAAATGTATAAAATATTTGAATGGGAAAGAAAAACTCAAAAGCTAGAAAAACATTAAGCCAGGCTGAATGTATGTTTTGTCTTGGACTTTATCCCATTGTAGACCTCAGCATGAAACTTTTAAAATAAGAGAGATGATGGCATTAAGTTTTATCTCAGCCAAATCCGATAAAGAAGATTAAGGATTTCATGAGGAAGAAGGCCATGTTGTAATGGAAATTCTTCTCCCTCTCTGTATGAATGAGACTGTGCTTGTAATAGTGGGCTTATGATTGCCATGTGCCATTGCCTAGTCTCCTTTGCAGAGGACAACTTCAGATGACTCAACGTTGTACTTGAACTGCCTGACTTTAGTATCCCATTTCTTGAAAGAAATGAGGGTGAATTCTGGTGCTTTTGGAAATCTGTATTGGTTTATTGCTATTATATTCGGTTGGGCAGACTCCTGGATACACTGCATGTGACAGTATGTTGTCCCTTACCTGTCCTTTATGAATACATAGAACTCTAAGCCCAACCAACATTGATTTTCAAGATATTCCCATGACTTGACCTTACACATTTTACACTCATCTCTGGATATTAACTACTTTCCAATTTTTTTCCAGAATCATTTGTACCAGGAGTTATTGGAATTTGGTGCAGATGCCCTGATGAGCATTCCTAACTAACAAGAAAGCAAGTTACAGGAAGCACAGGCACTGTTTTGAATGTATCCTTGGCATTGTGCACATGAGCCTGACATTCTTTTCTCATCCTGTGATGTTCACTTCCACTGTCCATTGAGAATTCTTTGACAGTCAGAGGTTCCAAGGGACTTGTTAGTCTCCTTAGAAATATCACTGAACACAAAAAGGAGATTTATTCAAGCCATTGCCAAATGATGAGGAATTCTGAGACCCAGTCAGATCTCATGTTTTGGGGAGACCTGTCACCTCTCAGGAAATGCTGCTTAAGACTCCAGCTCTTCCTTATTAGGTAGGGAATTGTCATATTTAACTATCTCCTTGGCATCCTGTCCTGGCACATTTTTAAGTCTAAACTTTAACCTTATTAGAAAAGAAAGGAAATACTCTATAGGATGGTATTAATGATTCTCACAATGTGGTTTTTCCAGCCTCAAGTCTTACTGTATTTCTCTTATTTCAGACTTCTATCCAATTTCTTTTACTCTACTGTGCTTGAAGCTCTCAAGAATCTGTGTCTTGGATAGTGTGTGTCCACATGCATTGTTATCATTACTTGCTTACATTTATTTAACTATCAGAAGCTATAGTGTAGTGTGAGTAGTGTGGAGGAATGTGCATTCTGTGTCAATTGTCCTGGGTTTAATTCCTGGCTCACTCATATATTGTACATATGACATTGGGTGAATTACTTGTCACTTCCATACGTTCATTTTAGTATACGTGTGGCGGACTTTGGATTATTATCATCTAAGCTACAATAATTAAACAAATTCACATGTGTAAAGTTTTAAATAAAGTTCAACCATGACTTTCATGAAGTCAAATTCTTTTTGCAGTATTAGTTACTATCATCATCATCATCATCATCATCATCACTATTTTTTCAGAATGTATTCATGAATGCTTCTCTTAGTGCTCTGCCGCTATCTCTCTTGTATCTCTAGAGAGGAATTTAAACATGGTGCCTTCTATTATAGCAAATGACTTGAATGCTTGCCACACCACCTGAGGGAGACACACTTCCTTTTCTCTAGCAGTGTGCTTGTGATATAGGGTAAGGTCTCAAACACATGACCCAAGCAATTGCTAGCCTGAATTCTATTTTTAAAAACCAGATAATTTATTTATTTCATACGCATGTGGTATAGAACTTGGCCAAGTAAATGGGGGTACTCATTAAAAGCTAGCTGTCAGTATTCTTCCTGTATTTATGGATTAGTGAGATAGAAGTTTTAAAAAGTACATGCATTACTTGGTGTTTACTTTATTATCTTGAAGTACAAGAGTTTTATTCCCAAAACAGACTAACTTTAAGACAATGGGAATAAGGGTGGCTTATCTTTGAGAATAGATGGACTTGAATGAGTCACAGGTAGGAAATTGTCTCTGAGACTGTCTCTAGATCAAGATCAAAGCTATGTGAGATGAGATGTTACACTTTTAATTAGTTAATTACTTTGTTTATTTTTTGGTGTTTTGAGAGCAGGCTTCTCTGTGTAGCCCTGGCTGCCCTGGAACTTGCTCTGTAGACCAGGCTGGCCCTGATCTCAGATATTAGCCTGTCTCTGCCTCCTGAGTGGTGAGATTAATGTGTATAATTAATGTGCCACCTCTGCCCTGTTGAGATGTTAATTTCTTAAAAAGGCAGACTTCTCCTGTAAAATAAACCACTTCTGGTATAGGAATAAAATAGGCCACTCTTACACAATGGTCTTCTGTGTATGCATAGGATGTTTGCATGATGACAGACATGCAGATATATTTTAAAAAGCCAAAAACCTTTATGAAATCTCCAGAAATAACAACTACCATACGTAGATTTCTGTGAAAGTAATTACTAGAAGTCACTAGTTTGGAAATTCATTGTATTAAAGGTACAAACTTGCATTTATAAACTTGGATGATCCTAGCCATTTCTATGATTTTATGACTCAAAGTTCATTTAAAAATAATCCCAACTACAATTACCTATATAGATGCTACAAATAACCCAAAGACATATGATAAGCTAGTCTCCAATGTGAAGAACAGTGAAAAGCCATTTGGGTACCATACATAAATAGAGTGGTGTCATAAGGATTGGTTGAAAGAATCTTGACCTCTTGAGTTAGAGAAGTTGTAAATGAAACATAGTGTGAAGATTACCATCCTTAAAAGGTTAGGTTTCACTGAGGTTTTGAAGGTATTCTACATCTCCTAATTTCCTTTTAAGGCTATTTTTTTCTTTTATGCTTGAAGAATTTCAGAGGTTTAACCATTTTCCACATAGCAGTTACAATACCTTATTACTTAATTACTGAGCAACTTCTATATTCTGACCTATTCTTACTGGACTGTAAGGGTTTTATTTATTCATCTGAGACCCCAAGTCCTAGAAAAGAAGTTTCTATAATAAAAAAAAAAACTTTGAAAAAAATCTACATTTCTTCAGGACAGAGGGCACATGTCCTTTTCCTTCTCTCTTTTAGTATTCAAAGATCTTAGAACAATGTTGACTCGAACATCATACTCAGTCTGAGGTGAAATGAATGAGACTGCATGTGTCCAGTTCCTTTATAGATTACTTGTTCATTGTCTGTCTTCCTGTGTGAACAAGAACACAGCCCTTGTTTGTCACTACTTGAATTCTTAAGCTTAAAGTAGTTCCTGACACAGTAGAGGCACTTGGGTCTCATTTATGGAATAAGATAAAAAATTAATGAATGAATCTGTAGATGAATAGATCAATCAGCAAGTCATGGCTTCTCTCTGGATAGGAAAACATGTGCTTTGTCCTTAGATTCCCCATGCATTTTCATATTTAAGAAAGCCTATGTGTGTGCAGAATGCAAAATTTAAATCATATTCAGAGCAGGATATAAATTGGAGATGTGGGTAACTACTTGACTAGGTAACATGGAGATATTTGACCAAAAAAAAAATCTCTAGCCTGGAGAAAAGCAGGTGGAATTTGCCTTTTCAACATTTTTGTGCCAACCCACATAATTTACTTCTCACCCGGGAACAATTTCTTTCCCCAAGCCATAATGTGAGTTTCATCACAGCTGTGGAGCTAAAGTCAAAGGCAAAATAGATATTGCTGTGTCACTTGCTGGGAAATGACTTTTTAGTTTGGGTCTGTGTCCTTGACTGGCAGCTTTCTTATTTGTGTTTTAAAACACCCACTGCAGAGAGGTATACATCTGTTCCTGAGTGTGTAAGTAGAATGGGAAAGGGATGTTTTTGTGTGTGGCTTTCAATTCCTGGACTCCTTAGCTCTCCCATTACACAAATTTTGACTTCTCTTTTTCCACCTCGGAGTCAGAAGTTGCCTGTGTGTGTGTGTGTGTGTGTGTGTGTGTGTGTGTGTGTGTGTGTGAATTATGCACTTGAAGCACTGATACTTAAGAGAAATGCATAGCTGTTTTTAACCATCTTTATAGTACTCTAAAGCAAGAAGACTTAGGCCCAAAGATGCTGATATCTTCTATATTCTCTATTCTTTCCCTCCTATAAAATTTCCATTCCTAGCACCATATGTTGAAACTGGAGGATAAAATATTTCCTGTCCTGCTCTTTTATATAGCATCTTTCCCTTCTGCTACTGTAATTTCATGAGAGGGAAAGAGCTTGAAGCAGAAATAAAAGTGACAAAGATTACCACAGATTAGACCAGCAAGTAATGTGGGCTTGCTATTATTTTGGCTTCATAAGAAGAATGACTAGTTTCTCCACTGTGGCACCTTAATAACTACTTCTCATTCTTGAAGGTGACACAGACCCTTGCCTGACAGCATGGGATATAAATGGGAAAAGCTGCCTTTGGTGATCATGGCTACCTGGCACCAGTCATAGAGATTGAATGAGATAGAAGATGAAGGGGAAAAATAACCTTAGTATGTGTATATAAGTGAGAATCACAAAGTTTGGCTGGTTATGGATAATTCTTCTGTGTTCACTTAGCTAAAGCTATATTCATGTATTCACTATATAATCAGAGATGCATTTTCTGATATTCAAGCTATCAATTACTCTTCAGACTCTCTTTGAGACAGGTGAATACATTCCTACATAATATGACATATTTTCACACAAGAACTTATTTATAAGAATTTGTTCATCTAAGGCCAGATATATTCAAGGCACTGTTGGCTAGGTTATCCTCAGTTAGAGAAACATTGAGAAGATAACTGCAGAGGCATCTCTCACAGAAAGAACACAAGCCCAAAACACAAAGAACAATGTCCAGAATCCAGTAAAATCTGTCACCACACTTGCCTTGTGCCCACTAAATGTGAAGCCAAGACAAAAGATAAGCTATTTTATACAATACTTAACTCTCTTGCATTCACATGATTCTTTGAAGCAAAACTAAAGGTAGCAGTTCAGACAGTGACTCGTGATGTACAGAATCAGGGTAGAAAATGGAACAGAAAGGAGGAAAATCAATCCCATATGTGAGGACTCATGACCTCTGGTGAGTGGTCAGCAGTGTTTCCTTTTGGATACATAATGATTCATTGGCATGAAGGGATTTTATTGATTTACATAGACTTCTCAGTAACTTGGCAGAAGTAAATATGTGCAACAAAGATTCGAATTACAAGTTCAGATATTTACTGTCTACTTGTGAAGAAACAGTCTATCACCCGTTTTTTAGACTACCTTTGTTGTCATACATAATATTGTAAACAGTGGAATCAGCAGTCAAGAATGAAAAATAAACTTCCTACATATTGTTTTATGACCATGAGACATCTTGTAATTCCATCTCTGAGAGTTTTCATAACTCTATAGTTAAATACTATTTATCATTTAATGTTAATATATAAATACCAAATCAGTTCAAACTCAACTAGTGTTCACTGAGCTATATATTTATGAATGAGTTTTTAAAGTTTTTAATTCATTCATCTTCTATACACTATCTATATACTAGCTACCATTTTCTTCACCATTTTTATTCAATTGTTTGAGCTGCTGAAAACTTCACATTTCAAAATATAATGCAATAGTCTGTTTTGTGTGTCTGTTGGAGAGGACACTTCAAATATACAACTACTGAGTATTAACATGAGTTGAACTGTCACTGAAATATAAAATAGAAAGTGAAGAAAATGATTGATATGAGATGAATTCATAAGATATGCCTTCATGCTAAAACTATGAAAATAGTTGATTGTGATAGGGTGTGTGTATGTGTGTGGGTGTGTAATAGAAGAGAGACACTATGAACTAATGAAGAATCATATATTAGGGACGCATATGTTCACAATATAGACTCAATACACTGTTATGAAAGAAATATGGTTTTGAAAAATTTTACTGACATTTAAAATGGAATTATTTCTATGCAATTTTAAAATATTTTGACTTCAAATCTTTCTCATTTAAATATGTTTTATATGCCATTTCGGTAAGAATTTGGGACATCGTTCTGCAATTATCTCTGCCAAATGGAGATAACACCTGAAAATGTTGTACATACAGGTGATAAGTAATCTGACCATTCCTAATGTCGATCTTTATCATTGCTGATTTAAAGTGCTGTCATAGTTGAAAGACAAGATGTTTCCAATATGACCTTGAATGACCAATGTGATTAGGTCTTATTATTGATTGTCTCTTCCTACAAAAGATCATGGTAGACTTCT
This sequence comes from Lophiomys imhausi, assembly GCA_907164525.1. NCBI lineage: Eukaryota > Metazoa > Chordata > Mammalia > Rodentia > Muridae > Lophiomys > Lophiomys imhausi. The sequence goes on along the minus strand of CAJQZJ010033894.1, from coordinate 1,749,242 downwards.
AATCAAAAATTCTCTCTACTCTACACTAGGAACTTTAAAACCATATGCGTTAAGCAAATGAAGGAAAAAGGACAGCATTTTCCATTTCTGACATGACTTTACATTTTCTTTGGAAAATTTAAGCCCCAGGATACATTATGTGCTTTCTTCTTTGCACCTGGCCATACACCCTTTTAGTAAATGCTTGCCATTAAAATGATAAATGGATGCTATTAAAATACTTTAATGCATAGTGCACCAAAAGTGTCCACTTAGAGGCTAGTTTCCCTTCAGAATTTTGAAGAAGATGCCTTCTCAGCTTTTCTTTCTTGGCACAACTCTTAAGAGAGTGGGGAATATGTCTGTGTCTGTGTTCCTCTAAGGTTCCACCAGAAATGCCATATTGTTCTTAGAACTTTGAGTGACTTTAATGAGATAGTTTGCATTGTAAGCAGCTCACCTTTGTTCCTTTCTCCCCATCGTGAAGGTTGTGAATTTGACAGATGTGAAGTGATAAAGACTGTACTTTGAGCTAATTTTGCTTCGCTTACACCTTGTTTTCTTAGGTGTTACTCTTCAGTGTATGTAATTTCTGGGTGAATGAAATATTACTTCACATATTTAAATGTTTTAGCTTTCATTAGAAACAAAAGCACATTTTATGGAAAAATTAACAAAAATTATCAATAATTATCTAAGACATGGAATCTTTTTGAAGAACACAGTTTAATTCTCTAAAATTCTATAAGAATAATCATTTTGTAAAGACATGAAGGTAGACATTTATATGCTCTCTGAAATTGCCATGTCTCTATATTCTGTGTTTCAATGTTTTTACTGTATTGTTTTGTAAAACGATAAAAGACATTTTGTAGTTTCATATAATTATGGCATATTTGGCATGTAAAAAGATGTCATTTGTTTTAAAGCATTATTTTATGAATTTTCTTCACATACATAAGTTTTGGATGTTCTAGATGAAGAGGTCATCATCATCATATGCTGGGAAACTACATGAAATATATGTAACAGCTGCTCATTAGACACACATGGAGTTAATGATGATTTTTTAATATACCATTTCTTTATGTATTTCAGGCCTCAAAGTAATGATCTTCTTGCTTCACCCTTCCAAGTGTTGAGATTACAGGTATGTGGCACACATGCAGTTTTTAATAGTCTTACTTACACATATAAAGACTCTTTGGTATTTGTGTCTGATATTTGGTTTTATTTGAAAGCTGTTGGTTTTGCTTCTTTTTCTTTACATATGTCTAGGGGAAATATATGAAGTATCACTAAAGAAGTGTTAACAATTTTCTTCATCCATTTTGCTTTCTTTTTGATCGTACATAAATCTCTCCCGTTGTTAGAATTTGCTTGAACATTAAGAAAGCTATGTTGTCTACTTTTAGTAAGTTCTCCTTGAGTACCTGAATAGCAATGAGCTAACAATAACTTCTTACCTTTCTGATGGATCCCATTGTCAAGTATGGTTGGTACAAAGTTGGTATGAAGTGGTACAAGGTGGAAATAAATACCTGGTTCCCCCACAGGCAGCCATCTGAACAGCCTTCCATCATCTGTAATTTCTCTGACATTATTTGGTGGATATGATTTATCACCTTGCCACTGTATGAGTCAGCCGTGAAATCTCTATGACTCAATGGTACATAGCAAAAGCAATCAGGAAAGTGACATCTGAATGAAGTGTTACTGGTTGGTTGTGAATGAGATTTCATTAACTTAAAGAATGAAAGCAAAATAAACCCCACACTTTCTGAAATCGTTTGAAGTCAACATTTCAGCTTATTCTCTTCATAGTGAATATCTTTAAATTGGAAAATAATTATGATCAATGGGAGAAAATAACAAATAGGGATTCATAGAAAGAAACAGGATGGATTTATTCCCATGTTACATTTAACCTTATATTTTCTCATTGTGCTCAGAATAGCCCTTTAAAAAAACTTGCAAGTCAATTTTCTGCTGCTTTTAAATTTCACTGCTACCCACTTGTTTTTCCCAGGTGGCAAGTTGGTAGCAAAATTAATTTATTCTTTCATTAAATATTTACTGCTTCTGGATTCTGTGTCAGGCATTGTGCAAGACAATGGGATAGAAGGAATGAGAAAGAATGATATAGAGTTCCCTATCCAAGAGATTTCAGATTCTTAAAATGAGTTGTTCTTACTTTTCTAGGCAAAATCCCATTAATTTAGATTGGGAAATGCCCCTTTGTGAATCTTTGAAAACATTTCATATATAAGCAATCAACAATATTATGTATGAATATTCATTTCCTGCTACCTCTATTCCTGCCTGGAAATAAATGATGAGAATTGGAGCAAAATATTACTGGCTATTTTGGAATGTTTGCATACTCATACGAGTAGTTTGAGTTTGTATTAAATATAATTTCCTTTTTTTTTTGCAAATGAGTTTTTACCTTCCTGTGGGCTTCCACTGAAGCTCATTTCATTGAAAAATGTCAACCAATGCCATTATCCAGGAATTGAGATCTGCTTCTCATTGTACCCACAGGAGAATCAAAATGAAAAGTGTTCTCAAGAAACAGTCACTGCTGATGGAAACATGAACAAAGGAACATTTTCGGAAAGAAGTTAAATTCTCTGAACAATAACCATGCAGTATTTTCTCTATAGTTGGATGACCTAGCACAATGTCTGGAAAAGAACAGTAAAAGAATTGCAATGCTTCAAATGTTTTCTTGTAAAAATACTGAGAATCAAGTATTATGGTAAATGCTGAGTGAGAGGTATGGATGAGATGAATGAATATTCACAGAGGAGCGTGACATAAACATTCACCAGTAGAGTTTGCAGATATCCTCTGTATCCTCAAGAGGAGATGATGCCAAATACAAAGAGACCTTGTATTTTGAGATGATTTACATTCTTTCAACTCTAAGAAAAAGCTTAGTCAAGAATACAATAGGAGTTTGATTAAGATCTAGGCACTTACGTCATACCTAGGCCAAGCATATTCCACTCTTGATTGACTTGAAAATAGGTTACCATGAAATAATGATAACACGATAATGAAGAACACCCAACTAGATGATTTATCTCATGATTTGTGATACGTACATCTGTTTTTCTGCAATTAGCAAAGTTGTGGAAAAGAATTTGAATTTGAGAAACAGATCATGTACAGAACATATGATTTGTTTATATCAGTACTAACTTGAGCCTAAAAACCAGATCATCTGGTAACGGCCTGTTTGAATTTCCTTCATCACCCTGTTTGAGGCATGTATACACATTAAAATCATGCAACTAGCTTTCTAACTTGCCTCACATAGTCTTATCTTTGTTTAGGTCTCAGGAGAAAAACTTAGAAAAATAAATAAAACATTGCGGAAAGTTTAATGTCTTTGTTTCTGTTTGTATTTTTCATGATGTTTCAGGCATTTTGGTATTGGAGACATACAAGGATTGGTTCTAGCCGTAGTCTCACATTGGCTTATCAAATACAACCAAGGGCTGCACTTAGCTGATCTGTTCTAGTCCCTTATCATTCCTACAGTGTATATTTCGCGGTGCTTCTCATTTTACTAATGGATAAATAGGTACCTAGAGAAGTTTGGTGACTTGCTCAGGGTCAAAATGATTGTCATATTAGCATCAAACTAAATATGTCTCAGACAGTAATTTAAAGTAAATGGGCAAAAGGGCATAAACAGCAAATATCTCAAGGGAAAAATTTCTATTTTCTAAAGGAGTCAAATTATGATCTCTCTCTCTCTCTCTCTCTGTGTGTGTGTGTGTGTGTGTGTGTGTGTGTGTGTAGGGCAGAAGTTGGTATCAGGTATCTTTTCTCTCTCTCTATCTTGATTTTTTTGAGGCAGAATTTCTTACTGAGCTCGAAGCTCTCTGATTTGCCTAGAGAAACTGTGATCCTTCTGTCTGCTAAAACTGGAAGTACAGGCACATACCATCCCTCACCCTAGGCTTTTAAAAAGTGATTCCTGGCATATTCAACTCAGACTCTCAAGTTTGTAAGGCAAATGCCTTACCAACTAATCCATCTCCCAGGATCTCAAAAGATTGATTCTTAAAAATAATATGCAAGGAAGAAGTAGTGAGAAGATTTAATGGGATATTGGGTGGCTTTGAATATGCAAGGATTATGGAAAATAAGTGATTGAAGGAATAAATGCAGTGAAGAAATTCTTGACTACAGTGGTGCAAATGTGGTTTCTAGTTTTGTGTGTCAATCTCAGGCAAGTGGCTGGAGGATACAAAGTGATGATAGTCATAAAGTCTTACATGTCAGCTGTGTCCCCATACTTCACCTTCACTGTTAAAGATGTCATGCTAATGTCGAGGAGACTGAAAGATTGGTTCCACAACTCTAGCTTGAGATGAATTAACTCTGTTTCCCTTCTACAGTACATTGTGCTCAAGCCCAAGGGTCCATTAACTGCGTGTTTAAGTGCAGTTTCACACACTTCAAATTGGCTCTGTGTGCTGTGCACAGAGGCACACAGTATTCTGCTGTGTCCTCACAGAACATCCTCCTGGCAGTTAGGATTATGGTCTCCCTCAAGCCTTCCTGTCAAACGCAGAACATCTCTAAGTGGAAGGCTATAGATCAGTGACTTGGTAAACCAGCTAAGGAAACAGTGTATTACAGCCCATCAGGACTCTGAAAATAACCCACTTCGAAGACGTTGAAATGAGAGAGGCACACATCAGAATTAGGAACCAGAGAAGCATTCAGGATGTGGGCCACTTCACATAACCATTTTCACTGACAAGATTCTTTTTTTTTTTTTACACTTTGGATCTGGCTACAGAAGTAGCTTTCAAACTATTGGAACAGATTGTTCTTGTATTATAGTAATACTTTATAATAGATCCAATGGTTATTGAATTCTATGTGCCTTGCACTGAGCTAAGTACATACCATACATGTTATCATCTAGTGCATTACATTTCCCTAGTAAGTTGTTAATGTTTTTTATCTTATGATAAGAACTTTAGAGAGGCAAGCCTACTACCCAAGACTGAAGAATTAGTTTAACCATCAGACTCAATTGTAGATTCACATTGGCCTAAAGCCCTCACTCTTCAGACTGTAGATAATATTGCTTCAAAATGAAGGCCAGGAACCAGTATAGAGGCAGTGCATCTAAGGGAAATAATAATTCCCCCTACTTAATATGTGCTAAGTCCTTTTAACAAGAAAATTAGCACATAGTAGGAATCTCTCTCTTTCTCTCTTTGTCTCTCTCTCGTCTCTCTGTTTCTCTGTTATAGGCATGTGTGTACATGTGATTTTATAGGCATACAAGCATGTATAAAGTTCATCAGTTGTCTTCCTCTATTGTTCTACATCTTATTTTATTTGGGACATTGTTTTTCAACAAACCTATGGTTCACCTTTTTGGTTAGACCAGCTGCACAGAAAGGACCCAGGCTTCGCCTATTTTTACATTCATCCAGTGATGACGAAACTGGTATGTCCCTATGCCATGGTTTTTTTTTTTGTTTTTGTTTTTGTTTTTGTTTTTGTTTTTTTTTATGAGTGCTCTCTCTTGATCAAAAGTCAGGCTTTTGTGCTTATAGTTAAACACCTCTCCATGGAGCCATTTTCCCATCTCCCAGGAAGCAGTGTTTTGTGTATTCGTTCCGTGGATATCTCAGTCTTCCTAATGTCACCACTCTTTAATACAATTCCTTTAATTGTGGTGACCTCTAACCACAATATATTTTTGTTGCTACTTCATAACTGTAATTTTGCTATTGTTGTGAATTGCAATGTAAATATTTTTGAAGCTAGAGGAGCAAAGCGGTCGTGAACCACAGGTTGAAAACCACCACATGTCTTGTTGAGCTATCAGGCCATGAGATAGTCTGATAATATTTTTGTAAGTAAGATAGAATTCTGGGAGGCAGGACCTGATTCTGATTGGTTAGCAGGACGAAATTTATCCACAGGAAGATCACTAATCAGGAAGAGGGAATAGGAAATGTTCTGAAGGAGAAATGACAGCGGCTACATGAAGAAAAAAAAAAAAACCAAAAAACAGGGAATTACAAGTAATCTCCACTGAGTTTTTAAAAAAAATCACTGGACTACAAGGACACATGGAATACTTTTGATAGAAAAAAAGCATTTTGGAAATCATTAAACAGTAGCAAGCTATAGGGATGTCAATTGGAAGACTTGCTTGTAGCAACAGAATGTTGGAATATTATATGAGTTAATAGACTATTTCTCAGTTTTCAAAAAAAAAAAGAACTGCATTTGATGTCTGGGGAATGTAATTTCAGAAAAAACACAGGTTTAAACTAGCTGTTGGCCTTATCAAATTTAAATATTTGAAAAGGTATAATTCATGCAAATGTTTAGTGCTTTTCCATTGTGAAAGGGCAAAACTTGCCCTGGCTGGTATTTACTTTTGTAATTAGAAGAGCTTGAGTGATGTGAACAATTAAAATAATACAATACTGTTACAAGACAATTAATCTTTCCATGGTGAATCATCCTACCGCATCCCAAGCTGATAACGTTATTTACCTCCCTGTTAAGGCTATGTTAGAATGTAATTGCACGCATTTGCTTTGACTATCAAAGGAGAAAAGATCATACAATTTGCATCTCATATATTTAGAAATTAAAACTGAAGGACTGACCACTTGACACTGCAGAAGTTCGTGAAATGAGGCCTGCTGAGCTCAATTTGTTGTGGCGGCTAAATGACTCCTCTCTCCAATTTGAGTGCATGATGAAACTTCTATTAGAATACTGCACCATGATAATTGACAACATAATGAAACTGCCAAAGACAAAAATGCAAACTCCTCTCTCCTGACCCCTCAGCTCTTCACTTCAGACTCAGAGTGGAGCAAATACTTTGGCTAGGCAAGAATAATTCCCCTTAGATCCACTTCCTCTCTATCCATCAGGGGCTGCTGTGACATTCTTCCAGACACCTGTCCTTTTAGAATCTCACAACGTATAGTTAAAAAGTAACATTCCATTTTATATTTGGCCAAAGGTAAGCAAGCATATAAATGTACCTAGGTAAAATATCTGAATACAACTCTTCATGTTTCCTAACACCACCACCTTATAAAATGAATATATGTAAAGCATGAAAGAAACTTATGGAACTGCTGCCTTAGAATGATGCTATTATGAAATAATTTAAACTTCTCAAAACAGCTCTGGTGTTTTTAGTTTGGAGTCGCTTCTCTTTTGCTCTATGGAAACTTAATGAAGTACCAGCTTTAATCTTTGGAAATCACTAATCTACAAACACAGGCTCTGTTTTTCTATGCCATTTTACCATAATTTGGCCTCTGTATTCCTTTCAGGAGGTACAACTAACAACAGCTTCCTTTGATTTCTGTTCCCTGTTGGAGCTTGATGTGTTCTCCAGCACTGGTCACTGGTCAGCTCTTGCATGCTCTCTTGGCTTCTCTTCTCAGGAGTTATTTCTTTCTCTTCCCCTTTTCAGTTTCTTTCTCCTTCTTTGTTGAAAACATAAATTTTCAGAGTTTTGTTTTAAGGTCTTTTTCAGTTTTTGTTTGTTTATTTTTCTTCTTCTTTTTAGTCACAATTATCCCCATTCCAGTAGTTTCCATTGGTTTCACTAATTATAAGTCTTGATGTCCAGGCCAGATCTCATCTCTCAATATCAGATCAATTTCTTCAGCCATTTGTAATTTCCTCTTGAATACCACAGAAACACCTTGAATCATTCCAAAACTGAGTCTATATCTTTCTTAATCTTTCATGACTTTGTATCCATAAGTAGAATTACTGTTCTCATCACCCAATATTGAATATTGAATTAGGTCATAGCAGCTTGACCTAATCACAAGACCTATTATTCCAGTCAATAATACCTTACATTTAGATTCCTTCTATAAGTGGCTAAGTAATGTTCCACTACCACTTTTAATAAAATGAACGAATTTCCTAACTACAAAGAAAGCATGTTCCAAAAACCATGCATCAGATTCTAAAACCAGCTATCTCTGTTCCATTGTCTTCCCCATTTCCAACCAGTTAGGGCCTGCACTCAAGGACCTGGCTTACATAACCCCTTTACACCCCTGCATTCTTCCATTTAGCATTGGCTGATTTCTTATCTTACTTTCTTACCCTTTCTTCTTACTTCATCCATCACAAGAGAAATTCTTGTTTCATATACTTTGATGATTATAAGTAAGTCATCATATATTAGTTATTTCTCTGTTGCTGTGATAAGACACCATGATCCCAGACAATATAGAGGGGAAAGTTTATTTTGGTTTATGCTTCCAGATGGATGGGAGTTCATCATGGTGAAGAAGCATGTCATCAAGCAATAAACATGGTAGCCATAGTAGGAATCTGAGAGCTCAGTTCTCAATTATCTTTCATATTTGTTTAATTTCTTCTCACAAACTAAAGTCAACCTTATTGCTTACTAGCTGTCCTAGTCAAACATTGGTTCCAAGTGAGCAGTATTAGTTACTTCCTGTGGGACTGTTCCCCCATCTTTGCTGGCTTCACCTATGTTTTCCTTTAGATGATCTTGTTTGTGTCTTCCTTCTCCACATGACCTTCTCAGATTTTTATTCTTCCTTTAGACTGATAAACACTCTGAATAGATCTTAATTTACTTCCTGTACATAGAAAGGAAGGTTCTTCAGACCTGGGGGGCATTGAGCATTGGTATGGCTGAGTATATGCTACAACTTAATTTAAAAATGGTCTCCACAATGCATCATGACCTTTCCATCCCTCACTATGATAAACAGGTTTTCTTCTTAACATTTATGGTTTTTATTGTTAATATTTACTAATTACATTTGTACATTCTGCATTTATGAAGCATAGATGCAAACAAAGAGAAATAATTAGTTTATCCCCAAAGCAAAGATAGATACTGCCTTTTGAATGTTACTTTCTTTTTTTTAGACTTGTAATTGCTTCCTTATTTTCTAAGAGTTTTCCCTTGAGTGAGTCAATTTTACAGGGATAGTTTTCAAGAAATATGGTGTATACTAGCCTTACTGAATGGTAAAGAAGTCTTAGGGTACAACCTCACTATATTAAACTCATTAAGTATCCAGCATCCCTCCATGGTATCCCTCACTGTGATGTACTGATATGCTTGCCAAATAACATTTAAAGAAGGGCTGTAAAGTGATGGCATATGTGAAAAAAAAGTCTCTTTTTCCCCCACTGTTTTAAAATTCTAGCTTTGGAAAGCAAATCACATCTCTGCAGCAGGATGTAGTCTTGTTGCACTTTTTTTCTCACAAGCCAGTAATTATAATTTTGTGTTTCTAGAGTGAAGTGTCCCACTAACAGGTAACAAAGTCCATGTCCCTGTTTCTTTGGGCCTGTTGGTTGTAGGATAATTATCCTGTACTATATGGCTAAAATCTAGTCATAAGTGGATACATGCCATGTGTATCTTTCTGGGTCTGGGTTAGTTCACTTAGGATGAGCTTTTCTAGTTCCATCCATTTGGCAGCAAATTGCATGATTTCCTTGTTTCTAGTGGCTGAGTAGTATTCCATTGTGTAAATGTACCACAGTTTTGGTTTTGTTTTGTTTTTTTTTTTTTTTAATCCATTATTCAGTTGAAGGACATCTGGGTTGGTTTCAGTTTCTAGCTATTACAAAAAATGCTGTTATGAACATACTTGAGGAGATGTCCTTGTGGTTTGGTGAAGAATCTTTTGGATATATGCTCAAGAGTGGTGTAGTTGGATCTTGAGGCAGAGCTATTCCAAAGTTCCTAAGATATCGCCAGACTGATCCACAGTGGTTGCAAAAGTTTTCATTACCACCATCAATGGAGGAGGGTTCCCCTTTTTCCACAACCTCACCAGCATGTGCTGTCATTTGAGTTTTTAAACTTAGCTATTCTAACAGGTGTGAGATGGAATCTCAGAGTTGTCTATTCTCTTGTGATTAAGGATGTTGAGCATTTCTTCAAGTGTCTCTCGGCCATTAGAGATTCCTCTTTTGTGAATTCTCGGAATTGAGGGGGGCTGATATCTGGAGGTCCCACACATCAGAGAAGTGGGATGGGTGGGAGAGGAGGTAGAGAGTGGGAGAGTGGAATCAGGAGGGGTGGAGGGGGCTGTGATGGAGGTGTAACTTGAAATCATAAATAAATGTTTATGTTTAAAAAATAAATTCTGTGTTTCTATCTATTAATTATCTAATCCTCTTTACTTAAAAAAATCTTTTTTACTCCCATTGAAACTGTCTCTGAAGAAAATTGATTCTCAAGCAGTCTTTTTCTTCATTTTAAACCCAGAAATCTAGACTAGGTCTTTAAAAAAACATACATACATTGAGTCAGACTCTCTCTCTCTCTTTCTCAAAATTGCAGAATTGTTTGGGATTGGTTTAAAAAATATTTGGGAATTACCATACTGAATTGAAAGAAAAATTTCACTTTCTGCTTCTGTCTCTTCCATGGGAATAATTGATAGCCTTGAAAATGAAGGCCCTTTTGGTGTGCATATTATATTTATACAATACAATATATTAGCTTCATACAATAAAGCTTATATTGTACTGTTCCCAAATGGCAAGGGGTTGTTTAAAAATCAGTGGATTTTAAAATCTGTGGATCATGTATGTTTGTGTGTGCGTGCATGCGTGCGTGCATGTCTCTCTCTCTCTCTCTCTCTCTCTCTCTCTCTGTGTGTGTGTGTGTGTGTGTGTGTGCGTGTGTGTGTGTGTGTGTGTGTGTTGTGGGTAGTTGGCATGGGCTGGAAAAATGCATGGTTCAACTTTCCACCCAGCAGTAAGCAGAGCTACTTGTTTGTTCCACTGTCTTCTTTTCTGTATTGACCTCCTCACAAGATTGTCAAAGAGAAGAATTTCGTAGCAAGCTATTTGAAAAGCCCCAAATAGGAAGAATGATTTCAATTGATCATAGCAGCATGGGAGATGTTGTATGTGACTGAACATGCTTTTGATATAGATTTCCTAAAAGGAACTTGCATTTTGAGTTTTTAAGATTGAATGGTTTAAAGTTGGCACACAGCCTGTTATTTCTGTGGGTAGTTCTTGTGAGGTAGCTCAGTGATTACTTTTCTCCTTCATTTCTAATTTTTTATCTTTAATGAGGGCATGTAAATGTGCCTCTGGAATGCTCACGTTAATGTCAGAGTGATTTAAGAAAGGACTAGAAATGTAAGAGAGAAAAGGAGTCTCTCAGACTCAGCCTTTTATTTAATTGTGTGGCTAGTGGCAGAGCTGAGAGGCGTTCAGTGGGGAGATTCAGCTTCTCCTACAGGAGACTCCTCAGAAGCCTTTGGGACAGACCCAGGCACAACCATCTATAAATTAGCTTGTCTCTTTCTGGGCCACCTAACATAATTGGAAGCACTGACTCTAGGCCATTTCACCCTTGGGTAGGAATGATGAAGTCAGGGCTTCTAACAATTGCATCTGATTACTGCTTCCATTCTGAAGGTAGTGAAGGAAGCCAATGCATAAACCTCTCTGACCAGTCCACAGGGTCATTTAGAGACCATATCACAAGATAAAGTTTCTTTAGTTTGGTGTGAGATTCCTTTGTAGTTGTTTAGAACAGGTAAAATATTGATTTTTTTTTAAAAATACAGAAATTCATGTTTTGTTCCTTTGTCACCAGGACCCCATTATCAGGTCAGCCGCATGTCCTCCTTTGTCACAGGAAAGGCATGTCCAGGTTTCTGACTGTTAGGGAGGTGATCTTAGGAAAATCACAAAAATCACATAATTGAATACTGATGACTCAAGCATTCAATGAGATGTTGTGGTCCATTTGTGTTAAAACTCTCTGTATTCACTATTGCAAGTGAAAGCAACAGTAAGATTGAAATGTGTTATAAACCATTTATGTGGAAGTCCAAACTATGCATGCAATAGTGATAATTGTATCCTATTAGCAGAGTGAATTGTATTTAAACAATAATTGCAGACAAATGACATGCAAATCGATACATGAAAAGGCATCAAGCCACATGCACTATTGATTTTCTGCCATGTTTTTCTCTAGGTTAATGCTCTGAAAATATGATTTACAACATTATTTTAATGACTTCCTTTCTTCTAGATGTGATAAGGTTTTGTGAACATTAAGAAGTTTTAATTCCAGCAGTGCCAAACAATTTTCAAAGGTGGAGACATGGAACTATCATGAACGCAAATTGGTTGCAGAGAAATGACATAGAATGTAAATATAAGAAGTTAGTAAGTATTCTGTGTTAGTTCAAAAACAGCTACACATTGTACAAAGTGATGCATTTTTCATATGAGAGAAAATTAAAATAATTTTGTGATTTTTCTATATCACTTCAAATATAGAGACAAAGAAGAGACTTGTAAATGAGATACAACAAAGTAGAAGGAAAAAAATGATGGAGGAATAGTTGATTCCTCTGTAAGTTTGTGGAATTCAGTGTGGAAATTGACGTGACCTGAACTCAACAAGCCAACTAAGGAAATTACTGATGCGGTGAATTCTTCTGTCTGATCAGGCAGAAAGTCTTAAGATTTGTACTAATTGTGACATGGTTGAAGAATATGACATCCAAGAAAGGTGAAGGAATTAAACTATGCTTTAACACCAGAAATTAGCAGAATTCTTGTGAAGTTCTCATAGACGTGTGTTTGAATAATTTCTACAAGGAATTTAAGGTCATGAAGGCATCGGCTGACATACATTGAAGCATGTTTATACGTTATCTTACTAATACGAACAATAATGTTTATTCAATATAAAAATCAGACATTGACTAATTATGCTGTACAAATTGATTCTGCAAATAGATACATACAGTCTATGCACTACACGGTAATGTGCATAGGGCTGGCATTTACTGATAACTGTTGTGTTTATTGAAGGACAACACTAGCCACTAAATGTAACTTATTCAATCTGCTCTTCTCAGTTAAAATCATTTTCTTTATAATTCTATAAAAATATTTCAGAGATTTTTAAAATGATTTATTTATTTTTTATGTATATGCATGAGTGCTTGTGTGTGTCCACATGTGCACCATGTACACGACTGATGACCACAAAGGCCAAAAGATTGTATCAGATGTTTTTGAGCTGAGATTACAGGGGGTTGTAAGCTCCCATATGGGTTTTAGGAACACAATCCCTATCCCCTGTAAGAATAATAAGTGCTCTTAATCACTGAGACTTATCCATAGTCCCTGAACTGATTTTTAGAAGCATGCAGGTAAGATGATTTAATTGATGTATAAAACAAGCTATCAGTATCTCATAAACCAATATTGAATTTTTCTGGCTTTGTTTTTGGATTAGGCCTAAAAGGAAAAAAAATGATGAGGTATTTTTATTCATGGAATAGTTTAAATACAAAGTAGTAAAATATTTTAATTACAAAATTTCAACAATTTTGAAAATTGTTGAAAACAATTTTCATTTAATGTTAATGATAAGGCAAAATCACTCTTATTAACCAGATCCCTGAAAAAGAAACAAAGGGTAAGAATCAGAAGGGACAAGAGTACTACTTTGTATATTATATGAAAATTCACACACCAAGCCCAAGAGAATTTAGAGATACACTGTTAATTTTGATAAGGATGTCGAATGAAATTTCATCATAGACACACAGAAAAAATAAGTACTTCCACAGACCAGCTATAATCAGTTTTTTTAAAAAGGAAAAAATAATTATATTTATTAAAAATATAAATACATATTTAACTATATACATGGACCTTATGAAGCAAATTATATCCTATTTTAGGTTGGTATGTAAAATTCTTCAGTTAAACTCAATATGATCTCATTTAAAGCCATAGCTTGCTTTTTCACGAGAAATACACAGATTATAAATTCTATGTGAATGAATAAAATACAGCTAAAATCCTTGTAAATTATATGTAAATCGCATACAATTGTGAGAAATGAGAAAAACCACTAGGAGGCTGGTGAGAAGACTGAGTAAGTAAAGATCCTTGCTGCCAAGAAAGTTTCTGGGTCCCACATGGTGGAAGTAGAAAACCAGTCTTGTGAGTTGTATTCTGATGGACATATAACACTCTATGGTCTTCACACCCTCAAACATAGGCGTCTATACAATAAGTCTATACCACTTGCTTTTTTTTTTAATGAATGCAGTTCAGGCTGGAGAGATAACTCAGCCATTAAAGGCCAAGTCTCACAACAAAAAGACTGCCAAAGAATGAAACATGGATCTCATAACCATGTAATGTCAAGAGAAATGAGTTGAGGTGAAGGTTTTAAAGTAATTGCTACAAAGAGGACATCAGAAGTAGCAAATATGTAGGGAAACACCAAATTTTACTTTTGTTAATTTTTCTATTTTAAAACACATAATGGACTGTGATGGAGGTGTAACTTGAAGTAATAAATAAACATGAAAAAACCCAACATAATGGATTAAAGGGAACATAAGCACATTGTTGTTTAGAGTGTATAGTAACGAGATTAACAATGCACCTATAACATTTTTACATTTTACATGAATTAATATCCATAGATTAGAATTTCTATATTTAACATTTTCTTTTATACATTATTATAATGCATTTTAGTTTTTGTTCACTCTCCATTCACATTTCTCTTCTCCTCAATCTCTTGTTGAAACCCTTCTTCCCTGAAAGCCCATTCCTACTTCCATATCTTGAGAGAGAGGGAGAGTGAAAGAGAGAGAGAGAGACCCACAGAGTTAGTTAGTTAGTAGGTTAGTTAGTTAGTTTGTTTATTTATTTATGTGCCTGACCATTGGTTGGAAGCAAGGCCAACTAATCAGATAAGATTTTAAGTAAAACATATAATATGGTCCCTACATCAAAGTATTTAAAATATCAAGAAGGCTCAAAAAATAATATACAAAGGAATTAAAAATATTAAAAAAATTCTCCAAAGTCGACCAAGAACTCCTAAAATGCAAAACAACCCCTAAAAGATGGAAATAGCAAACAAGTAAAATCTTAGAAATAAATTTATGACTATAACTAAAGATTGAAACATTAACAATATAATTACAAAGGAAAAATTCAATCTCCTCTTTGAAAGACACTGCTACAACATCTTCCAGTCTGTTCTATGTAATTACATTAAGATCTTTTTTTTTGACAGAATGATTGTGAGTTATCATTTAGATTCTACAAAATGAGTTGTTTCAATTTCATTGCATATCTAAAAGTTCTGCCTGACTTTATGCTTTGTTATCCAGATTTTGAATTAGATGAAGAACTCTGATTTCAAAGTTGCATGAGGAAAACCGAATAAAGGCATGCTGTTAAATAAGGTCTTTAAAACTAGTTAGTACATAGTAGAACAGCCTACTCTAGGATGTGCACTGCCCTTTCTCAAACTCAGAAGACCAGGACATGAGCCTGCCTCTATGGAGACTGAATAGATCTGAGCAAATTTCATTCCACTGTCATCCAAGGGTTGTAGAAACTCACTAAAATGCTTCCTGTTGGTCCCTTTATCTTTGCTGGGTCATTTGTTAAACGCATGTGTAACTAAGTAAAAGCTAAACAGGAACACGAAGTCCTTGTAGAGGACAACTGTAGCAAGTCACAATGTAGTGCACATTTTTAAAAGCTAGTAGACAGGCTTTTGAAAGATTTTTCTATATAAAAAAGATAAATGGCCGGGCGGTGGTGGCGCACGCCTTTAATCCCAGCACTTGGGAGGTAGAGGCAGGCGGATCTTTGCGAGTTCGAGGCCAGCCTGGTCTACAAAGCGAGTCCAGGACAGCCAGAGCTGTTAAACAGAGAAACCCTGTCTCGAAAAACCAAAAAAAAAAAAAAAAAAAAAAAAAAAAAAAAAAAAAAAAAAAAAAAAGATAAATGTTTGAAGAAATAAATACATATAACCCGATCTAAACACTATCTCAATAATATGCATATTTTTATTTTAATGTATCAACTAAAACATTAAAGAAAAAAATGGTCACACTAATTTTCTATGGAAACTTAGTTTCAAACCCATGATCACACAGAGGGCCCTGCTTAAACTCAGTGGGCCATGAAACTAAACAAAAAAATGTGAATATATGAAAAGGACTTGTAGGAAAGAGGGTAGACTGATGGAGATAATGGGGGAGGAGAGTAATCAGAATGCATTATGCACATGTATGAAATTGGGAAATTCAAATGTAATTAATAAAAATGTTGAGATATTCAGAAGCATAAATGTAGTTATTAATGAGTTGAAACATTAGTAACCTTAGACTTAATGATCAGGTAATGCCAAATATTATTTTTTCCTTCTTTTATTAGTCAATAAACTTTAGCAAAGGCCCAAATACATATACAGAAGTAAGAGATAAATATGACAGCTTAAGCAGATTTTTACCTAGTGGTCTCAAATTTCTTTGGGGGATGCCTTATATTTTCTCCAATTTAACAAGATGATCTCTTCAATATCAGTTGAACATGGGCCTATTAGCTACCAATAACTAAAAAAGTGTGAACAAGGTATACACTTTTAAGAAAATAAGTGAATGATCATATCCATAATTTTTGGTATAAAACAAATATGTGGAGTTTAATAACATTATTTTCAACAACACACATTCAACTTGGCTACTATAGTAACTTGGATGGCTGACCAAAGAAGCCTCATAAGGTCAAGAATGCATGTATACCTTACCACAAACATGGACACACACACACACACACACACACACACACACACACACACACACCTTCACACATACCACATCACTCAAACTCAAAATGATAAAGGGCGACTACAAAGACAAAAGAAGAAAAGCCTTATAAAATATTGTTCAGTTTCTTTACCAAGATTCCTCTCTTTTCATAAAATAAATCAACAACATCACCATTCATCTAGTCCTTGGTGACAAATCTCGATGCTAGAAGCTGATAGAGTGAAGCAAAAGCTAAAATAGCAAAGCGCCTAAAAAAATTTACAAACATTCTGGGCGACTATCAGGAAAGCTACACTGTATATTTCCACATGTTCTCCAAGGTCATTGTCGATAGCTAATTAATGGCATTCAGTCTTGTATTGTTGCAGAAAAATGCTAAACTTGCTCCTTTCTTCTGCTACAGCATGCATTGAGTAAACCATTTGAGACAAATGTTGAAAGAGATATAAATAATCTGGTTTGAAATTAAAATATTCTATTGGCTGGCAGCTGTGATTTAAGATTACACTTTTTTTAGATACATCCATAGAAAATTTATTTATTCATTTGTATCACATGTCACAACTTTGTCTTTTTATTTTATTTTTTATTTCTTCAAGTTACATCTCAATCACAATCCCCTCCCTACTGCCGTCTCCAGACCCAACCTCCCACCCTCTTCCCCCTCAACTCCCCCATCCACTTCCTTTTTTTTTTTTTTAACTTTAAGGTATATCTCCCTCCCCACCAGCTCCCCCTTTCAGTCCAACAAATGGCTCTTTCTCTTATAACAACAAATACAATACAAAACAACAGAAATAATTAGGCCACAATTATGAGAACTATAAGGCTTAGCATACATTCCCAATGTCCAGTCCATACGTATTTGGCAACTGACTAACATTATACTATCTGACCATCTCCATGAGTTTAAACTTCTATATCCAACTCAGCTTCCATCCTAACTTGCATCACAATTTTAAAAACATCTTCTTAGATCCAGGACACCCTCATAATTCCTAAACAACTCAAAATTTAACTATGAGACTCTAGTCTTCAACCACATCAGAGATCTGAGAGGGATAAATATATCTGATTATTCAGGGAGTGCAGGGCCAGCAGCTTACAAAACTAAGAAATGACTGCCTGGACAGTTCCCAATTTCTCTCCATATATCAGCATCATCCCTCAGCCTTTTGTCCCCATTTCTCTGACAGATATTAATTACGAAGCAGGAATTATGAAGGACTTGCCTACCCTGTCTTGGCAGAGCTAGGCTGTTGACTTACCTGCTTCCAAGTTTTGTCCTTTTTGGACAGCAGTCTGTCTACAGTTGGAGCAAGGGGTTTTTCTTGCCAAGAGATAGGCTTGCCACTAATTTAACCATCTCCAATTGGAGATTCTTCGATGCTCATCTTCTACTTGGAGTAGAATAGGGGGTGCTGTCAGGAGCTGACATGTCTCAATATCAAAAAAAATCTTAAGTTAAGAAAACATCTTTGAATGTCATATTATACAGATTTCTTGAGGTTTTTGAAGATCACCTATCTATCTCCCTATATTTGGATAAGCAAATGTTGCTTGTCTCTTAGCATCTTGATTTCTCATTAACTTAGAAAGTAACTGTGATAGACTGTCCTAGTACCTAACAAAATGACATGCTTGACTATTAGTTTGCATTTCTTAATTCTCCTATAATTTATCCACTGTCAAGAAGTGACGGTTGTCAAGATGTGCACCCAACTCTTTCGCTTTTCCTATACAAAAAAAAATATTTTCTTTGGTTATTGCTGTTCACAAACTAATAGGTACAAGCTTTGTATTATAGGTTCACAATTGGCTTTCTGAATTTTTTATCTTTCACCTCCAAATAATCCCAGGAAATTATTGAGTTGAGAGAAACCTCACTATGGATAATATCAAATGTCCTTACTGTACAGAAATGGTTTGAGGAAGCTGGGCACCCATTCTTCCTTCAACTCAGAGTACAGCTTCCTGGCTTCTTGGAACTGCATCTCTATAGTCACTGTACTTGTTCCGTTTCTTTGGCCTGCAGTGCACTGATTTCTGCTCTCTGGGGCCTCATCTGGTGGTCCTCAGCGTCTCTCATGGTTAGTCTTTCTTTCCTTCTTTTCTTTTGTTTAAAATGTTATCTTGTACTATTATTTTATATTTATGGGTATTTTCTTTGAATGTGTATCTTAGTACCATGAGTCGGTGGTGACTGGGAGGCCAGAAAGGGGCATCAGATTCCGCATGGACAAGAGTTACAGATGGTTGGGAGCTGCCATGTTAGTGCTAGGAATTGAGTACAGGTCCTCTGGTAAGACTCCGGTGCTTTTAACTGCTGAGTTATTTCTCCAGCCCTCTGTGGTTCTTCTGTCTTTAAATTCCTTAGAACCACAAGTCAAAGTTAACTCAGAGCAGAACATCAGACTACATCTTACTTGTTTTAGACTCGTGGTTCTTTTATGGATCTTACTGTTTATATTTGTGTCACCTGTTGAATTGATTTGGGGGTCTTTCACACAAGTATTTCAATCAAACCAAATTAGAGATCATTATTAGTCAATTTATAGTTTTTGTCCCCAACTTGCCTAGTTTTATGCCTATAATAAATGCTAGATGTAACTTTATTTACCCAAGTACTTTAAAAACGCAGGCTGTATGCTATGTAGAAAGACATCTAAAAACTGATGATAAAATAAAATTGGATGTCATTTTGGTTTCTTCCAATCTATTCATGTATCAGTAAGGATATTTTGGGCAATGCTAAAATTAAAAATAATCCCCATGAATTAAATATTCATGGATTAATTTTTGTGGTTTATTCATTTCTCATCTAAACTCAATTAGTTTGAGCAACTTATTTTGTACCTTTATTCTGCATATTTATACAATACTGGGCCTCTGTCTCAAGGCAAACTTTGAAGACCAGGATGTCAGAGGAGGAGAGAAAGGATCAATTACCTACCAGAAGTTAACATTTTATCTAAAAGTCACACATGGTACTTTTGTTCACATTTATTGGACCAATTACATCACTTGGTCCCAGTTAACCTCTGGAAGGTGACATCACAATCCTGCCTCGGGAACAGGTAGAGACAAGAAACAGATAAGCAGTGGGAAAGTAGAGATATCTGCCATTTTAAATGAATAATGTAACCCTCAGAGCTCAGCCTTCCATTTCTTCTTTAGAGCAGACATTTTTTTTATATCTTCTGAAGTTACAAGAGCTCCGTTGAAATTATGCTAGCCCATGTATGGTGATTTCTAACTGTGAAGTAACACATACAGTGGTAACAGATTAAGTAACTTAGAGCAATGACACAAGCAAGGGCTCTGTGGAATCAGCCAGGCACATGAGAAATTTACAGATTGCAATTTCCATAGTAACCGGGAACCAATCAAAGAGACCTATAAGCATGGGAAAAGGGCACTTACAGAAATTCGCATGAACAAAAGCTTTTACAGAATAAGATTAAATGATGGAAGACAGAAATCCCCTCATTTTGGTACAGAGAAATTAGTATGTAGTAGGGGTGGGTTGTATAAAACTTAGAAGCAGAAAGACTAATTAAAAGTGCTTTGTAATTAGCTAGGAAATGTCCCTGAAAGACAGAGGGGGTAAGCTTTATGCAAAATAAACAGAAAAGTTGAATTATTCTCTGAACTCATCCATCTGAAAATGATAAGAAGCTGGAGCTGAATGAGTAGACCTTGGTACGAACATGTGATTCCTTAGGACTACTTTACTCTGTGTCTCAGATGGAAAGAAAAGTAATGCACAGCCTGGAAACCATTCTAAGACTGCCATCATAAAGAAACTGGAGGTTGGCCACAGGAACATAAGGAAAAGCAACCCACAGAATGATGATGCATTCAACGCACTCTTAGAGTATGAGGATTAACAAAGTTCTCTTAGAAAATCAAACTTTAAAAGAGTTTTCTGCAATGATTTTGTTAACTGAGATAATGAACAGCTTGAAGCAAAATAAAAACAACATTCATTTCTGCTTATACACACTGGCATTAAATATTATTTAAATATTTTTCCTTCAAAATATCCTCCACAGACTTAATTAAAAACTTCCAGCACATTTGTCAGTAGCGTCTGAGGGAAATGGTTTGCAGGTCTCCATGGAAGCAACCACCGAGTTATAGGTTTTTTTCTAGGGAACACAATTGTCTTAATAAGGAGTCAATTATAGCATTGAACTTTACTTTCTAGGTTCTATTTTCATGTATGATATGTAATATATATACACATATGTGTGTGTGAAATTTAAACACACATATACATACATAAGTGAAATATCTAGATTCTGTATATATAGCATATGTGAAACATCACTCCCCAACTAGGGATTTTGCCTTTGTATGATAATTACATAAAACTAACTGGAAAGATTTCATTATAATAAAATAAGATCAGTAAGAAGTACAAATTGTTTGCTTTTAAATACTGTAACTCTAAAATTAACCTTGAATTGCTTCAAATATTGGTGACACATCGGGAATGCAGATGTATTGTAACATTTTATTGTTTGACATAGGACAAGATGAGTCACTTTGGGGCTTTAGGAAGCCACTTACTATCAACTCTGAGAAGGTTTGCTTGAATCTAATATTCAGCTTATTTTATAAAATTTGAGACTAGGTATCATGTAATAATTGATGTGTCAGGGTATGTAAAGCATTGTGCATTAACTGGCTGATTTTGTATGGAAAATGTATGTTTATAAAAATAAGTAGCTATAAATAGCATATAATTATATAATATACTCATACATATAGTAAAATTATTTTGTATATAGTAATTATAGTTTCTTATAAATCATATAGTTACATTTAACCTGTACTTAGTTTTCTGTATATTCATATATCTATATCTATATATATATATATATATATATATATATATACAGATGTATATAAATAAACAATTCTGATATCTCTACTTTTGGTGAAAGCTGTTCTTTGGTCATAACATGGCTGTTGCACACATGAACTGAGAACGGCAGCAGTTACCAGCACAATATCAAGCTTCTTAAAAGTTCCAGTATGGAGGGTAGAGGGGCACCCAAGGCCCTTTCCTAGCTGAGGAGTTATTGGGTGTTGATAGCTACTGTACTGGGATGATCAGGAGTGGAAGAAAAGGGAGAAAAATCACTTCTTCTAGGAAAGTTGCCATTGATAGTTCCCTCTTGCTCTAGTGGATGGCCCCACCCATATGTGCACATATTGACATCACTAATTGGACTCTATGAGTTAATAAAAAAAAATCAATGAGCAACTTGAGATGACGGATCCTGAGGGGAGATGGGGGTAGGCTTTCAGGTATGATATAATCAAGATACATTGAATACATGTATGAGATTTTCAAACAATAAAATTATGCACACACACATATAATAAAATGGTACTTTTGTAACCCACATTTTTCAAACAATTCTCAGAGATAAACTAACTGTATCCTGATCACACACTTTTATTTACACTGATAGGAAAAAATAATAATTAAAATTACAAGCTTACAAATCTGAACAAATACTTGCAATTTCAGATTGAACTAGTACAATTCTATAATTTTAGTCTACTAACATTTTCAAACACACATTTAGATTTTTAGGCAAATTATTGAAATTTCTGAAAGAAAAATATCAAAGATGTAAATAATATTAACATCTTGAGTAAACTTGTATTGTTCATTTAGAATAATCTGGAATGTATAAAGAAGGTTGAATCTAATTACTAATGAAAGCTTTTTCATGAATGCAACGGGGATGTCAGGAAAGGAGTCATGTGGAAGTCCCAGGAGGAGCAGAGTCAATTTTCAATATCATTAAGTGTTCTGTAGCTTTTTGCTTGTTTGTTTGCTTTTTTACATTTATTTATTCAAGTTACATGTTTTTAATGTATATTTCAAGGGAACTATCTCTCTAGGTATTACCATTCACAATACTTCTTTGTTTTCATGTGTTTGAGCTGATTTAGAAATACGTAACTCTGGGTGACTTGCAAACACGGAAAATTATTTTTCATGGTTCTAAAGGCTGAGATGTTCAAAGTCATGATTCAGGCAGACTCATAGTCTAGTGAGTCTATGCTTCCTGGTACACAGATATCCTTATGTGAAGAAGGAAGAGGGTCTCTCTGGGCATCCATGTGGGGGCTCTGATCTCATTTCTAAGGGCTCTTCTTTCATGATGTAACTATCTCTCACAGACTCCAACTCTAGCACATTATGGGTCACATTATAAATATATATATATATATATATATTGT
Source organism: Lophiomys imhausi (assembly GCA_907164525.1). Lineage (NCBI taxonomy): Eukaryota > Metazoa > Chordata > Mammalia > Rodentia > Muridae > Lophiomys > Lophiomys imhausi. The sequence goes on along the minus strand of CAJQZJ010033894.1, from coordinate 1,726,323 downwards.
ATGTGAGGGTGTTGTATCTTTTCAATTGACAGCATCCTTTTTTTTGCCTTTTAAAAATATTTATTTATTACTTCAGGTTACATCTCCATCACAGTGTCCTCTTTTCACCCTTCCCAGTCCCACCCTCTCACCCTCTACCTCTATCCCTTCCACCCTCTGGAGTGGAGTGTCCCTACATAAGAGTCCCCCACCCCAGTTCAGCATTCATTTTATCAGTAAGAGAACATTAATAAATTTATATCTAAAGATTTATCAGCTGGTAGTTAACTTTCTTCTATTGTAGCAAGTTCTTTAGATAAATCAACTTAAGAAGAGGAAACATTGATATTTGGCTCTTACTTTTAATCTCATAACCAACTGGCCCAGCAGCTTAGAGACTGGATCCATTGCCTGGTGGCAGAAGAATAAACACAGATCTGTTAGTCCCATGGTTAGTACAAAAAAAGAGAGACCTATGAAGAGCTAAGGGTTCTGTTATCCATGACATCGTGGAGTGGGGGGGTTTCATCCACCCCCAAAGACCTATTGCCACTCACTAGTTCCAACCTCTTAAAGATTCATCACCTTCCAAAAGTGCCATGAGCAAGGGGCTAAGCCTTTCTAAGTTGAACCCTGGAGGAACTTAGCTATAGCACAAGCTTTGCTTAACTGGAAATAATTATGAACAAGCAAAGATTTGAGAATATTCATCTAAACTAATTCTATCAGTTGAGAAGACATGACAAGTGTAGGGGAATAGTTGTATATGGTAAGAACACCATATGTGCCTCTGGTTGGAGACTTCCAAGTGAGTGTGTGTGTGTGTGTGTGTGTGTGTGTGTGTGTGTACCTGAGTGAGAGTGTGTGCACCTGAGTGTATGTATGTTAGTGTGTATACTCGAGTGAGTGCATGTGTAAGGCAGGGGAGAGAAAGGCAATTTAACTTATGAACAAAGAAGGGCTTCCTGTCATTCACTGAAGAATGCTGCATAATTTTACTCTAGCTCTGTTACATTGCCTAATTCTGCCATTGAACAATAATAAATAGCTCATATAATCAAAGCCAAAATTCCATTGATATTTGTTTACTCCAGTCTCAAAACATTCTTCTATATATATCATTGAACCCTCATCAGAGAAGCTTCTAGCAATAGATGGGAATGAACACAGAGACACACAACTAGAGCATGCTCAGAGAGTTAGAAACCTTGGATTACCCAGTTATAAACAGATTATCTGTATCAAAGGTTTGGGAATCTGTGCAGAAGAGGAGTCAGAAAGATTATAAGAGCCAGAGGTGGTGGATAACTCCAAGAAAACAATGTCTTTCAGACACAACAGGGAAGATGTGTATACAAAATCACAGAGTTTGTGGTGACATACACAGGATCTGTACAGGTTTAAACGAGACAGCATCTCAGCATGGAGAAAGTCAAGTGGGCACCTAGTCCTACTCCTAACCGAGAAGCTATTTCTATGGATAGCCTCTGCAAGAGGGACAATCAGTGTTCTTCTATGGAGTGACATTAGGTAAATCAACCACACCCCATCCTCAGTGACACCCCATACTCAGCAGCAGGACCCATACTCAATGACAGCCAACACAAAACAAACCCCATGTTTATTTTCTCTCTCTCTCTCTCTCTCTCTGTCTCTCTCTCTGTCTCTGTGTGTGTAAGAGAGAGACAGACACACACAGAGTGAGTGAGTGAGAGAAAGAGAGAGAGAGAGAGAGAGAGAGAGAGAGGAGAGAGAGAGAGACATAGCTCTTGTGTGCATGTGTGTGGTTTTGGTTTTCTTTTGCTTTTGAAGAGGGGGAAAGAATAGAATATGATGTGGAGTGGGTAAGGAGGAGAGCCTCAGAGAAGTTGGGAAGGGGAAAGAACTTAAACTATATTGTGAGAAAATTTTAAAACAAACAAATAAATAGACAAAACATTTTAAAAAATGGACGACTAAACTTTGTTTTACTTCCACCAATGAGAATAAACATTCTGTACTTGTCTTTGGTGGGCTGGCTTCTATTTAGCATAAGACATTCAGTAATAAATTCAGCTTATAACCGCTGGCTCCAAAAACAAATAACAAAAATATGCTTCTAAAACTATTCTTTACTCAGGTCCTAATGGAGTCAGTTTAGGATCCTAGCTGTCCAGGAAGCTGAGGCAGAGGGACTGCAAGGACAGAGACTTCTGGGATACAGTGTAAGTTCAAAACCAGCCCAGGCCACATAGTGGTATTCTGTCTCCAAATAAAAAGTTAAGAAAAGAGGTTGGTCGATGGTTTAGTTAAGTGAAAAAATCCTTACCTAGCAAGTGGAAAGCCCTAGGTTCAATCTCCATTGATGCAGAAACAAGTAAAAATACCATGAAAATATTCTTTAGTTATAGTCATTGTAGTAAAATTTAATGACTTTTATTTTAAATAATAAAAATTAAACTAAACATTAAAAATTTTAAAATAAAAATTATATTTCTAATCAATGCAAATGATGCCCATTTATATGTTTATTTTAAATACTCTTTAAAATGTTTGATATTGAAAAATCAGGAATGATGGACTCAGTTATTTTGCAGTACGGTAGAGCTAAATAAGTTTCATTTTTAGTTTTAATTCCTTGAAAAATTTATGGAGACATTTGGTTTAACAATAAATTCATTCTTTTTTCTGGTTAAATATGTAATACAATTTTATTACATATATTTGTTATTACATAGGGAAATCAGGGTTCTTTATGATTAGGGAATTAATTTATTCAGATCCTACTGGAGAAGAATTTCTCACAGCTAGACCAATTGTTCATGATAATTTTGTTTGAAGTTTGGTTTCTAAAATAGAAAATCTTTTGAAAGGTATGGATGATAACCTATCTGGAGAGTGTAGAATAGCTGTTCCTTTAAGCAGTGCTGATTAAAGGACTGAATTCAAGGCTTTTAGTGTATTGTATACACTAAGGACAGAGGCCACTCACTTAATCATGTACTTGAGGCAGGAAGTAAAGTCACCATAAAAGATCTCAGAGGGAGGCTGACTGACATTGTGTATTTGTGCATTGATTTTTCCTTTAGAAGAAATGGAATAAAAGTAGCAAACTTTCACTAACAGGATAATGGAATGAACATTATTTTGTGGATATATGTGGAAATGTATGGGCTTCTCTGTAGACTATTAATCATAGCCATCAAGAATAAATCTCATAAAACACAATATTCATTATAAGAGTCCTTATAAGAACATATAGGTGTGTACACATTTTAATATATATATTTTTTATTTTATTAACATATTTTACATATTTACATATAATTTTACATACATTTCAACACACATATAATCATAAACTTAGTTTAATCTTAATTTTGAGGACATCTTTTAAATTTCTGATAAAACATTCAAGAATATCAAACCTGCATATGATATTTCTGAAGTATTTCAAAAGAAGAAATCAGTTTTTGGAAGGGGCTTACTCAACTGCATCATGATTTTTCCAGTAATAATTAATTGGTGTATCTGCTACCCAAGTACCATGGAAATGGACTGCACTCTATTCTTTTCCCTTGGAGTTTGTAAAGGAAAGTTTTTTCCTGCCAGATATTTTTGCTCTGTCGCAATTACTTAGTCAGAAGATAGGAAAATAAAATATTGAAAGCATTGAATCTATTGAATCCAGCATTTCCCCCAAGTACTGATTATTGGAGAGAGAGGGTTAATTCAAATGCTTTGGATAACAAAATTTTACCAGTCCATTTTCGAGTTTTCCAAAGGGCAGATGCTGTTTTCAGGGCCAGTGAACATTCTGCACTTGTGTGTCTCTAAATTCCGGGTCTGCTGATTTAGTGTCTTCCTCTCAGCAATCTCAGTGAGTTATGGAGCCCTGGGGAGCTGTCTCAACCCTGAAAGTGTTATTAAACCAGATGGCCATGCACACTCAGTACTTGGAGTAAGTACTTACTACTTAGTAATGCAAATTCCATTCTAGTAATAAGCTTCAATAAAACCATTCTTGGAATACATTTTAAATAACAAATGTATTCACATGCATATTATTTTCCTTTAAAAAAAAAGGTACAGGGAGAATTTGGAAGAAGAAAAGCGAGAGAAGTTCAAGACGCAGACTGTACATGGACTCAACAAAAAAGAACTAAATAAATATGATATTTAAAGAAGTTGGGATTATTAATGACATTATATTATATATTTTTTCATTTTTAATTCTGAAGTAGTTTAAGAACTTCTTCTTTTGTTAAAGGAATTTGGACAGTTTCACACATTTATAAAATGTAGGCTAGTTACCGTTTCCTTCACAATGTCTTTTATTTTCCTCCCATCCCCACCAATGCTCCCCTTACCTCTACAAATGCTTTTGTCAGGTTCATGACTCTTGATTTGGTCTTCTGACACATTTGGTTTAACCAGGCTTTCTGTATGACCACTGCATTAGAAATGACCATTGTAGCCTGGAGACATCACCAGGCGACCTCATCATTCTGACTCTTCCTGAATGTATCAGTAGTGAAGAGTTCAGCAGTGGAGTCAAGGGTCCCTTGTGGCACATCTCCCCCCATGCCTGAGTGCTGACAGGCCCATTCTTATTCAGACCCAGCAAAGGTATCTGCCACTGCTATGAGTTCATGAATGCCATGAGTGTGTCATGCCCAGAAGATGACTTTCCAGAGTCCCTCTGTTTTCCACCCTTTATATTCTTTTGTCCCCTCTTCATGAATGTCCCTAAGCCTAAGGGGGTGTGGTGTCAGTGTCTGCTTAGGGCTGAGCACTTATTCATCTCCTACCTGTAGAACTTTGTACAGTATGTGTCAGTCACTGCATTCACAGTTACTCTTTGGAAAGAGACTTCTTTGATTAGAACCAAATATAGCACTACTCTAAAGGTCTAAACACAAACATTTAGAAGACAGCTTGGCACTAAATCAATTAGCAAACCAATAGTATTCAATTTCCCTCTAGGGCCAGTGATTTTCATGGCCTTGTTTGCTTTTTTTTTTTTTTTTTTTCTTCAGGCTTTCATACCAACATGGATCTTCTCCTCTGAAGGGGGTCATAAATCCAATCAGAGATCAGTTGGTTACCCCACAACAACACTACTGCTATTGTACAAATAGGTGCATCTTGCCTGGTAAGTTAGTTTTGTAGATGATGGGATTCATATTGATGTCTTTAGTCCTCCAGCAGATTACATAGCACTGTCTAGGAGTAGGAAGCTAACCAGAGGGAAGAAGTGTTCAGTACAGCCCCAACTTGAGTTTTGTATGGTGCATACAGTGTTAATGGTGTCGTAAGCCAAGAAGTCATAATTTGATACCAAAGGGGAACAGAGGGAATTCTCAATGGCATATATCCCTCTCAGGTCTCTGAGGTGGTTGAAGAATAGATAGCTACAGTCTCATATTTAAATTTTGAGTTGTTTAGGAATCAAGAGGGCGTTCTGGATCTAAGAAGATGTTTTTAAAATTGTGGTGCAAGTTAGTATGAAAGCTGAGTTAGATATAGAACTTTAAACTCATGGAGATGGTTAGATAGTAGAATGTTAAAGTCAGGTGCCAAATACATATGGACTGGACATTGGGATTGTATGCTAAGCCATATAACTCTCATAATTGTGGCCTATTTATTTCTGTTGTTTTGTATTGTATTTATAGTTATAAGAGAAAGAGCCATTTGTTGGACTGAAAGGGAGAGCTTGTGGAGGGAAAAAGATATACCTTAAACTAAAAAAAAAAAAAAAGGTAGAGGATGGGGGGTTGAGGGGGAAGAGGGTGGAAGGGTGGGACAGGAGGGGGGGTGGGGAGGGGATTGTGATTGAGATATAACTTGAAGAAATAAAAAATAAATTATAAAAAAAATAATTCAGATATCTTGCAAGTATAATGTGAGTCTTACAGATAATTAGAATGTATTTTATAGAAGAAAACCAGTATTTTTAGAGACTGGATTATTTTTCAAATATTGGACATACCCTTAAGAATATTATGAATCAAGTCATGAATCTTGTTCACACTGATTATTTGGTACTAGAGAAAATGAATTAGAAAAAGAAAAACATGAAGGTGGGAAAATAAAAATCACACTAGTAAATTTTGCATGCTAAGATAATTAATATTAAAAGTATAATTAATTTCTAAAATTAAGTACAAATAATAAATAAGCAATAGATATTTACATTTGTATGGAAGGGAATACTAATTGAACAAAACATTTATTTGATTATAAAGTTTTATTTTGGTTAGGTTTGGCCCCGAATATTTGTGTTATTTTTAAAATGCTTTTTCAATAACATCTCAAAAAGCTGACGTGACAATGCAGTCACTTTGGTAAATGAAATATAACTAATTCCCTTTGTTATCTGGCAACCTGTACCAGCAGTGATCCATGATCACAATATCTATAAAGCTGCCTCCTCACTGTTCTGAGGCTCTCACCCTTGTCACTCCACCATCTAGCTACCTGAAGGCCGCACAGAAATCCCTTTAAAGCATGTCACAACATGTCATTCTTTTGTTCAAGGAACTCTAATGTCTTCCCACCTCAGAGTGACACTCTGAGTCCTCTCTAACCTCCTTGTGGTACTATGCCTGACTCCACTCCTGCCTCTCTCATTTCATCTCCTGATTCAGTCCCTTGCCACACTGGGTTCTTTGCTGCTCCTTTTGCACATGCAGGCCATCAGTGTTTTGCTTTCTGCATGGACTGTTCTTGTCCTGGTATCATCATATCTCTCTAGGAGCTTAGCGACAAGTTTCTCACTTCACTGAGGCTTTGTTCATATCAAGTCTTCATATATAGCTTTATTGGTGTCATTCTTTCCTCCTGATTATCATATTTTCATCATAGCATGTTTGCTGATCTAGAAAAAAAATGCATCATTCCAGTTAGTGGGATAGAATTGTCCACATTTGAGCTGGTTGTTTTAACCTCATTGGACTGATCTAGAAACTCCCTGGGAAACATGCCCAGGCATTTGGTTTTATGGTGATTATCATTTTCAAGTTGATAGTCAATGCTCACCATCAGATTTCTGGTATCAACTCTGTTTCACTTATACTATCTATCAATTTGTTTTATGTCACTAGTCACAAAGTCTATGTCACTTACACAAAGAACAAGACAATTTCTCATTTTTCAAAATACATGTTTTATATCTATATCTGTCTATGCCTATATCTATTGATATTTCTATATTTCTATCCATCCATCCATCTATCTATCATCTATATCTATCTATATGTCTGTCTGTCTGTCTGTCTATGTATCTCTCTATTTATCTACCATGTATCTATCATCTATCTCTCCATCTATCATCTATCTATGTATGTATCTATGTATATATCTATGTATCTATCACCTGTCTACCTATTTATCTATCAGCTATCTATCTCTCCATCTATCTATCATCTATCTACTTAATCTATCTATATGAATTAAGGTAACAAAATATCACCATTCTCATTGAGGCCTCAGTTTTCTAAGAATGCTGATTGCATGCTACTACATATTTTCAAACTTTTGAGAGAAAATCTACTGCAATTTTATTTATGGGTTTTTTTTTTCACTCAGACCTTAGTTTAAGGTTTCATAGGGGGCAGTTAAAGAGATGGCTCAGGATTTAAGTGTGTTTGCTACTTTTCCACATGACTTGTGTTTTTCTTCTTGCATCCACTTTATGTGTCTCACAACTCCTTGTAACTCTAGTTCCTCCTTTTCTCTCTTCTGAGCAGGTACACACATGTAACACACATATTTATACACAGAGACATATATGTACACACTTAAAATTACCTGGGACATCTCTAGGAGTCTGACCTTGCTGCTTGACCACCTCTCGTGTCTCTTATACTAAATAAACTTACAGTTTCATTTATGGACAAATTACTGTTTTTACTAGAGATTGATAATGACATTTTAAAAGAATATTTTCATTTTTGTGTTACTTCCACATAGCAAACATAGAGATACTATCTTAACAACAAAAGAAAATAAAGCATTTAGGAAAAATTGACAACTAAAAAATTATGTCATAGTGGTGACTTAGTGGTACAGAACACATTTAGTGTGGCTTCAAATCCCATTACTACAAAACAAACAAGCAAAAATAGACCAAAGAAGAAGACAAACAATTGTAGCAAAGTCTAATTACAGTGATGTTCAGAAATTTTCTTTTAATTCTCTAATTCTTCATAGCTTTTGCCTAAAAGTAGTACATTGATGACTGGTAAGGGTTTGGTTTAAAGTTTTTGTGCAAACACTCTTTTCTTCAGGGCTTTAAAAACATTCATTTATTTGAATATTTTTAATTATATGTATGTGTGTATGTCTGTGTGTAGGTATGTATACAAGAGTGTCTGTACTATAAGAGGCAAGAAGGTGTTGAATTTCCTTCACCTAGAGTTACAGGCAGTTGTGAGTCCCATGTCTATTGTCATTATCTTGTTTAGCTGATGTTTAGTCAGTCTTTATTTTATTTTACTTTAGTTTAGTTTAGTTTTTTGTTGTTTCATTTTTAACATTAGATTTTTATTTTTAAAATTTATTTATTGATTGATTTTATATCTCAATTGTAGCCCCTCCATCCCCTTCTCTGGGTCCCAATGTATCCCCCTTCCCTTTCTCCTCAAAAAAAGGGAGCCCTACCCCATACCATCCCATTTCATGCACATGGAGTCACATAAGGACTGAGTGCTTCCTCTTCCATTGAGGTCAGGCAGCTTTCTATTAGGACATTTGCTTCATAATTATCTACACTTGAGTAATACTGTGTTCACTGAAGTTAACAGACCTACAATGTTGGGAGCCATATATGACATCCATTGATGGTCAGTTGGTGGCTTTGAATTCCAGATTACCAAATGCCTTTCTTCCCTCAGGGTAACACTGGAAGTGGGGGTGGGATTGGGTTGGGGAGGTGGGTAAGGGAGGGGGAGACTTCTCCGAGGATTTCACGATGGTATTAGGTAAAACAGATATCTTAGACAGTATTTAGTGAAACAGCTTGCCGCATTTTACCTGGGATAAACAAGTACTATGTAAACCTTGAGAGTGGGAAGGGGTTATCAGGAGATGAGGAGAAGCCCATAAAACCTCAATAATTCTCAAAGGACTACAGGCAGCTAAGGAATGTGGGAGAAATTGTCTTCCGAGGGGAAGATCACACCAATTGGTTAATTCAATCTCAAATGGTCAGCCCTGAAAGCATAATACAAGTAACATTATACAGATTAAGCAGATTATATTTACAAATATATATTTACCCACATACACATAGATGCATGTAATGAATAAATGAAAAAGGAGGCTATGTATCTGAAAGAGAGTAAGTGTGCTATATGAGAAAGTTTGGAGGGAGGAAATAGAATGGTGGAATGATGCAAATATATCATGAGCTCAAAAATAAGACAAGCAACTAGAAACTATTGTACATTATTAGAGGTTCTTGGAACACTGACTGAAAAAACTCTTAGAAATGAAATAAATACCAGTTCTGACATTTGAAAGTAAGATACGATGAAAAACAGATCATACTATATTTTTAAGAACATGAAAAAAGTACTTACTTTCTTTTTCTTCTAAATGCTTTTTTTTAGGACACATTTTTATCTTAAAAATTTTAGAGAATTTTATATATCCTTGAAAAAGAGAGCTTTACTCTCCCAGAGATAACTGAAATCTTCTAATCTTTTCTTTCCAACATGTAATTCTTCCTTATTTCTCTGTGAGTTCAAGTCGGTCTTGGCATAAACTGTGGTGTTATTTATTCCACAACCCTTTGATATGACAGTTAACTATTTGCAAGTTCTTAGACTTGCAGTGAGTTCCTGGATTACTAAATCTATCATCCCAGAAAAAGGGCTAAATATAGAGGTAGATAACTGATCAGAGTGGCTTAGCATGCCATGTTCAAATCATTTCTCGATTATAATATATTTAAATTCAACCCTATATCAACCAACGTAATGAAAAATCATAGCACAGTAATTTGTGTTCACTAATTTAGAACCATACATTTAAGCAAATTCATTTACAGTAACTGCTCAACTTCAAATCATCTTCCACAAAGGACGATCAGCCAAATAAAAATGTTCAGAGCGGTATTCTACAGAGGCCTGAAGTATTGGTTCATTACTTATACAAACAGAATTTACACAGATGGAAAAATGATTACTACTCAGCAGAACTCTTTTATTTCATTAGTTTGAGGTACTATTAAACATAATTTCATAAGTAGTGATTTGACTGGTGCTTTTATTGAAATAGTTGATACATTACTTATTTTGAACACTGCTTTTTGTGTCATTTTAAAGATAAGTACATATTTTGAAATAGGGCATACTGAAGCAATTTTAAGACACTCCTCATAATTATATGATCATTTAGCCTATTTTATTTTCATATTTTCATGAACATTAAAAATATTAAGCGGCTGTGGAGGTGATGTACAACCAAAATTTTTCTGCTAAAAATTAAAATCTGAAATTTAAATTGTTCATGAATTTGCTTTTTAAAAACTTCCCAATTACAGTGATTTTTAATAAATAAGGAGTATTTATTGTAGAATAGTTCTGCCAAGTTGGTTTAATACTAATATTTAATTTAAAAAACACTGGGTTTTTTTGGTTTGGTTTGTTTGTTTGGTTGGGTTTTTGGTTTGTATGTTTTTTGTTTTGGAAATGAAGGATGTCTAGTTTGTATAAAACTACAGAATCTTTAGTATATTTATGCAATTACTTAATTGTCCATGTAGAAATAATATTAAATGAGTTACAAACCTTCACCTAGTAAATGTTTTTGCATTCTTTTGAAGTTTGTATGTGTACAAACATACTATATGTAATATAAAAAAAGACATGCAATATTTTTTTTTCATTTTAAAAGTTTTAATATTTAACCTGAAAACTGATAGATTCTTTTTTTTATAAATACTTTATTTTTTTTTCTTCAAGTTACATCTCAGTCACAAACCCCTCCCTATCTCGCCCTTCCACCCTTTTCCCCCCAGAAGTTTCCCCTTTCAGTCCAACAGATGGTTCCTTCTCTTATAACAGTAAGTATTATACAAAACAACAGATATAAATATGCCACATTTATGAGAGTTAAATGGCCCAATATACCTTCCCAATGTCCAGTTTATACATATTTGGCCCCTGACTTGTTTAGAGCAAGGGAAAAACCCTATTTGGGAAAATGAGTCTCTAAATAGTAGGTGGCTATAGAATTATTTTGGTCTGTCACCTTAGCAACATCTGTGTCAGACAACATGCAATAATTTTAATGTAATAAGAAGTAGAAATAAATGAAAGACTTCTGAGTAAATATTTCAACTAATAGTCTTTGAGAGGTGGATAATTCACAAAAAAAGAGACTTGGTATAATCAAGAATTTCATCTTTTCAACTCTTAGCTTGTTCCAAATGAACTTGTTAGAAATACTGAAATTTCTGCATCTATGTTTATTTGCACAAGTAAAAATGTTTCTAATCAAAACAGGAATGAAACAAATCATGAATAAATGCTATAGTGGGGAGATTCTGAGTACATAAAAAAGAATCAAACTTTGTATGTAGGCATTAACGTTGGAAGAGTGCTTTGAGATTAAACATTAAATTTGTACACAATTATCAGATTTCCTGCTTCCTACTCTGGGAAGCATGTAAGTAGTGACTATCAGACCCCAGAAGCACTTTGATAGCACTTGGGTCCAAGAAAGCAGAGATAATGTAATAATTTTAGATTAGGTGTCCCTTAAGCTAGTTATTAATTAGATAGAAGGACTGATTGGTATGATTCAAAACAAACAAGCAAATAAGAAAACCAACAAACTGTTAAACTCACAGTTATAGTTTAATACAGTCAAAAAGATATGGATTAACATCATAAAGAAAAGAAAAAAGATGCATAGTGTGGTGTCTAGAAAGACACTGAAGTAAGCTTCTATTTCTTCTTATCCTTTTTTCCCCCAAAGGAATGGAATGACTGTATTAAATTCCACCAGTAACAATTTGTGAAAAGTGATACAAAGCACTGCTAACTGGAGAAATATACCAGATTCCTGGGACCCAAGCTTTTTATTGATGTAGGTCATGTGCATCTGGTTATAACTACTTGCACTCCTCTTTCTAGGAGACACACTGATACAGAGTGACTCAAAGCTGAAAACATATGAAGAAGTAGGTGCTGCCCATAAGTGAACATGGTAGAGGTGGCTGTGAAGCAGGGATATAGCACTTGTAAGATACATAATTGTTTAAGGAATGGCAAGAGTCATGGAAATATGTATACTATAACAAAGGGGGAGAACTGAGAGCTGCAAATAATGATTAAATTGAAAATCTAAATGCACTTTACATATGGAGAAAATGGATGATAAAAAGTGTGAAACATCAATATAGAAAGATCAATACCAATGTAGCCCAATACAATCTTAATTTTGCATTAATATACAATGATCAATACAAATTTAGCTAAATATAATATTAATTTTGTATCAATATACAAAGGTCTAAGGGCATATTCAATAATCTGTCCTTCTTTCTTGATCTTTCCTATATTACGTCTATGTCCCATTTTTTCTCATCTGTTCACTCCTACATAGGAGAGAAAGAAGGATACAGAAAAGGAAAAGAGAGAAGTTCCTGGGTCTAACCTCCAAAACCCATTTAACAAGACCATTTAACAGCTTGTGGTCTCTTCCCCTAAATAAGAAGATTTTCTATTATCCATCAAATGACCAAAGGGTGGGGGAACCCCTTCCCCACCTTCTGGGGATGGGACGTCGTTCTCTTAAAATGACTTCCTGCTGATTTGGGACATAGTAAGCCTGTTTGGGGCCCAATTAAAAAATGGAAAAATGGTTAAAATGTTAATAGAATCATTTGATGTTCAGTCCTTTTTTGCTCAGCTATTTAGATGTCCTAAGAAGTTCGTAGACACAAGCTGAACTTCAGGGCTTTACTGAAGTTCTGGCTGGAGCAGTCTGTGGAGCTGAACAATCTTAGTGATTTTGAGTTGTTGTGGTTGTAGACTTTTGAGGAAACAGCTATTGAGGAAGTCTGCAAGGCTGGATCGTCTGGGCTACTTGTGTTCTTCGGTGTCTGATCTGTTTTCTTCTGAGGTTTCTGTAGTCCAGTTGTCCCTGGATTCCTTGAATGGATGCTTTAAATCTCCTGGAAAGATAAGAACAGAGCCCTGCCCTAATTCTAACTCTGAGACACTACCTTTTTTTTTTGGCCACAATGGTATTGACCCTTGTATATTGATGCAAAATTAAGATTGCATTAGGCTACATAGGTAGTGATCTTTGTATATTGATACAAAATTAAGATTATATTTGGCCACATTGGTATTGATCTTTATATACTGATACTTGTCGTGTCCCCCTCGACCAGCAAGAACAACGCAACTCGCAAAAGCTCTTCTCAAGAAGTTTATTCAGGTCCCTTGAAAACAGCGTTCTGAATAATAGGGCAGACCCAACCCACAGGCTAAATACTATATGAACAGCCAGTCAAGTAAAGCCACATGGTGTATCTTACAGGCCCATGTATGCGGAAGCAAGCCAGATCAGCGGTCTTAACCAAATATGGACTTGTTTACCACCGAAAGCGCTCACCATCGGGCTGGTGGAAGGCGGAAACCAGTGCCATCTCTAGGGCGTGGCATGTCGCAGCTCTCTACAGATACTAAATTAAGGGTAATGCTTTTTAAAGGTATTGTACCTAGTAATGCTTAAAAATGCAATGTAAAGTTTCGGCCTTTTGCTACCAACTGTCATAAACTGTTTAGGATAATTAAGAAATGCAAACTAATAGTCATGCGAGCTTGTCATTTTGTTAGGTACTATGACAGTCTATCACAATTATTTTCTAAGCTAATAAGAAATCAAGTTGTTAAGAGACAAGCAACCTTTGCTTATCTATATAAGAGATAGATAGGGCCTCTTCAAAAACCTCAAGAGATCTGCAGAACATGGCATTCAAAGATGTTTTCTGAACTTAAGATTTTTTTGATATCGAGACATGTCAGCTCCTGACTGCACCCCCTATTCTACTCCAAGTAGAAGATGAGCATCGAAAAATCTCCAGTGCGAGATGTTTGAATTAGTGGCAAGCCTATCTCTTGGCAAGAAAAACCCCTTGCTTCAACTGTAGACAGAATTCTGTCCAAAAAGGACAAAACTTGGAAGCAGGTAAGTCAACAGCCTAGCTCTGCCAAGACAGGGTAGGCAAGTCCTTCATAATTCCTGCTCTACAATCAATGTTTGTCAGAGAAACGGGGCCAAACAGTTGAAGATTGATGCTGTAATGTATGGAGAGAAAATGGGAACTGTCCAGGCAGCCACTTGTATGTCATTTCTTAGTTTTGGAAGCTGCAGGCCCTGAACTTCCTGAATAAACAGATGTATTTGTCCCTCTCAGGTCTCTGAGGTGGTTGAAGAATAGATAGCTAGAGTCTCATAGTTAAATTTTGAGTTGTTTAGGAATCAAGAGGGTGTTCTGGATTTAAGAAGATGTTTTTAAAATTGTGATGCAAGTTAGTATGAAAGCTGAGTTAGATACAGAACTTTAAACTCATGGAGATGGTTAGATAGTAGAATGTTAAAGTCAGGTGCCAAATACATATGGACTGGACATTGGGAATGTATGCTAAGCCATATAACTCTCATGATTGTGGCCTATTTATTTCTGTTTTGTATTGTATTTATTGTTATAAGAGAAAGAGCCATTTGTTGGACTGAAAGGGGGAGCTGTTGGGGGTAAAAAGATATACCTTAAACTTTAAAAAAAAGGAAATAGGATGGGGGTTTGAGTGGGAAGAGGGTGGGAGGGTGGGACTCGGGGGGGAGTAGGGAGGGGATTGTGATTGACATGTAACTTGAAGAAATAAAAAATAAATTATTTTTTAAAAGTGTGAAACATTTCTATATGTGTAAACTATAGGTGTTGTGTTCCAGGTCTCCTTGAATGCCAGCACCCAGGAGGCAGAGGCAGGATAATGGATCTCTGTTGGCTTCAAAGCCAGCTATACACACACACACACACACACACACACACACACACACACACACACACACA
>CAJQZJ010033894.1:1678961-1711255 GCA_907164525.1 Lophiomys imhausi | reverse complement strand
ACACACACACACACACACACACACACACACACACACACACACACAGACACACACACACACACACTGCTTATCTTTTGTAGAGAAAAGAAATTATATTGTTAGAAAAATAAAACCTTATCATTTACAAAAAGAAAGTGACCAAATTAAGGGAAAATAAAGAGTGATTCTGGTGCAGAATTTTTTGACTTTCGATGATATACAACTAATTATAGTTGTCACATGACTTCCAAATAGTCCACCATACCTTACCATAATAATATTATTTTAGTTTTATATCATTCTACTCCATCACAAGTCACTTTAGAGAACTTTTTCACCACAGTGGGTATTAAGTTTCTCCTGTGAATTGAGGTTAAAGGTCTTGGATATGTTGAAGTGATGGGATCCTTGGTTTACATACCATATGTCCTGAGAAAAATTAAAAAGACTTGTAACCAACAGTTACCATTTCTATTAAAAAACAATGGATCGGTTTAAAAGTAGACTTGAAACAATAGGTTATATATTTAAAGACTATAGGCAGAAATGTCAGCTCAGTAGAGTAGGGGCTCACCAGGACACATCTCTCCTAGTGTGTTTATAGGCAGTTAATGATCTCTGAGAGAGGAAAACAATTTTTCAGTTTTGTAGCCACTGTGAAATGAGTGGTATTATATGTTGTACTGGCTAGTTGTTTGTTTTTTCATAGTATTTTGTTTCTTTTTTATTGGAAATATATTTTTCTCTTATACAATACAATAGGAGCACAGTTCCTCCTCCCAGCTTCCCTCACCTTCGCTCTCCCCCAGGTCTAGTCACCCTTGATTTCCTCTTCATAAACGAGCAGACAGCCTACCAGGACAACAAGATACAGTAAGGCAAGCAATAGCTCTCCTATTGAAGCTAGACAGGACAACTAATTGGAGGAAATGAATCTCAATATCAGACAAGAGAGTCAGAAAATTTTTTATGTCAACTTGTCACAAGGTAAGATCATCTGGGAAGATGGAATCTGAATAGACAAAAATCTCTCCATAGGATCAGCTTGTAGGCAAAACTGTAGGGCATTTGCTTGATTGGTAATTATAATGGGAGGGCCCAGACCATTGTGGTGGCTGCCACCCCTGAGTAGAGGTGGCCCTAGAGTGCACAGAAAAGAAATTGAACAAACCAGGAAGAGCTAAACAGCAAGCAGCACTCCTCCATGACCTCTGAGTTAGGTACTGATTCCAGGTTCCTGACCTATTTGATGTTCTTCCCTGTGCTGTGAAACTATAAGCTGAAAGAAATTCTTTTCCCCTTAAGTTGATTTTAATCATGATGTTTAGCACAGCAACTGAAACCCTAACTAAAACAGAAACCAACTCAATAGCATCGAGAATCTCTTTGTAGAACTGCTATCAGGCAGAACTGCAAGAGATGACTCAGGTTCTAAGTGTACCTGAAAGGGATTATTTTGACCAGGTTAATTAGTAAGAGATGAGGACCCATTTTAGCCACTCAGTAAGCTATTCTGTGGGTGTGGCCAAATTTATTAAGCTCTGACTACTTTAACTTCCTTACTTTGATGAATGTACTCCAAATTGTGAGCCAAAGCGAACCCTCTTTCCTCCAGTTGCTTTTGTCAGGGTACTTTATCACAGAATCACAGCAACAGAAAACTATCTGAGACACATGGGTAGAGAGACTATATTATTGTAAACAATCCCTCACTCCTGATCCTATAAGAAACTTTGACAAAAGACAATGGGTCAGCAAACAAAATAAGCTAAGCAAACAAATAAAACAGGAAAACAGAAAGGAAAATAACTGGCAAGTGGAAAGGAATCAACAGAAAAGGGAAGGAAACAAATGAGAGGGTAATGGTGGTGAGAATATAATATATGCATGTATGAAAATGTCATAAAGAAGCCCATTTTATGTATAATTAATATATGTGGATAAAAATGAATAAATAAAGATAAATAATACCACAGGAAATGTATTTAGCAAACAGCAAGAAGACCTGAAGAAATAACTAACAGTCTAACATGCAGAAAGACGGTATGATAAAATGTACAAGTGCAAAGCATAGAAGAGTAAGTACAGGCCTGTGTTTAATTAGAGTTTAATGAGCATGCAAAAGAGGGAATGAGGAAGGGAAAAAATGTCATGAGATAGTAGCTGATTATTCTCCAGATTTGTTCAATTGCAAGAATCCTCAAATTCCAGTTCCAGTAAATTCAATGGAGGCAAAATACAAATAATATACAAATAATTGACACAGAACTTATTTGCTTCTCAGCCAGTTTTAAAGAGTCTTCATCACCTGCTGTCACCATGCCTGGCCAGCTACATTTCCCACTAGCAATAATACACACATGTACTTATTATACAAATCTACCCAATATTTCACCTGTTCCACTGTTAGTCATTGCTGTAGGTTTGCTTCATAATATGACATGTTTTCTTCTACTTGTCAAAATTTTACTCATCAAGTCTTACCTTGTTCCCCAATTTCTCCTTGATTTACCTAGCTTATTTTATTCTGTTTTTTTTTTCTTGTACTTAGACGATACTTAATATTATGCAACTCCCTCATTAAAGATATTGTTAAAAGTCTCCTACTTAATAACTAGGTCTAGAAATGAATAAGGAACAATTTTTGTCTTTAGTAATATTATCAGTCAGTCAAAATGAAAACAAAAGCAACTATAATATGGAAATATGTAAAATGAACACCTACCAGGATAGAGTAGGAGATGTAAACAAATATGAAATTCAGTAGAGATTCCCTATAGAAAAGTTACATACACACATATCTCACCAAAAAGTAGAAATCAGTCAGCTCAAGTATGGGGAGAGGTAGAAAAACACAGAGGAGAGATTCAGGCAGTAGGAGGCTTTAGAATTGATGGGATTTTCAGGCCTGAAGGGGTTAGGCATAGTTGAAGTGTACAGTGTAAGGCAAGTGAAATTTAAAAAAAAAAAAAAAGGCTAGAAGGGGTGCAGATCTAAATGAGTAGCGGGGGTCATGTCAATAAATCAGAAATGTATCCTAAATATGTTGAAGAGACTTTGGGAGATCTGATAGATGGAGGCTAAAACACACAGGGATTTGAAAAAACATCGCCATTGTTACAAGGAGGAGAGACTAACTTAGAGGTCTACACTTGTCCAGAGATTGTTTAGACTGAAGGTAGCAGTGACAACTACCATGTGGTATCCATGGAGGTAGCAAAGACTAAGCAAATTTGCCAGATGCTAACTATTGATCATGCTTTTGTGATGGTTAATTACCCATCTTTTCCAACTATGTTATGAGCTATGTAAAAGAAGAGAGCATGCCTTATTTTTGTTGTTATTATTTTCCCTTTCAAGAAATGTTTCTTGCATATTTAGGCAACATAAGGAGCTCTGGCCATCATATAGTACACAAAAACCAGGTTTCGTTTTTACACTGACTGCTCTCTCATAAGAATCTCATATCTTAGGAATCACGATATTGCTGATTGGGACTAAAACAGAAATAGAATCATAAGGAAGTTTCCTCATCTATGTTTATAGCAGCCTTATTTGTAATAGCTAGAAACTGGAAACAACCCAGATGTCCCTCAACCGAAGAATGGGTCAAAAAACTGTGGTACATCTATACAATGGAATATTATTCAGCTATCAGGAACAATGAAATTATGCAATTTGCAGCCAAATGGATGGAACTAGAAAAGCTCATCCTGAGTGAACTAACCCAGACTCAGAAGGTCACATATGGCATCTAATCACTTATAGTAGGATTTTAGCTATATAGTAGAAGGTATCCATACTACAACTAACACACCCAAGGGAACGTGGACATAGACTTCTTATTTTTAATTTTTATTCTTTATCTATTTTTTATATATTAGTTATATTTTTTCTATTTTTTAGTCTTTTTTATCTATTGTATGCTTATTGGTTTGTTTGTTTAGTAATTCTCTCTCCCGGGCAATCAGACACTTTTCACTGATGGTACTGCTTCATAGATCCCCAATGAATGAAGAGGCTCTTGGCCCTCATACGACCTCTCAACTGACATGAGGGACTGTTATATAAGGACACCCCACCCCAGAGAAATGGGATGGAAGGGTTAGGAGGTAAAGAAAAAAAATGAAATGTGATGTTTCGGCCTTTTACTACTAATTGTCATAAACTGTTTAGGGTAATTAAGAAATGCAAATTAATGGTTATGCAAGCCAGTCATTCAGTTAGGTACTATGACAGCCTATTATAGTTACTTTCTAAGCTAATCAGAAATAAACCGGCAAGAGACAAGCAACATCTGCTTACCTTAATATAAGAGATAGATAGGGCCTCTTCAAAAACCTCAAGAGATCTTCAGAATATGGCATTCAAAGATGTTTTCGTAACTTTAGATTTTTTTTATATCAAGACATGTCAACTCCTGACAGCATCCCCTATTCTCCTCCAAGTAGAAGATGAGCATCGAAGAATCTCCAGTGGGAGATGATTGAATTAGTCACAAGCCTATCTCTTGGTAGGAAAAGCCCTTTGCCCCAACTGTAGACAGAATGCTGTCCAAAAAGGACAAAACCTGGAAGCAGGTAAGTCGACAGCCTAGCTCTGCCAAGACAGGGTAGGTAAGTCTTTCATAACCCCTGCTCTACAATCAATGTCTGTCAGAGAAACGGGGCCAAATGACTGAAGATCGATGCTGTAATGTATGGAGATAAAATGGGAACTGTCCAGGCAGCCACAGGTATGTCATTTCTTAGTTTGGGAAGCTGCAGGCCCTGTACTTCCTATAAAATCAGATATATTTATCCCTCTCAGGTCTCTGAGGTGGTTGAAGAACAGGTAGCTAGAGTCTCATAATTAAATTTTGAGTTGTTTAGGAGTCAAGAGAGTGTTATAGATCTAAGAAGATACTTTTAAAATTGTGTTGCAACTTAGTATGAATGTTGAGTCAGATATAGACCTTTAAACTCATGGAGATGTTTAGATAGTAGAATGTTAAAGTCAAGTACCAAATACATATGGACTGGTCATTGGGAATGTACGTTAAGCCATATAACCCTCATAACTGTGGCCTAATTACCTCTGTTGTACTGTATTGTATTTGTTATTATAAGAGAAAGAGCCATTTGTTGGACTGAAAGGAGAAACTGTAGGGGGAAATAAGATATACCTTAAACTTAAACTTAAAAGAAAAAAAAAAAGGGAAGAGGATGGGGGGTTGAGGGTGGGAGGGTGGGACTGGAGGAGGAATAGGGAGGGGACTGCGATTGAGATGTAATTTGAAGAAATAAAAAATAAAGGAAAAAAAAAACAGAAATAGAAGACCAAGGCATAGGCTAGGCAAGGACAGCTTTCTGGAACAGGGAGATTTAACCTTCATAAACCTATTTTCTTCCTTCCTTCCTTCCTTCCTTTCTTCCTTCCTTCCTTCCTTCCTTTCTTTCTTTTCTCTCTTTTCAGCTCCATTTTCCACCTTCTTAATCCCCAACTTTTTGTCCTCTTTTAATTATTTTAAATGACCCACTGAGTCCAATTTTTGCTGCCCATATACTCATACGGCACAATACACTGCAGCATGCTTGACATACCTGGGGCCATAGCATTGAAAAAAACTAACTTTTCTTTCTCCAGAAGCCACAATTATCCAAAGCTCTTCTGTTAGGGATAGGGGTTGGTGAAGATCTCTACCCAATGTTAAAATGGGGACTACCTTATTATTTTTTAGGCCACAGATGCTGTAGATCATGAATGCAGTGGTCCTGTCATGTTGAGAAGATGTTTCATTCTAATCCTCTCTAACTCCCTGGATGTTACATCCTGTCATTCACTCCTCCATCATAATGATTGAGGCTTGAGGGGGAAGTGGTAATATACCTATATTGCCATTTGTGGCAGAGCAGTCCACAGTCACTCATTCTCTGGATTTTTATCACTTGTGAGTTTCTGCATTGGCAACCTTTTACTGCAAAGAAACTTCTCTGATGAGGTCAGATAGCTGAAATAATCTGCGGTATATATATATATATATATATATATATATATATATATTCGGAGGGAAGTTTGATACTATGTTCACTCAGCAAAATAATAATAGTAGCATCATCCCTGGGGCCTGTGTGCTCCCCAAGAATGGATTCTTGGACAGATTGACAGGACCGGACATGTGTTTCCCAAAGTAGAGTAGACCTTAAATCCAATCAGAAAGCTGTTAGCCCCATAACAATGTGACACCAACTGTTGCTTCTCATTATACGTATCTTGCCATGGTGGTCATTATTGTAGTTAAGTGTTAATGACTTGTTTCCCTGAGAAGTTTGCACACACCTACAGACATTATGAGAGTTAATCTGATGAGAGGATGTTTTCTGGTCAGTAACAGCATGATTTCTCTATATCCCATTATTAAAGTGTGTGTGTACTGAAGAGTAATGGTCTTGCCATATAGTCCTGGTGGACAACCGAGGAAAGTCGCTATAGCTTATATACATTTTTTTTTTTACTTTATTTTTTATTTCTTTAAGTTACATCTCAATTGAAATCCCCTCCCTACCCCACCTCCAGTCCCACCCTCCCACCCTCTTCCGCCTCAACCCACCCATCCCCTTCCTTTTTTTTAAGTTTAAGATATATCTTTTCCCCCCAACAGCTCCCCCTTTCAGTCCAACAAATGGCTCTTACTCTTATAATAATAAATACAATACAAAACAACATAGGTAATTAGGCCAAAATTATGAGAGTTATATGGCTTGGCATACAATCCCAATGTCCAGTCTATATGTATTTGGCACCTGACTTCAACATTCTACTGTCGATCTATCTCCATGAGTTTAAAGTTCTATATCCAACTCAACTTTCATCCCAATTTAAAAAGCATCTTCTTAGAACACCCTCTTGATTCCCAAACAACTCAAAATTTAACTATGAGACTCTAGCTATCTATTCTTCAACCACCTCAGAGACCTGAGAGGGACAAATATATCTGATTATATAGGAAGTGCAGGGCTGCAGCTTCCCAAACTAAGAAATGACATACCAGTGGCTGCCTGGACAGCTCCCATTTTCTCTCCATACATTACAGCATCAATCTTCAGTCATTTGGCCCCATTTCTCTGACAGACATTGATTGTAGAGCAGGGGTTATGAAGGACTCGCCTACCCTGTCTTGGCAGAGCTAGGCTGTCGACTTACCTGCTTCCAAGTTTTGACCTTTTTGGACAGCAGTCTGTCTACAGTTGAAGCAAGGGGTTTTTCCTACCCTGTCTTGGCAGAGTTAGGCTGTCGACTTCCCCGCTACCAAGTTTTGTCCTTTTTGGACAGCAGTCTGTCTGCAGTTGGTGCAAGGGGTTTTTTCATGCCAAGAGAAAGGCTTGCCACCAATTCAACCATCTTACAGTGGAGGTTCTTCGATGCTTATCCTCTACTTGGAGTAGAATAGGTTTGCCGTCAGGCGCTGATATGTCTCGATATAAAAAAAAAATCTTGATTTAAGATAACATCTTTGAATGCCATATTCTGCAGATCTCAAGGGGTTTTTGAAGATGCCCTATCCATCTCTTGTATTTAGATAAGCAAATGTTGCTTGTCTCTTAGCAACTTGATTACTGGGTAGTTTAGAGAATATCTGTGGTAGACTGTCATAGTAGCCAACAAAGAGACATGATTGCATGACTAGGAGTTTGTTTTAACTATCCTAGACCGTTTTAGACAGTTGGTATCAAGAGGTCAGAGCTTCACATTTTATTTTTAAGTATCTCTAGGTATGATACCATTGGGAAGCATTACCTTTAAATTTGTATCAATATACAAAGATCTATTCAATTGTGGTTAAATATACTCTTAATTATGTATCAATATACCAAGATCAATGCCTATGTAGCCCAATATAATCTTTCGGCCTGGATTTGCAGACCTCCAGGTGTAGAGAAGACGTGGAGCTAAGGTAAAATACAAGAGAATTGTGGTATTGGCCCATGCCTTTGACTTCAGCGGAGACCGGGGGGGGGCACCTTAGAGTTGGTGGTCTTATGTACTCTGGAGTCATACGGAGCGGGGTGGTGAGGGTGCATACTCTTGGTCCCACCATTCAAGAAGAGTACACCCTTGGTCCCAGCTCCCAGCGCCCTGGAGACAGAAAGAGGCAGATCCCGGAGCTCAGGGTCATCCTGATGCAGGGTAAACTCTAAATAGAGAAAGACTTCGATCCAGGAGTGGTGGAACACATCTTTGATCCCTTCAGATGAGAAACACAGGTCCCTGTTCCCAATAATTAGAGTTCAGAGACACACACATGGGATTTGGAGGGACCTAGGTTTGCAGGCTACTTACAAAAGGCCTTCTCGATGCAGGCAGATTGTCCTTTGGGATCTCAAAATATATACACTAGAGCTGGTTTAGCTCCAAGGTGACAGAATGATTTCTACTTTAACCCGGATTGAAAGATAACGCTTTGTATGTTGTCAGAAGGCCAAATTTGCTTCAGGAGAAGTACTACCTAGCCCCCCCCCATCCCCCCCCCAAAAAAAAAAAAAAAAGAGGGCAATTGTCCTAGGGTTGCGATTGGGGCTGGGCTCTGTTCTTATCGTTCCAGGAGAATCGAAGTGTCCATTAGGGGAGCCCGGGGACGGCGGACAGCGGAATCCTCAGCAGAGAGCAGAATCAGGCACCAAGGAGGATGAGTGACCCAGTTGATTCTGCCTGGCAGACTTCCTCAATAGCTGTCTCCATCGGGGGCCTGCAACCACCACTGCAATCCAGTGTTGCTGGGACCGTTCAGCTCTACACAATGCCCCAGCCGGAACCTCAGTGAAGCCTGCAAGATCAGCTTCTGCCTACAAACCCCTTAGGTCATCTAAACAGCTGAGAACAGAAGGACTGATCATAAAAGGATTGTACTAACATTTTTAATCAATTTTCCCATTTGGGTTGGGGCCCCAAACAGGTCTACTACGACCCAAATCAGCAGGAAGTCACTTTAAGAGAGCAACGTCCCATGCCCAGAGGGTGGGGAGGGTGTTTCTCCGCCCATCTTTTTGGTTATTTGAAGGATAACTGAAAACTCTGTTATGTAGGGGAAGAGACTACAAGCTGATAAATGGTCCTGTCTTAATGGGTTTTGGAGGTTAGCCCCAGGGAATTCCTACTTTTCCTTTTCTGTATCCTTCTTCCTCTCCTATGTAGGAGTGCATGGGCTTGAGAAAAATGAGATATAGACATAGCACAGGAAGGTCCAAGAAGAAGGGGCAGATTATTGAATATGCCCTTATACCTTTGTATATTGATACAAAATTAGTAGTTTATTTGGCTAAAGTGGTATTGACCATTGTTTATTGTGCAAAAATAAGATTGTATTGGATTACATCGGTATTGATCTTTGTATATTGATACAAAATTAAGATTATAGTTGGCCACAATGGTATTGACCCTTGCATATGGACGTAATATTAAGATTATATTGGGCTTATACACATTTGAGAGCCTCCAGGATATTCTTGAACTACAACTCAAAGGGAGAGTTATACATCTGGTTCATTTTTTATGGTGACTTGTAGCTTTTGGTTACTTCCAAGCCATCACTAACAGGGACTTGTAAAATTTTCTGTTTCTATATTTGGAAGGAAACATTAAATTATGGAGAGTATTAAATGTATGTACGTGGAGTTAATAAAGACAGCCAGTAGAAGGTCTAAGTCTTCCATAGCTGAATTTTTAGGGTAATAGCAAGAATGAAGATGTTATATGGTGTATGCAAATTTCCTTCAATGGCTGAGAAGTGCCATGGAGATAATAAAGAGTAAATCAATAGTCTCGGCAGTAATCTTCACAGTAGGGGATGGGAATCAATGTTGCTTACAAATTAGTGGTTCATGACAATTTAGAATACGCTAAGTGAATGAAGTTAACAAAGTTTTTCTGTAGTAGAGTAGACTCCTAGATGGAGCTGTAAGCCATTCTTGTCCCATGAGATGTTTGGTGAACAATGTAAATATTCATTTAACACATGTCCGTATATGTCAATTCCAAATAGATAATGGGAGTATCAGAGAGTATGTAGGTTACTCCATTATGTTCAAAGGACAACATTTTTTTTTAAAAATATATAAACCTGAACATCTTTGATCAGACATTTAATGAAGTTAACTGTTATGACTAGAGATAAAAATACATCTCCTTATTAAAATAATTTCTCACATTTTATAAAGTGGTAAACATAGTCCTTTGTGAATCATAATATGTAAACTGCATTTTTAGTGTTTATTTGGATAATTTTACTATGTCAATAAATGCAATCCCTATATATTGTATGCAAAATTTTATGACAATTAAAGAATGTGATGATTGTCATATTGTTAAAGCTGAGTATGAAGATTTAATATAACAGAAGTTGTTTTTTTAGTATTATATATGCTCAGTATTAAAATGATTTTTTCTGAGACAAAATAGTTATTAAATAAGTTAGGGCTGAAGAAATGTTATTTGTAAAGATGAAAACTTGTAGATGGCAAAAGTATACACCTGTCCTTATAGATGTACTTCATAGATAAAATATAAATAGTATTCAAAGAGTACTTTCACATCTTAATTTTATAGACAAGTTGTTTCTTAAGTATTTAATGCAGAAAAATTTATTAGTGCCATTACATTTCATGTTACATATATAAGAAATGAATACAAAAGGTTCAAAGGGAAGCCTGTGATATGAATCAAGTCTCTGAATTTGGATCTATATATCTTCTCTAGAATCATAAATCAGAATGTGGTTACCAAGGGTTAGAGTAGCAAGGAGGGAAAGATTGACAGGAGATGTTGATGAAAGAATACACAATTTCAGTGAAGAAACATAAGTTCAATAAATTTGTTGTACTTCATGGTGACTCTTAGTTAGGGTTTCTGTTGCTATGAAAAAAAAAAAAAACACCAAAAGCAACTTGAGGAGGAAAAAGTTTACTTCATCTTCTACTGTCATGTTGGCATCCACCATCACTGGAAGTCAGCACAGGAACTCAAGGTTAGAACCTGGAGGCAGGATCTGAAGCAGAGGTTCTGGAGGAGTATTATTGCCTGGATGTCAGCCTGCTTTCTCATGCCATCCATTTCATGGGTGTAAGGAGTTTCACTGACACACTATGGGCTTGACCTTTCCATATCAATCATTAATTAAGAAAATGTCATATAGATTTACATACAGGCAATTTGGTGGAGGTGTTTTCTCCTTTTCCTATTTGACTCCAACTTTTGTCCAGTTGACAAAAACGAATCAACAAGGTGACTACAGTTTATATGTTGTATACTTACTTGAAAATAGCTAGGAACGGACTTGAAGAATTCTTGCTAGAAATAAATAAGTGAAGTTATGCACCAGTTAATTAGATAAATCTTCTTGTATGGAAAAAATGATAGGGGAAACAATGCGAGTTTAAAGGCTTAGGTGAGGATGGGGTTGGAAATATGGAGATAGGAGGGGCCAAGAGGTGGTTAAGTAAAGTAAATAAGTATGAGAAATCCTGAGAGAGACTCACTCGTGTGTACGGTAATTACTATATATATATATATATATATATATATATATATATAGTATATATGCCTATGCTTGCATGCGTAGGCAGTGCTATTCCCAGAAGACATGAGATGTTATACAAAATCTCTGTGTTACTCTTGTGATACTCTCCTTGATTAGGGAGGGTCCAAAGGTCTCCAGAGCAGTGCTGGCTGCTGTTTTTATTGTAAGTTGCTCACCATCACTGGATGGTCTATTGATGAAGATATGGCAATGTGGTTGTGGGATATAGAGCATCAATCTTGAACCGACTGAAATTCGAAACTTGAAACTTTCTCCTGGCTGCATAGCCTCATAGTACTCAGAATTTCTATGCTTTCTGCCTGTGGATGGAAGACATCATTGGTATTACACAGCCCTGTAACATGTATACTAGATTAGTGACCTGTTATGTCAGATATGACATAAGGTTCACTAGTACCATGACTATTATGAGGTTAACTAATTATTTTATGATTGGATTTGAGGCCTGCATCACACTAAAGATTTCATACCTTGTACTATAAACATGGTCGAATGCCCATGTTATGAAGGTCTTTGGTTCTAGGGAGGAATCTGCTCTTGTTACGTGGTTTGATTTTCATCTTGCAAATTTTTCTTCTAAATATTTATGTTTATATCCATGATTCTTTGCTGTTTTCAATCTTAGTCAGTGAAGCTTCATTTTGTGATTGATAGTTAATTCAAAGACTCTTAACTGGTCAAATAACTGAGAATATGTAATCATTATAGACACAAATAGAACATCTATGTTATCCTTTACTCCCAAATCTCAGATAACATCATGGAAAAGAAACCAGAGAGAATGTTAAGAACCAAAGGATGGTGAAAAGAGCTATGAAATTCAGTTGTTTGGACATGACATAGCTGTTGGATTCATAAACACACAGCAGGTGTCATGACCTGTACAAGATCAAGCCAGTCAAAGTTACAGGATGAATAGGAGAAGGATCATGCTCTAATTCTAACTGAGAGGTTATTACAAGTTGATGGCTTTTGGAGGAGGAGGAGACATTTTTATTTTAGGATGTGGCCACCTCTAGTTTGTTTATAACCCAGTCGTTGTCCCCATTGCCACTCACATACAATATTAACTCAGAAGGATAATATTCTCTATCAATTTAGATGGAAGACACCACTGTGCTCCTCAATTGCTGAAACTTGGGCCAGATTTTTAGACATTATTATGTAGTATGACCTGTTGCTTAAAATTAAAATGCTATTTGTTCAGGTCTTATGTATGTATGACTTGGACTTCATAATTTACCCCCAAAATGTGATATTTCTTTTTTTATGAAATTGCTTATTTCCCATAAAACTTTGTATTTATATTCTACCTTGATGTGGTTTTCCTTAATGTCACTGTAATGGCTCTCTCTCTCTCTTTCTCTCTCTCTCTCTGTGTGTGTGTGTGTGTGTGTGTGTGTGTGTGCATGTGTGCATGTGTGTTTATGAGTGGAGATTGAAAGAGAAATGTCTCTCCTTTTGATTTTTTTTAAGGAAATGCACACTATAAGGCTGTTTTTGCCACTCAGTGGTAAAGTATTTGATGATGTTGTGTGATGCTCTGTGTTTGTGTTAGAGCCTCACAGTACTGAAAACAAGAAACAAGAATAGAGAAAACAAGCAGATCCCCAATTGTTTTGTATCATCATTATTAAGATAGAGATAAAGACAAATTGAGAGACAGAGTTAGAGAGTGAGAGAGAAACAGAGAGACAGAGAGACAGAAAGATGGGGGAACATAGCTCTTGCCTGGGACATCTACTTTTACAGTTTTATTAAGGTCAGTTAGTAATACACACATTTGTGTATGTTCATTGCCTGGTTGTTTTCTGTGAAGGCATCAGGTTGATATAACATCACATCCTCCTTGGCTTCCCTAGTTTCCCTCATCATGAACAGTTTACGCTACAGAACAATCTACATTGACATAGTAATGACAAGGTAAAAGATAAGAAGAGACTGAATGGATGTGCCATAGTGTGTTCATTGGGCATATAGAATGGAAGACATTGTATAGGAGTGATATGTTTTTCAGAACATGGATTTGAATTCGATAGGTGGCAAGGGTACTCCCATTGGTCTAATAACACAGAGATGGTGAAAGGAAACATAACAATAGGAGACTGGCAGGTCACTTACAGACACTTTAGGGTAAAGGAAGATGTGGCTTATATGAATCATCTGAAGAGTGAGAAAAATCTTAATATAGTATACTCTCCAATGAACTAGATGGAAGCTAAAGGAATATGTCATCTCTAAAACGTTTCACCTCATCCTTCAGTGAATATAAAGCTAGCCATTTTTAAAAATAAATTTATTTATTTGGTGCTTCAAGTTGCATCTCCATCATATTCTCCTCTTTTCTGCCTTGCCAGCCCTGCCCTCCCACCCTCTACCTCCTAACCCTTCCATCCCACTCCTCTGGAGTGGAAAAGCTAGCCATTTTTACTTCTCTGCTTTTTGTCATGATTAATGAAATAATAATCATGCTAGGATATTTCTATAAGTCTCATTATATACCAGGACCTAAGAGTATATTTCTCTTCAGTATCTTACTGATGCTTCATTTGCTGTGTCATAAGGCAATGTATATGGGGAATTGCTTTGTTCATTGTGGCTTTGAGATAACTGGAGTACTAAAAGCTAAAAGAACCTCGTAAAGTTACAAGGAAGGCAAATGGATTCACAGTGATACAATAAGGGATAGTCTGTCAGTGAAAATAAGTTTTTATTGACTACATAATTCCATGTCTACTTTGATCCATGACAACACATTCTTAACATACTGTTTTGTATTTGAAAACTCAACTCCTACAACTTTGGGGACAATTTAGGAAACACTAAATACAAAACTACATCAGCAAACCCATAGCTCAACTATTTAAGTTTTAAAGTAAAATTGACTTTCATCCAATCAACTTTATGTGACTGTTACAATAAACACTGTTTTAGACTTTGAGTTAATATATTATTTATATATTTAAATAGATTTACTTAACTCCTTCAATATTTTTACAAGTACTTTTTGATCTATTTTCCCAATAATGGGTATCTAGACTTTCTTGCGGGTTTTATTGTGTTGAAATGGGGTTGAGCTTTTCTGTAAACATTTATATTGTCTATATCTAATTGTTTTATGTATAAATCCCCATGAAATTGGATGTTAGTGTTTTTAGTGTTTCTTGGTTGTTGAGACATGCACACTGGTAGCATATGTAAGTGTGATGTATTAGGTGCCAGAATAATTGTCTAATAATTGCTCAGTCCTAAATATGACAGTACATTCTTACATTCTTATTATTGTCATTCATACTGCCAATCATTAAAAAAAAACTTATGTGATTGGGAGAAAAGACTATATGTTATTTTTAAAAAGTGAATGCATTTTTAAATTGCTTTGTACTATCATGTGTGTGTGTGTGTGTGTGTGTGTGTGTGTGTGTGTGTGTGTGTGTACATAATATATGTACCCAGTGGGTGTCTGGAGGTCAGAGAACAACTTGACTGAGTTGGGAGTTGGTTCTCTTCTTCTACCTTTATATTGGTTCTAGGGATTGAACTCAGGTCATCAGCCTTGTGTGCAAGGGTTTTTTATTGTTAAAAACCATCTTACCAATCCATAAAGTTAGTACTTAGGAATAATTTGCATAATTTGTTAATTTGCTTTTAGTGGTGTATATTGTTTTAGAAATTGACTTCTTGGAACTCTTTGTATTTATTAATATCAATCTTTATCTCCAAAAATGTCAGTAATATTTTCTCTAGTTATATTCAGCTTTGTTTATGGTAGTTTTATAACATTGAATTAGTTCTTTATATAATTAACATCCATTGTTGTTTGTCTTATCAGTTCTGAGTTTGATATCTTTCTCATCAATACTTGGCTAATAGATTTTTAAAGTCTAGATATCAAATTCATTTAGTAGATGCTTGCATATTTGTGGCTTAAGATTAAAATTTAGTTCTCCTGGTCTCTAAAAAATAGTTTTTCCAGTAAGTAACTGCTGCCATCAGTTTGAAACTATGCGCTGGTTCATTATTACTGTTACTGGTTTTATAACCAGTGTGGACACACAATCACCAGAGGTATCTACAAAGTTTTTTTCCAGAAACATTTTACTGAAGAGACAAGATCTACCCTGAATGTGGGTAGCCCTACTTCATGGACTGATATCAGGTCTGAATAAAAATCAGAAAACAAGCTGGGCATAAACAATCGCCTCCCTAGTTCATGACTATAGTTGAAAGTGATTTGCTTCTTCCCACTCCCAACAACCCTCCTTCCCCACTATATGGGCTACATTTACAAGGCCAAGGTAAACCTTCTTTCCTTAAATTGTTGTTGTCAGTTCTTTTGTCACAGCAATGTGATTATGAATCCCATCCTCATCACATACTTCATCCATTACTTTTGTTGTGCTTGACATTTATTTCATGATTCCCATGCCATTTGCAACCTTTTCACTAATTAATGTGGTAACTTTTTTTTTTTTTTAGGTCATCTTTTTTTTTCCTTCGTGTTACAGCTCAGTTGCAATCCCCTCTCTACTTCCTGCTCTGGTCCCACCCTCCCACCCTCTTCCCCCTGAACCCCCCAATCCACTTCCTTTTTTTTAAGTTTAAGGTACATCTCCCCCCCCAACAGATCCCCCTTTCAGTCCAACAAATGGCTCTTTCCCTTATAACAACAAATGGAATATAAAACAAGAGAAATAATTAGGTCACAATTACGAGAATTATAAAGCTTAGCATACATTCCCAATGTCCAGTCCATACATATTTGGTAAATGACTTTAACATTCTATTTATTATGCAAACCATCTCCATGAGTTTAAAGGTTTATATCCGACTAAGCTTCCATCCTAACATGCATCACAATTTTAAAAACATCTTCATAGATCCAGAACACCCCCTTAATTCCTAAACAACTCAAAATTTAACTATGAGACTCTAGCTACCTAGTCTTCAACCACATCAGAGACCTGAGAGGGACAAATATATCTGATTTACAGGAAGTGCAAGGCCAGCAGCTTCCAAAACTAAGAAATGACATACCAGTGGCTGCCTGGACATTTCCCAATTTCTCTCCATACATTACAGCAACAATCTTCAGCCATTTGGCCCCATTTCTCTGACAGACATTGATTGTAGAGCAGGAATTATGAAGGACTTGCCTAGCCTGTCTTGACAGAGCTAGGCTGTCAACTTATCTGCTTCCAAGTTTTGTCATTTTTGGACAACATTCTGTCTACAGTTGAAGCAAGGAATTTTTCTTGCCACCAATTCAACCATCTCCAATTGGAGATTCTTCAATGCTCTATATCTAGTTGGAGTAGAATAGGGAGTGCTGTCAGGAGCTGACATGTCTCAATATCAAAAAAATCTTAAGTTAAGAAAACATCTTTGAGCCGGGCGGTGGTGGCACACGCCTTTAATCCCAGCACTTGGGAGGCAGAGGCAGGCGGATCTTTGTGAGTTCGAGGCAAGCCTGGTCTACAAAGTGAGTCCAGGACAGCCAGAGATATTCAGAGAAACCCTGTCTCAAAAAACCAAAAAAAAGAAAACATCTTTGAATGCCATATTCTGCAGATCTCTTGAGGTTTTTGAAGACCACCTATCTCTCTCCTTATATTTGGATAAGCAAATGTTGCTTGTCTCTTAGCAACTTGATTTCTGATTAACTTAGAAAATAACTGTGATATACTGCCCTACTACCTAACAAAATGACATGCTTGAATGGCTATTAGTTTGCGTTTCTTAATTATCCTGAACAGTATATGACAGTTGCTAGCAAAAGACCAAAACCTCACATTTCATTTTTAAACATTACCTAGGTACAATACCTTAAAAGAGTTAACTTTAATTTTGTATCCATATACAAAGTTCAGTACCAATGTAGCCAAACATAATCTTAATTTTGTATCAATATACAAAGATATAAGAGCATATTCAATAATCTGTCCCTTTTTCTTTATCATTCCTGTATTATGTCTGTAATCCATTTTTTCTGTAGTCTTTTCATCCCTACATAGGAGAGAAAGAAGGATACAGAAAATAAAAAGAGAGAAATCCCTGGGTCTAACCTCCAAAACCTATTTAACAAGACCATATAACAGCTTGTAATCTCTCCCCCTAAAAAACAAGTAGCCCATCAAATGACCAAAGGGGGGAAAATCACCCATCCCAACTTCTAGAGATGGGACATAACTCTCTTAAAATTATTTCCAACTGATTTGGGATGTAGTAAACCTGTTTGGGGCCCAAATAAGAAAGGAAAAATGGTTAAGCATGTTAATAGAATCATTTGATGTTCAGTCCTTTTGTGCTCAGCTATTTAAATGTCCTAAGAAATTTGTAGACAGAAGCTGAACTTCAGGGGTTTACTGAAGTTCTAGCTGGAACAGACTGTGGGGCTAAAAAGTCTTAGTAATTTTGAGTTGTTGTGGTTGTAGACTTTTGAGGAAACAGCTGTTGAGGAATTGTGGGAGGCTCGATCAACTGGACTACTTGTCTTCCTTGGTGTCTGATATGTTTTCTTCTGAGGTTTCAGTTGTCCAGTTGCCCCTGGATTCCTTAGATGGATGCTTTTAATCCCCTGGAAAGAAAAGAACAGAGCCCTGGCCTAATCCTAACTCTGGGACACTCCTTTTTTGGGGGGAGGAGGTTACATTTTTCCTGGAGCAAATTCTTTTTTTTTTGATAATATAAAATATATTATCTTTCAATTGAGATTAAAAAAGAAATTATTTTGATATTTTGGAACTAAACAAATCATTATGTGTATATATTTTGAGATCTCAAAGGACAATAAACTTTGACTTTCAGCATGCCTTTTGTGAGTAGTTTTTAGACTTAACTCATTTCAAATCCTATGTGCCTGTTTCTGCATTCTAAGTATTGGGATCGAGGGCATGTACTTCCCAACTGAAGGGATTAAAGATGTGCACCACCACCCCTGGATCAAAGTCTTCCCTATTATAACTTGCTTTGTGTCAGGCTGGGCTTGAACTCAGAGATCTGCAGGTTTCTGTCTCTAGTGTGTTGGCATTAAGGATGTAAACACTCTCAAATGATGAGATTAAGGCTGTGCACCATCACCACCCTGTTTCTTGTAACTCTAGAATTTACAGGTAAACTAACTCTATAGTGATCCTTCTGTCTCTGCTGGAGTTAAAGGCATGGGTTAACACCACCCTTCTCATATATTTTATCTTAGCTCCAAATTTTTTCAACTCTTGGAAGCTTAGAAAACCAGGTTGAACTGTAGTAACCTTTAATTTATTTAGAGCATTTTACCTGCCTTTTAATGCCAAACCCTGAAAATATCCTTTATATCTACAAAAAACTTTTAAGCTGATAACAGGTGTGTGTGAGCTATGTGGTAACCTGCAGTCTAACATTCTAATCTGAAATTAAGACCATTTTTCCTTTAATGCCAGTAAGACAAGTATACCTTTGGTAAATTCTAATTTGAAAATTTTATATTTTATTTTTATTAATTTTTAAGCTTATTAACCCATTTTAAAGAAAGTATTATTTGTTTTCTCAAGTTAATTTAAAACAGTTTCTCCCCTTATCCCCTCCCCCCCCCCCGGCTCCTCCCTCCTTCACTATTCCTCTACTCGGTAGTCTCTTTCTCTTCAGGTGAGGTGGACCCTCACATATCATATTCCCTCATTTCTTCAGTCATGTGAGGGCCAAGAGCTTTCTCTTGTACTTGGTCTTGATATGGCACACCATCTAGGGTAAGGTGTTCTACTAACCTGCAACAGATTCCATGACTCACTGCTGAGTGAATTTTTTCCTAGGATAGATATGCTAGGTTCTTATCTATTTGGGTCTGTGGGTTGTAGGATGGTTATCCTGTGATGTATGATTAATATCCACTTATAAGAGAGTATTATCCTGTGATGTATGGTTAATGTCCACTTATAAAAGTACATACCATGTTTATCTTTCTGGGACTGTGTCAGCTCACTTAGGATGAGCTTTTCTAGGTCCATCCATTTGGTTTCGAATTGCATGATTTCCTTATTTCTGATAGCTGTGTAGTATTCCATTGTATAAATGTACCACAGTTTTTTGTTTTGTTTTGTTTTGTTTTGTTTTGTTTTATCTATTCTTTAGTTGAAGGACATCTGGGTTGTTTCCAGTTTCTGGCTATTACAAATAAAGCTGCTACGAACATTGTAGAGGCAATGTCCTTGTGGTTTCATTTCAAATCTTTTGGATACATGCCTACGAAGGGTATGGCTGGGTCTTGAGGCAGAACTATTTCCAATTTTATAAGATATCTCTATATTGATTTCCAAAGTGTCGTACAAGTTTGCACTCCCACCAGCTATGGGGGAATATTCTTCTATTCCACACCCTCACCAGTATGTGCTATCATTTGAGTTTTTGATCTATACCACTCTGACACGTGTGAGATGGACTCTCAGAGTTGATTCAAGTTGCATATCTCTGATGACCAAAGATGTTGACCATTTCTTCAAGTGCCTCTCAGCCTTTAGAGATTCCTCTTTTGTGAATTCTAGGTTTAGCTCTATACCCCATTTTTTGATGGGGATATTTGATTTTTTTTTTTGGTATTTAATTTCTTGAGTAGTTTATATATTTTCGATATTAGCCCTCTGTTGGATATTGAATTGGTGAAGATCCTTTCCCAGCCTGTAGGCTGCTGTTTTGTTCTAAGGACAGTGTCCTTTGCCTTATAGAAGCTTTTCAATTTAGTAAGGTCCCATTTATTGATTGTATGTTTTAGCACCTGTTCAGGAAGTTGCTACCCTTGCCAATGAGTTCCAGGTTTTTCCCTACTTTCTCTTCTATTATTGTTAGTGTGTCCTAATTTATGGTGAACTCATTGATCCACTTAAACTTAAGTTTTGTACAAGGTGATAAGTATGGATCTATTGGCATTCTTCTACATGTTGACATCCAGTTAGACCAGCACCATTTGCTGAAGGTGCTTTCCTTTTTCCATTGTATACTTTTGGCTTCTTTTTTTGAAAATTAAGTGACCGTAGGTGTATAGGTTTATTTTTGAGTCTTTGATTTGATTCCATTGGTCAACTGGTCTGTTTCTATACCAGTACCATGCTATTTTTATTATTATTTCCCTGGAGTACAGCTTGAAATCTGGGATGGTGATACCTCCAGATGTTCTGTTATTACACATGATTGCCATAGGTGTTCTTTTTTTTGTTTTGTTTTATTTTTTGTTTTTCCATATGAAGTTGAGAATTGTTTTTTCCAGGTGTGTAAAGAAATGAGTTGGTATTTAGATAGGAATTGCATTGAATCTGTATATTACTTTTGGGAAGATGGCCATTTTTATTATGTTAATCCTACCAATACATGAGCAAGGGAGATCTTTCCATCTTCTGATATCTTCTTCAATTTCTTTCTTCAGGGACTTGAAGTTCTTATCATACAGGTCTTTCACTTGCTTGGTTAGAGTTTCCCTCAGGTATTTTATATTATTCATGGTTATTGTTAAGGGTGTTGATTCCCTTATTTCTTTCTCAGCCCATTTATCTTTTGTATAAAGAAGGGCTACTGATTTTTTTGATTTTTTTTTTCCAGCCACTTTGCTGAAGGAGTTTGTCAGCTGTAAGGGTTCTCTGGTGGAATTTTTGGGGTCACTTATGTATACTATCATATCATCTTTAAATGGGGATAATTTGACTTCTTCCTTTCCAATTTGTATCCCCTTGATATCCTTTGGTTGTCTTACTGCTCTAGATAGAACTTCATGTACTATGTTAAAGAGATATGGGGAGAGTGGGCATCCTTGCCTTGTCCCTCATTTTAGAGGAAATGCTTAAGTTTCTTTCCATTTAGTTTGATGTTGGCTATTGGTTTATTTTAAATTGCCTTTATTATGTTTAAGTATGGTCCTTGTATGACTTATCTCTCCAAGACTTTTAACATGAAGGGGTGATGTATTTTGTCAAAAGCTTTTTCAGCATCCAATGAGATGATCATGTGTTTTTTTTTTTCTTTCAGCTTGTTTATGTGGTGGATTACATTGATGGATTTTCTAATGTTGAACCACTTTTGCATCCCTGGGATGAAGCCTACTTGATCATGGTGTATGATACTTTTGATGTGATCTTGAATCTGGTTGGAAAGCATTTTATTAAGTATTTTTGCATCCATGTTCATAAGGGAATTGGTCTGAAATTTTCTTTTTCTGTTGTGTCTTTGTGAGGTTTAGGTATCAGGGTGACTGTGGCCTCATAGAATGTGTTTGGCAGTATTCCTTCTGTTTCTATGTTGTGAAAGAGTTTGAAGAATATTGGTGTTAGCTCTTCTTTGAATGTCTGGTAGAATATTATGCTGAAACCATCTGGCCCTGAGCTTTTTTTGGTTGGGAGCTTTTTAATGACTGTTTCTATTTCCTTAAGGGGTATAGGACTGTTTAATTTGTTTACCTGTTCTTGATTTAACCTTGGTAGGTGGAATCTATCAAGAAAATTGTTCATTTCATTTAAGTTGTCCAATTTTGTGGGGAACAAGTTTTGAAGTAGGACCTAATGATTCTTTGGATTTCCTCAATGTCTGTTGTTATTTCCCCCTTTTCATTTCTGATTTTGTTTATTTGGGTATTTTCCCTCTACCTTTTAATTAGTTTAGCTAAGGGCTTGTCTATTTTGTTGATTTTTTTCAAAGAACCAACTCTTGGTTTTGTCAATTCTTTGTGTTGTTCTTTTTGTTTCTAAGTTGTTGATTTCAGCCTTTAGTTTGATAATTTCCTCTCGTCTGCTCCTCTTGGTAGTATTTGCTTCTTCTTGTTTTAGCTTTTTCAGGTGTGCTTTTAGGTGGCTAGTATGGGAACTCTCCAGTTTTTTTTTTTTTTTTTTACACTCACTTAGTGCTATAAACTATCCTCTAAGCTCGGTTTTCAATGTGTTCCATAAGTTTGTGTATGTTGTGTCTTTATTTTCATTGAGTTCTAAGAAGACTTTAATTTCTTTTTTTTTTTTTTTATTTATTCTCTGACCCAGAGGTCATTGAATAGAGAGTTGTTTGGTTTCCATGTTTTTGCAGGCTTTCTGTTGTTTTTGTTATTGTTGAAGTCTAGCTTTATTCCATGATTGTCTGATAAGTTATAAGGGGTAATTTCAATTTTCCTGTATCTGTTGAGGCTTGCATTGTGACCAACTATATGATCGATTTTGGAGAAGGTTCCATGAGGTGCCAAGAAGAAAATATATTCTTTTGTTTTGGGGTGTGTTCTGTAGATATCAATTACTTCATTCATGGCATCTGTGAGGTTCATTATTTCTCTGTTTGGTTTCTGCATCATTAATCTGTCCACTGGTGAGAGTGGTATGATGAAGTTTCACACTATTAATGTGTAAGGTTCAGTGTAGGATTTGATCTTCCGTAGTGTTTCTTTAACAAATGTGGGTGGTCTTACATTTGGGGCATAGATGTTCAGTTTTTTTAATAATTTATTTTTCATTTCTTCAAGTTACATCCCAATCACAATCCCCTCCCTACTCCCCCCTCCAGTCCCATCCACCCTCCCCCCCCCCCAGCCCCCCTCCCCCTTCCCTTCTTTTTTTTTTTTTTTTAGTTTAAGGTATTTCTTTTTCCCCCCCAACAGCTCTCCCTTTCAGTCCAAAAAATGGTTCTTTTTCTTATAACTATAAATACAATACAAAACAACAGAAATAAATAGGCCACAATTATAAGACTTATATGGCTTAGCATACATTCCCAATGTCCAGTCCATATGTATTTGGCACCTGACTTTAACATTCTACTATCTAACCAAGTCCATGAGTTTAAAGTTTTATATCTAACTCAGCTTTCATACTAACTTGCCTCATAATTGGTATTGATCTTTGTATATTGATACAAAACTAAGGGTAATGCTTCTTAAAGGTATTGTTCGTAGTAATACTTAAAAATGAAATGTCAAGTTTTGACCTCTTGCTACCAACCGACATAAACTGTTTAGGATAATTAAGAAATGGAAACTAATAGTCATGAAAATGTGTCATTTTGTTAGTTACTATGACAGTCTATCACGGTTATTTTCTAAGCTACTCAGAAATCAAGTTGCTAAGAGACAAGCAATATTTGCTTATCTAAATATAAGAGATAGATAGGGCATCTTCAAAAACCTCAAGAGATCTGCAAAATATGGCATTCAAAGATGTTTTCTTAACTTAAGATTTTTTGATATCGAGACATGTCAGCTCCTGACAGCACCCCCTATTCTACTCCAAGTAGAAGATGAGCATCGAAGAATCTCCAGTGGGAGATGATTGAATTGGTGGTAAGCCGTTCTCTTGGCAAGAAAAACCCCTTGCTTCAACTGTAGACAGACTTCTGTCCAAAAAGGACAAAACTTGGAAGCAGATAAGTCGACAGCCTAGCTCTGCCAAGTCAGGGTAGGTAAGTCCTTCATAATTCCTGCTCTACAATCAATGTCTGTCAGAGAAACGGGGCCAAATGGCTGAAGATTGATGCTGTAATGTATGGAGAGAAAATGGGAACTGTCCAGGCAGCCACTGGAATGTCATTTCTTAGTTTTGGAAGCTGAAGGCCCTGCATTTCCTATATAATCAGACATATTTATCCCTCTCAGG
The DNA here is from genome assembly GCA_907164525.1 of Lophiomys imhausi. Taxonomy (NCBI): domain Eukaryota; kingdom Metazoa; phylum Chordata; class Mammalia; order Rodentia; family Muridae; genus Lophiomys; species Lophiomys imhausi. Next base: position 1,687,117 of record CAJQZJ010033894.1, on the reverse strand, counting down.
TCTCTGAGGTGGTTGAAGAATAGATAGCTAGAGTCTCATAGTTAAATTTTGAGTTGTTTAGGAATCAAGAGGGTGTTCTGGATCTAAGAAGATATTTTTAAAATTATGAGATCTTCAGTTTTGAGATGTCATCTTGGTGGATTTTTCCTTTGATGAGTATGTAGAGTCCTTCCCCATCTCTTTTGATTAATGTTGGTTGAAAGTCTAATTTATTGAATACTAGAATGGCCACTCCAGCTTGCTTCTTGGATCCATTTGCTTGGTATATCTTTTTTCAGCCCTTTGCTGAGGTATGCTTCTTGTAAGCAGTAGAATGTTGGATTTTGTTTTCTCATCCATTCTGCTAGCCTTTTTATTGGGGAATTGAGTCCATTGATGTTGAGAGATATTAATGACCAGTGATTGTTACTTCCTGCTATCTTGATATTGGTGGAAATAGTGAGTGAGTGAGCTTCTCTTCTTTTGATTTTGCTGCAGGCATGTTATTTGCTTTCTGTACTTTCTTGTGTGTAGTTAACCTCTTTGGGTTGGAGTTTTCCTTCTAACATCTTCTGTAGAGCTGCATTTGTGCATAGATATTGTTTGAATTTACTTTTGTCATGGAATATTTTGTTTTCTCTATCTATGTTGATTGACAGTTTTTCTGGGAATAGTAGCCTGTCCTTGCATTTGTGGTTTTTTTAGGGTCTGCAAGACGTCTGTCTAGGCCCTCCTGTCTTTTAGTGTCTCTGATGAAAAGTCAGGTGTGATTCTGATAGGTTTGCCATTATATGTTACTTGATCCTTTTCCCTAGCAGCTTTTAATATTCTTTCATTGTTCTGTACATTTAGTGTTTTGATTATTATGTGGCGGGAGGATTTCTTTTCTGGTCTAATCTATTTGGAGTTCTGTAAGTTTCTTGTACAGTCATTGGCATCTCTTTCTTTTAGATTTGGGAAATTCTCTTCATTGATTTTGTTGAAGATATTTTCTGGTCCAGGGAGCTGGAAATTTTCTCTTTCTTCTGTTCCTATTATTTTGAGATTTCGTCTTTTTCATAGTGCCCTTGATTTCCTGAAGGTTTTGTGTCAGGACTTTTTTAGATTTTACATTTTATTTGACAGATGTATCAATTTCTTCAATTTTATCCTCTGTGCCTGAAAATTCTTTCTTCCATCTCTTGTATTCTGTGATGATGCTAGTGTCTGTAGTTCCTTTTCTTTTCTTAAGGTTTTCCAGTTCTATGGATGTCTCGGATTACATTTTCTTTATTGTTTCAACTTCCCTTTTCAGGTCTTCCATTCCTTTAAACACTTTCTTCATTTCAATCACCTCTTTTGCAGTATTTTGTTGTTGCTCTCTGAGATATTTTATTTCCTCCCTTATGCCTTCTATTATTAATATAAGCATAAGATTAAGGTCATTTTCCTTTGTTTCAATCGTGTTAGGATGTCCAGAGGTGTCTGTAGCATTATAGCTAGGTTCTGGAGGCATGATATTGCTTTGGGTTTTTTTTTTGTTTTGTTTTGTTTTGTTTTGTTTTTTGCTTTTTAAAAATCATGTTCTTTCACTGACCTTTTGTCATCTGATTGACCCTGGTGTTGTCTGTTTGTTTCTAATGTCAGTTGACCTTGGTGCTCAGGAAAATTGCCTGTTGTGGCAGCTGGGTGATCCTGAGATCCTGGTGTCCACCTCCAGATGGTAGGTAGGTTCCTGGCTACCCACCTGACTGGCTCTTGGAGAGTTCCTGCCACTCTCCTTTACTGGTTGTGACCCAATTGGACCAATATACAGGGGATTGGAGTGGGAAGGGGGAAGACCTGAGAGCTGGCAGGTCTCCTCAGAAAGGCAGGTAGAACTGTGCTTGCGTCTGTGTTCTCCCCTCACTGACAAAGTTGTTTTGGTTCAGCAGCTAGGCTGATGGTGCATGCAGGGAGCTCCACCCAAGATGGGTGTCAGTCTCAGTGTTCTTGTTGTTGTCTGCCTCAAATGGTTGGATGCTAGGGTGAGTGACCCACCCCAATATTTATGAAGAACACACAGTCTTGGCAGCTCTGCAAGTCAGTCTTGGCTCCTAATTGCTTTGCTGCAGCTGGGTTTGGTCTCTGCCTCTCAGCTACAGTGCATACTGTGCTGCCATGTTGGGAACTCCAGAAAGAAAATCTTAGTTACCTTTGCTCTTGTGGTCCAGATAGATCTGCATGTAGGATGGATCTCAGGCACACAGGCATGGCCTCTGATCTGTAGCTGAAGCCATGGGCTGGATCCTTTATTTGGGTAGATCTGCTCTGGCTGGCCTTCCTCTCCAGACCGAGCTGGCTGATCTCAGGGTGGTGTTCCCAGGAACTGTGTGAGCTGTTTTGCATGGTGACCAGTCTCAGTGTTCACCACAGAAATTCAGACACTGTCTGTGTTTCACATTCTGCTGAGGGAGCTCACATTCACTCCACAGTGACTAATCTCATTCACCTACTACTCAGATAGAATGCTCCATGGTTGGTGCCATCTTAGATCTCCATGGTAACTTTTTTTTTTTTAACAGTACTTTAATGTTCATTAAACATTTGATTTTTCTTGAATTTTTCCTCATCTTTATATTCTGTGTCTTGTGCCAGATTTCACATTTTCTTTCAAATTCTTTCATCAAACCATGAATCAGTTGCTTAGACCTAGTCTTGAGTTTTCTACTTAATGTACATATTTATTTACTGACTGTACAGTGAACTCACTAGGAAGCATCCAAAGCTATAGATCTCATCTTAACACGAATAACCTTCAAACATTTGCACACAGCTCTTCTCATTTTGTGTGCATTTCTATATTTCCAGCTTGAAGTCCTACTGGTACGGCAAATGCAATGTATTCAAAACCAAGTTCAGCACTTTCAGATATTTTCATTGCCAATAACCCATGAATGATAATATTTCCTTTATAAAAATACAGATCTAAAATATCTAGGACCTGGGATACTGACTTTTTTCCCTGTAAGTATCATCATTTTTATTGATGGTAAATAATGTTCTAGACTTATAGCTAAAGATTCCATATACAGTCTGCCCAGATTCTTGACTCATGCCTTTAGATTTTATAGAGTCATCTCATATTTTGAAACTGCTCAACCACAAAGAGAGGGATATAAGAATTCCTTGTCAAGATAATGGTAGTGTAGAAAGCTGAATAGCTCGACTTTTGTGACTGACTTCTGCCCCTCACTAATATGTAGTCTCTTAATGCAAAACTGCCTTAGTTAGAGGGCCGTTACCAGTGTAATATACCGGCCTTCAAAAATGTGTCCGTGCCCTTCCATTTTGTACAGTTGAAAAAATAAATATCATGATGTTACCTAAAGTATCTCTTGTACTTATTGAACCTTTAAAAATAGGAGGCATGATCCTTGATAATTAAATACCATATAGAATGGCTGGAGGAAATTGTTGTTTCTTATTTAACAAACAGTAAGTACAGATAGCTTCAATCAGTGTACTTTTTGTTATCTGTTCATGCCTACTTTAAGTTTTTAATAGGTAAGATATATATCAAGGACATAATGTATTAGACAAGTACACACTCTTCAATTTCTTAACTTTTAAGATACATAATTGCACCACTATGAAGACTTAAATGGGGATTGTCACTTTTGTAATTAATTCTTTTTGTTTCATCCTTCCTACTAATTGAAAATAGGCTTTCAATATAGAATGCTTTGAAATTGGATGAAGAGACAGAATTGGAAATGAACTTAATTAACTACAAACTGTCCAAATCAATCAGAGTTTGACAGTGCCTCGGTAACACACAGAGTTCATAATTTACTTGAAATCTGCTGTAATGTATATGTCCATAAACTGCTCAGAAGCTATGCTCACTGTGCACAAAATTTAGTGCCAGGCTATGTGATGCTGCTCTGAGAGAAAATTGTTCTTTCATCACATAAGATTATTTTGGAAAGATGTGGTTTACATTTTCATTTAAGCAACTAATGAACTTCTGAAAATAAGTGGTTTGCTTTTGGCTCCAATTGAATTTGTCATAGAAATTTAGAAAAAGAAAAATGTTTATATTTCCAAGTGCTTAAGCATTATGAAGGTATGTATGTGGTGCGAGCTTCCTGATTGGTTACAAAGTGGCAGAAAGTCAGGATCACGATAAATGAAATACTTTAAGTTTATAGATAAAAAGAGTTGGGGCAACTAAATCTTTTGTCCCCCTATCTATTATGAGACCATATTTTAAGTATTGACTAAACTGAGTTATTGGTATCTTACAAGTTATTTTACCTATGATTTTCAAGAAATAAATGTCTTCATAACAAAGAATATTTATTCTATATTTCTAGCAAAATTTTCTTTTGTGAAGAGATTAATTGGTACAGGTGCTCCAGTATAATATAACCTGAGTGCACTGTACCCAAGTTGCCAAGAGACTGAAGAAAAACAGGCAGACAGATCCAGGCCTGCATACAATGCAGTTTATTTGGACTCTTGCTGAGAGAAGCATTGTCCTTAGTATTAGCAATTCCAGGTTGATTCCTGAAATCTATACCACAAGAGTACACACACACACACACACACACACACACACACACACACACACACACAATTCCAGGTTAATTACTGCAATCTAGACCAGAAGAGTATACACATACACACACACACACACACACACACACACACACACACACACACACACACACACACACGTCAGCAAAAATTTGATGTTGTCCTAGCTAGAATGTACATAATTTATCTAAAGCACCTATAAAAGAGTCAGACACATGACTCCAATAAGAGTTATTTTGTAAAACTCCATATATTCCTCTAATGGTGTTGTCTATATTTTGTATGGAAAAAAGTGCATTGAAGCTCGCCCAGGGTTACTCTGAAGTTAAAACCTTCTTTCTTAGAAGGCTTGTTAGACACAAGGTATTCAAAGGGAGATAAAACAACAGCATATAAGGGGGAAGCCTAGTAAGACAAGGGATGCTAAAAGGTAAGTAAATCACCAAGATGTTCCAAGTGGAGTAGAAACATTCCCTGGTCAGGGAAGTTCATTAAACCCAGGAAGTAAACAACTCAAAAAATTCAGGAAGTTACAGAAACTGACCAGATTCTCTATGCCCCTCCATGCCTGAAAATATAAAATCAGTAAGGACTGCTGATAGATACCTTCAGAAAAACTGAGCTTATGAGGCACCTGGACCATAGCTACTTGGAAATGGCTTGGACCACTGGCTTTAAATTCAAGAACATTCTCCAATCTGTTGAGCTATCTGAAAGTTAACCAGTGAGCTCAAATTTCTGGCTTTCATGAGCTGTCACCTGTGCTGGGATTAGCTTTGGTGATACAGCTGTTTTTGACCCCTTCCTTCTCCTGTGACTAACCTCTCACATCCATGTTCATATAAGTAACCTCAGTAAAACTTACAGATTCACCAAGTTGGACTTTGGTGGTATCTGTGTTTTACTCTGCTGCTAGTTTCCTACTTGGGTGAATAGATGTTTGTTCATTTCTACTCAGGAATAGTGTCACATAACAGCTACAAAAGTATCAATCTTTTCATTCTTATGCAAGAGATGTGGAGGTTTTCAATGAGTTATGCTGAACTTTCAAGAAGAGACAAATTGGTCATTATATACATGTCCAGTGCCTGATACTTTCACGTTTTTAGAAGAAATAGAGGCTGGGGATGGCAATTTTCCTTTTTTTTTGGGGGGGGGGGAGAAGTTCACAGAAAACTTGTGAAGATTTATACTAACTTAGATCAATGATTTTTCAAGTGGTGCCAAAAATGCAATATGCTTATCCATGTGAAAATATGAGAACTTTAGAGCAGGGAATTGTGAGAAAGAGTAGGTGATGTATAGAATGTAGATGTCAGTGTACAAAAGCTAAGAGAGAAAAAGGCAACACTGGGGAGGATTTAATTTGGGGACATAACAAATATCCATTGTCTTTCTGTAATTGAGAAAAAAGGTTTTCTACTCAATATAGCATTTCCTCAAGTTTTAGCATATATTTTTATCCTTGATGAACTTGTGATTTGGGGTAATTAGGGATAAAGGAAAAGCACACAAATGCATGTTTATTTCATTTTTTCAAATGGGATATTCTTTATTAGTTCTATTTTTTCAACTGCTAATTGGAATAAAAGCATTCAGATGTGTGCCTAGAAAATCATTATAATTTCCTTCTAAATTATAGCATTGAATGCTGCTTGAATTAAACTGAACTGTAGGATATGAATTTAGGCTTAAAAAAACAGGAGATAAATAGATGTAACTGTCTAGATTCTGACATAAGATGTATTTGTCTTTAGAATTTAGTACACAACAAAAGTATACAAAATTATTTTTCCACAGAGTTCAGTTTATGAAGAATGGAAATATAAGTATAAACCAACTAAAAATATTACCAGCAAATTAATTATGAGTAATAACCCTCAAATAGGATGTAGATATGAACTAAGTAGTGTGTTTAGCTGTTTATATAATTTGAATTTCAGAGTCATGTGTATCAGTAAGTAAACCACAGCACAGCACATGTGGACAATGGGATTGACTACAACTAGAAAAGCCAAACTTTAAAATGTAAAATGATATTTTTATGAATGTATAGCACACCAATGCAAATTGATAACTAAGTATATTCAAATATGTGAACACTTTCTAAAGTGGAGTGAATGGGGTATCCTATATGTTAGAAATGGCTCTCTGTCTTCTAGAATTTTGATTTAATGTCATTAATGTGGGGCGAGGGGCAAGATGGCGTAACATCTTTACCCAACATACTGGCAAACTACTAACTTTGTGTGTGTCTCATTTTATTCCTTGCCAGTTACTATGTTCAGAAAGGCCATATTCTGATGTTTAGAAATATGCAAGTTGCATTTTGGATCTGAGTGTGATGTCAGTCCCAACCATTATACATGTTCAGAGTGGAGCATGTATACTTTTCAAAGAAAATCCAATGGACTACTCTATGAAGTTATCAGAGGATGACTGTTAAAAATAATGTATGTTCACTTTGAAGTGACTCAAAATTACAGACAGCCTATATTCATTTATCTTTTATAAAGGATATTCACTTTATACTACTTCCTATTCCCCCTGTCCATAGGACATATATTTCAAAAATCCTGTTAGGCAGCAAAAATTACAGACAGTATCAAAGTAGATATATACTGTTTTTATATGAATAAATAATAAGATTTAAATATCAAATTAGGTACAGTAGGAAAATAAATAATGACACAGAGAATGATTACAAACTACACTGCAAGGAGAGTTATGTGGATGTTCTCCTCAGCCCCTTCCATCTCCCTGAACTGTATTTACCTTTTCTCATGATCAAATTAGATGTGGCAATGATTTGATGGATTGCCCGATAGGTTCAAGAATGCAAGCATAGCTTGTTTTTGTGCCTTGGGGTCAGTGCTAAGTAAAATAAGGGTTATCTTAACAGCGGCACTGTGAATCCATGGTACTGGATACGAAGATGTAGTAAGACAGATAAGAAGAGTGATAGATAGAGGGCACAGTGTGAGTCCTCTGGCCAAAGTCTGTTTTCATAACCTAGTTGGGCTGAAATGAGAAATCCTCAAGCTACTCTGACCTGCGTGCAAATTCGAACTCACCAATTGTTTACTTTTTAATTTACCTCAATATTTCTTATCTGTTTTTGACTGTAGCTATCTGAAACTGTATAGAGTAAAACTTCATGATTGGGGGTGAATATTATATTTGAGGGAGAAAACATTGTAGGTGTTCATTAAGCAATTGCTTTTAGAACAGCTCTCATGTTACAGAGTTCTTAGTCATGCAGATCAACGAAGAATGATATTACTACCTTGTGTCACGTGCATCATGCCTTTACCTTCTCAAAAATAAATGTCACCAAACAAGACATTTCACATTTTACTGTTTCTTTTCACAAGGGAAGTATGGTAAACTACATTTGAATAATTTATTAATGTTCTGGGCATGAGAAAACTAATTCACTCATACGTTTTAAATTGCAACTTCAAAATAACCTATACCAAGATAGAGAACTATAATAATTTTGTTTCATTTCTGTAGAAATGTTTATGAGGTGGATAGGATGAGTAAATAGTCCAAGGTAAAATTCTGCCTCTCACAGCCTCACTGATAGCTTTACTCCTTTGGTGAGAAATGAGCAC
>CAJQZJ010033894.1:1576135-1678951 GCA_907164525.1 Lophiomys imhausi | reverse complement strand
TAGTTCTAAGCCCTTTGGCATTGTCACAGGCCCAGGATACCTTTTAAAGCTTTTTTAATCCTTCAGGACCCAATTTCTTCAGATACACTCCAGCCTTGAGCTTTCTAGATTGTGTTTTCCTCTTTATTTCTTATGTACCTTTATGGCTGTCTGATAAGGTAGAGTTTCATTCCACTTCATTAATCTGTTGGTGAACTCCCAATCATCCCTCAAGAACTCTGACGGTAGTTATCACCCTCTGTTTTCGAAATAGCTGTTGTTTTCGTTTTATTCCCAAAGTTTCTTCAATTTTATTTTGAGTTCTTAAAAGCACCTCTCTCTTTTTACTATGAAAATTTTAATGGCACACTTGTAATTCTGTTCATATTCCATGCCACAAAAATATGTGTGTCAGGGTTCATACATATTGCTGGCCAGATGTAGATTGCTCTTGTGTTTGTAAAACTAATCTTAGGGTCACACTGCTTATGGCTACTCTAATATGGCAGCAGTGCTCCAGCGAGTAGCTGTGAAAGGTGTGATATAGCTTGATCACAGAGAAAATTACTCGCACATTTTGTAGAAAAAAAAATTGGTGACTTCTAATATAAAGTATTGTGTGAATTGGTTGTTTCATAATTAATTTGTGAAATTTGGAGATCAGTATTCTTTAGTTAATGGTCCTAAAATATGATCATGAGTTGTGATAGTGAAACCATTGACTTATCACAGTAGCCACAGAGAATTCCATTGATGTCTGCCCTTTTTTGGGTATTTAATTGCTTTTTGTTTTGGTGTGGTAAGTGTGTCTGGGCACTGGCAGTCAATTGCAATGAAATAGATCATAAACTCACTTTCTTTACCTCATATCATAATAGGTTTAAGTTCCCTTTACCTGCATAAGGAAGTGTTCTAGGTGAAAAAAAATTCATAGACCATTTTATATAAATGCATCAGAAGTATTTAATTGGTTGTTGTTGCTACCACAAAATATGCTTTAGAAAAAAAAGTACCTGGGTTGACAGGAAATATTTCGGTGATGAAAATCTTGGTTGTGATCACTTGGGTTGTAGAAACATTTTATTTACTGCTGATATACAACTTAAAGTTCCCCCAAATCTTCTAGCTCAAATTGCAGTGAGAAGAACACTTCTTTTTTGAAGGAGAGAAAAAAATGCCTTGTCTAATATTTTACCTGCCAAGAAGTGGTTGAAGTTTATAACCTGAAACTTTACTTTTCAAGTGCAACCTCAAAGACATGTTTAAGAGACAGTTCTGAGTTCCTGAACATGATAAATTGCCTGGGCTGGGAGAGATTTTAATGAGACAAGGATTTTACATTGGGAGGAAAAGCTTGCAATTTGTCTTCAGAATTTTCAAGTGCAGGTAATCCTTACCTAAATGTGACCACAACACACCCAATAACTTGGGGAATATATGATCAGCAACAGGCATATAGTCAAGAGTCACATTGTAGTTTAATGTTTGTCCATATTTTGCTTTTATTTACTCACTTTCATAAGTCACAGTTGCTCATTGAGCTCAGCAAAAGTAAAATAGGAGAAAAGCCATTTTACTCTTTGTTGAGGTGATTAAATGAGACAATGTAAGTCATAAGTTATTGAGCAGACTTTGAAGAAAATTGGAAATGTATGAACATTATTAGATTAAATAACTAGGTCTTAGTTTAATATTCTAATGGAACCAACACATTTCTACATACTTTTTAGATATCATACCATTAACAATTTAATAGTCAAATTATGGCATTTCATCCTTGTGATTGCAGATAGCAAAGTTCTAAAAAGTGTGAGACCTTTGAAAATCATCTCTTGTCACAAAAAGCACCATCAAGTATGGCCTTTATGGATCATTATTTAGTAGCCATTGGAAAAAGAACCTCACAAATCAAAATCAGATGATAGAGAGCCCATTGAAAATGAAGAACCATCACCAATTTATTCTCCTGAAATTACATGCCAGTCTTCCAAAGCTGACACCTTACAAACTGAATCGTATTTCCAGAGAAAGAACACCTCCTTCATTACCAAGACTTTGAGTTAGTGGGGTTCTGTCGTCTCATTTCTTCTTATACATTTTATATCACCCAATGGTTAGAGCACCTTGAAAAGTTCCTTTGTTGGGTTCTTAATCATTCTATTTTAAAATGACTATGTTTGCTGGCCAAGCAGATTTTGTAGAGTTCTCTCCTGACACTATAAACTAATTGGATATTTTAAATTTTAAATGAGAAATTATTAGCATTGTATTCAGGTAAAATTGTGAGTAGATCTTACCCATACAAGTGCCTAATGTATCATGCTTCTGGGAAAGACGTGAACAATTAAGATTAAACCTTGACACTAAAGAGGTTTAGATTGCAATGCTGTGCTCAAGAAATCTCAAAGCATTATAAAAAAGATAGGTTTCTGGAAAGACTATCCATGAAATGAGAGACTTTTCACATATCTTGGCCAGAGGTCAAACAGCAGTGTTCCAAGATAGTAAATTTACCATGTTTGGTGAGGTGTGGGAAATGAGTTATAAATCTCTATTGCATTCAATTGAGTAATTTCAGTAGAAAACACATGAATTTCACAGAAGTGAAAGCTAAATTACCTTCCCACTAAATCACTGTAGACAGCTTATTGAAAAGGAGGTTGACCCTCTCTCTCTCTCTCTCTCTCTCTCTCTCTCTCTCTGTGTGTGTGTGAGTGTGTGTGTGTGTGTGTGTGTGTGTGTGTGTGTTTGATTTTTTTCCATTTAAACATTTGTAGGTCTATAGGGATACTTAGGCAGTTAAGAGGAACTTGTTTCTCTTTCAGAGGTCTTGAGTTTGAGTCCCGGTACCCACATGAAGGCACACACTGTCTGTAACTCCATTTCCAGGGCTTCTGATTTCTTTCTGGCCTCCCCAGGTACAGCATGCAAGGTGAGTATACACAGATATAGAGATATAGGCAAAACCCTCACATATATATATATGTATGAGGAAATATATATATATGAAGAAATAAATAAATCATAATTTGAATATTCATGCAAACTTTTGTGTTTTTCTTGTAATTATGTAATGAAACATTTAAGTTAATCCATTAATAAATTTGTGACAGAGCACTCAATACATAATATTATGTTATATGTCTTTGTGCAAGTCAAAGTTTTTTGAACATTAAATAGACATTTAAAAAGATAATAAATGAGAATATACTCTGGATTGAGACAACAGAGAAATTGAATGACTTAGAGATATGAACAAAGCTTTCCCCCTATAAGACTTGAAAGATTGGTAGGAAAGGTTTATTTGAAAGAAAATAAAATTGTATATGGAAGATATGCTTTAAACCAAATCAGTAAAAGGAAGTTGCCTTAAAAGATACGGAACAAGTAGGAAAAAACAGTCCTTGTAGCACAGAATGAAAGCTGCTCCTGAATATTTGCTGGGGTACTGGTATAATAAATGGGATCTTCAACTTCTGAGAGACATTGTTAAGAATTTGTTATGAGTTCACACTTTCTTATTAGACTCCCAGTTTTCAAACAACAGTTCTCTTCATGTTATGTGTTTATTGAATATGTACTGCTTAAGATTGGCATCCATAAAATAAAAATGGTCCCAGTGTTGTGGTGAATCACAAGTGAATTAATGCATCCTAAGCAAATTGAGACTATGAGATAGTTGGAACTTAATAAAGTTAGGATAAATGTTTTATTGAGAAAATAATTCATGTGGTAGTGGCATGGTTGGTGAAGTAAAATAAACAGTGGGCTTTCACACAGTTATCACTGGGATTTGGATTCCTCAAATCTTCAGATCCTTTTAAACTGACATTGTTACATTCAATATCCATATCTGTATATGATGCTATGAGGGTTTGCTTAGATACAACACAACTCAAACACCAGGCCAACACTAGTGACAAAATTTTATTATAATCAAACTACTACTAATTGAACAGACTAGTGAGCTGAAGTATAACCCCAAAACAGAATGTTACAGAGCTTTTAAGGTTGAAAACCACAAACATTTGTGCCAAATTACAGTTACATTTTTCCACCAATAAGGATTTAAAGATAGGGTTCTTCCTTGGGAACATTTCCTTGTGGTTCACTTATCCTGTTCTCATTGTTTGGTTTATTCATCTGGGGCTGGGCGAGGTTGCCTGGCATTCTTGTCTCAACTTGCCAAACTGTAGTCCAGTTATTTTCAGAGGTCTTGGGAACTTTCTTTGATCCCTATTCAAAATGAAAGGTTTATTCAAACTGGCTTCTCTTTGGTTCCTTCATACAGAGATACCCAAAACAGGCTGAATATCATCATTGTAGAAGGAATTACACTTGACATGGGTCAGTTGTACAGTGTGGGGAGATTTTTAAAGAAAGAACTGCACTGCATTGGGACATGGAGTTCAGTCCTTGGTCCTGAACTCAATAGCTGTTTAATTTGATTAGGTTACTGTGTTGCTTCTGAGACATTGCTTTTTTTAGCAAGGGCAGCAGTGCTTAAAGGAGTATTATGAGAATTAAGAAAATGCACCAGGAAGTGGTATGGTGCTTTACTTCCTTTACTTCCAGCACTTGTGAAGCAGAAGCAGGCAGATCTCTGAATTCAAATTGAGTCTGGTCTACCAGGTTAGTTCCAGGCAGGTGAGGGCTCCACAGAGAAAACTTGTTTTGCATGAAAAACAAAACAAAACAAAACAGAAAATGCTTATGCAATTGCTTTGTAAACTCTCTGCTCCCCTAATGGCTTAAAGTTTAATGTGATAACAAGAAAGCTCTTCCCCATCCTCCTATTCCAGTATTTATGACAGAAATGGGCAATTTAAACACCATTTATTAAAAGTTCTGGAGGCTGTGGAGTAAAAAAGGCAGAGTGAAAGCCTGATGAGTTTTGGGTGAGAACAAACTTGTGGGTACCCTCACACCATGAAGAAGGATAAATGGAGAAATAGCATTCAAACTTGATGGTCTCTCTTTTCACTAGAGCAGGGACCTCATCATGGGGGAACTCATCTTCATGCCATAATTCCCTCCCAAATGCCCAAGCAACTAAATACATCACACTGAGTATCAGGACTTTAACAATGTGGTAGAGACACAAACATTAGTTGTACAGCAAAAATTGGCATGATTCTGACGTCAACGAAAGGTGTTCCTTTAGGTTAAACATCTGCTTGATTGAGAGAAATTAAAATAGTATTTCAATTATCTTTCCCAGAGATCAACTTAAGTAAAAAAATATGTTAAACACTTTCAAATGAAAGAATTAGTTTCTTTCCAGGGAAGTATCACTGGGGATAGAAACCATCACTTTTCAGGATAGGTACCACACCTAGCTGCTGACAGCTAATATAAAACAAAGTCAGTGATATCTTTGGAGGTTCTTTGCCTCATAATGTGTCAGAGAATTATTTTTATTTTTATTTTATTTTTTACCTTGTAGGTGTTTTGCATATATACTTTGGAATCTGGTTTTGTGTTTGGGTGGAATTCCTGTGTGTATGTATGAACATTAGTGTCTATATTCCCTGTGCTTTTTCTTTGGTTCTTTATCTTGTTTGTTTCATCCTATTCTAATTTATTTGTTTTTGTTTTATCTCATTTTACATTCTTATATTATTGTTCCTTAGATGCCTACTTGTTTTCTAACTAGAGACAGAAAGAATGCAGATCCAACTGGGTGGAGAAGGGAAGAAAAACTTGGATGAGTTTAGGAAAGGAATACTGTAATCAGAATATATTGTAGGGTAAAAAATTTGTTTTCAATAAAGAAAAAAATATATTGGTAGACTATTTCCAGAGTGTACTGCTTAAGACTCCATAAAATGACAATAACTTAAAATAATAATGAAAAGGGTAGTAAACTTTACTATATTTCCCTTTGATAATGTCTGGTCTGTATGAAATATGATAAGTAGATGTAAGTTAAATTATATGGAGAAATAGATATATGTTAATCAGATTTTATTGTCAACCTGACATAATCGTGACTCATTTGCAAAGAATGAAACTCAAAGAATTATTTTGTCCAGATCAGTGTGCGGGAGTTCTGTGAGGGATTATTTGATGGATAATTGATGTAAGAGGGCCCTGCCCTCTATGGGCAGTACCATCCATAGGCAGCTGGGTCTATACTGTATAAGAAGCTAGCTGAGGATTAACCTGAAAGGAAGCCAGTAAGGGATCTTCCTCTATGGTTCTAGCTTCCAATTTCCTGTTTTGAGTTCTTGCCCTGACTTCCCTCAATAATAGGTTGTGACTGAGATGTGTAAGAAGAAATAAACTCTTTCCTCCTGAAGTTGCTTTTGGTCTGAGTGTTTTATCATGGGAACATAGAAAATCAAACTGGAATGTGTGTGTGTGTGTGTGTGTGTGTGTGTGTGTGTGTGTTTTACAAATGTGTCTGTATATATTGCACACTCAAGAGATTCAACATTTGTTTTCATAGTCACTTGGCTACCTGGAAGTTGTGACTCACTGTGATTACTCAGCAAAACAAGGGCGTATTATATCAGCATATTGCTAGCCTATCAGCAGATCAAAATTAACATTGTATGTAGAAATTTTCCTGAAGGTGTTTTGGTTTTTGTGCCACTTTAAAGTGAAAAAATATTAAGTATACATCTGAAACTGTGTACTTACATATATAAGCATACATCCAATTACATATAAAGGGACATATGCAGTCATAGATTTGCATATGTATATTCATAGGAACTATAAACTTTCTGAGGCCCATAGTCCATGATAGTAAGACACCCAGTGCAACATTTACATGTTAATAAAAATGTGAATCAGTTATAAGAATTCAGAATAACTTTGTAGCTTTAATCCTGGACTCTGTCAAGTAATGATATAAAGATTTACGTTTAGTCCTGACCTTCCAGGAATTAATTAAATTTTCTGGGCCCATTTCTTGTTTACAAAGTGAGTTGCAATGTATGAAGAACAGCTAGGAAGATTTCCTTACCTTGTTGAATTCTGTCTCTATGGCTTAATTCCCTGGAAGATCCTGGATCTCCAAGTACTCCCCTGTGGAACTTAAGGATATTTTGGTATGTGAAGTTCAGCCCTAGGTTAACAGCTTGGCTATCAGTCCCTTAGTATTAACTGTCAGCCTGCAGGGAGGAAAAAAGATTGGTTGGTGCTCAGCAGTGGATCAGATATTGAACGGTACATTGTAAACACAGAGAAGCAGAACTTCACTAGTTGCCCCCACTTTAGAGAATTTTTCCCCAAAAGTTATTATAGACAATTAAAAGATGTATGTCACAGATAAGAAAATATGCAAAAAAATGTTATTGACTTAAGTATCAGAATATAAGCAGATATGACATCTTAGGTCATTACCACCTTCCAAGCTGGAAGTCGTCCAGTTAAGATAGTTTTGCTTTTAAAGAAGGCTCATAATGTGGGATTTTTATTTGCAAATGGAGTATCAGTCTTTTCTAAAACTTCATGCCTCTCCAATATGACTTTCTTCTTTCTCCCACCAAGAAATGCTTAGAAACATATAAGAACAATAATGTGGATGGGATTTCTCAACGTTTTATATCTTTGAGTGAGAGAGTGTATCAGGTAAAATTCTAATTAGTATTATTTTAGCTAACATATTTTATGTACTATGAAGGACTATGTAAAATTTGTAATTAAAAATGGCAATACAGGAGAGGAGTGCTCCAGTAGCCTAAAGAACATCTTTGTGGGATTTATTTAATGTATTGGTCTGTGCAGCTATTTTATAAGCACTTTCTTTAAGGCTTATAGTTGGGCATTTCATTACACGAGACTATTATATAACAAGGTCTTTCCGAAATGCTTATGATTAAATCTCTTTGTACAGATAACTAAAAAAAAAAATCTTATAGGAAACTTTATTTCTAAGACTCTGGGTTACTTCTGAGTTCTGAAGCATTGTTTGGAGCTGATTGTGTGAGAGAGGTAAGTAGAAAGAACTATTTTAAATGGATTTGCTGGATTTAACCTGTTTCACCAAATACAGGGTGGCTATGAAAATAACTAAGCTTTCAAAAATGAGTCTTTTGAAAAGATTTGAGATTTTGTAAATGTATGTTCTTTATGAAACTCCCAAAAGGTACTAGGCGATGAAGTTAACAAAGACTATTCAAGTAGGCTGCTGTATGCCTTTATAATTGGTTTCTTCTTGTAAGACTCACTAAGGACACAGTCTTGGGTGCAGTCAGTTTTGTATTTATAGGCAATGTCTGTATATTGCCTAGGCTTAAGCTGCTTTTACTATTTTTTGTTTATTTTATTAATTATTAGATTACTGGAGAGTCAGCTCACACTATTTTACAAGTTATTGTTTTCCAGACCATTATGAGCCTTGACTAAATTAATGTTAGATGAATAGGGCCTCTATTTTATTTGGCAATATTTAATGATAGTAAGTTCTAAGCACCATGTGTCACATGAAGTGGATGACAGGAGGGTGGTATTTAGTTGCAGAGGCACAAATATGAATAATGGAACTGAAGAATCTATAATAAGTTACTGCAGGTGGTGACTCCAGAGGAAGACAGTTCTGTGTAAAAACAGCTCCAATTAATGACAGACTTAAAAAAAATAAAGAAAAAACTTCCTTTGGCACATCTAAGATCCTAAGACACCAAGACTATAAAAATATTGAGTATTTTCATATGAATTATGAATTTTAATTTTGTCTAATACCCTTAAAGTACTTTAAACTAACGTTTTTCTTCAGAATAAAGAATTTAGACACTATGTAAGGTGTTCTTCTACACTTTGAAGGTTAATTCATTTTGGGCCAGGTTCTTATCCACAGGCAGCATCCAGTTCCATGGAGTGTGAGGTAAAGATAAGTCCAAATTGCTATAGAGTTAAGACTGTTTGAAAAGTGATCACATTATGTCTTTGATAAAATAGAGTTATAATGTGTTTTCCATGGTTAGTAGTTGAGGCTGTGGAAAGTTACAGAATCCAATAAATACAGTGGTTACCATGGGTGCCACTCCTCTTCTGGAATAGGAGAAACACAGGTAAACAGAAGCTGATAAATTATGGGTATGTGGTCATGGGAACTGGAAAAAGGTGATCCTCTGTGTAGGCATGAAGAACCTGAGTTTCTGATGAGGTGTCTGCGTCATTGCTAGGATTAAGATACAAGTAAATCAACATGTAAGTTGCCTAGTCTAAAGATAGCATCTTGCATAGACAGACTCCTTAGGAGTGGCTTTTGCAAATAAATACTACAGTTATGAATGCTTATCTAGCAGAAACAATAGTGAAGGGAGGTTTTTGAACAGTAGATTTCAAATCTTTGAAAAGTCAAAATGTTCTTGCTTAGTTTTTTAATCAATCATTTTCTGGTTTTAAAAAAAGTGTTTCTCTGACAGGTGTGAGATGGAATCTCAGAGTCTTGAGTTGCATTTTCCTGATAATTAAGGATGTTGAGCATTTGTTTAAGTGTCTCTTGGCCATTAGAGATTCCTCTTTTGTGAATTCTCGGTTTAACTTTATACCCTTTTTTGACTGGATTATTTGGTTTTTTGGTGTTTAATTTCTTAAGTTCATTATAAATTTTTGATGTAAACCCTCTGTCAGATGTGGGGTTGGTGAAGATCTTTTCCAAATCTGAAGACTGCCATTTTGTTCTAATGACAGTGTCCTTTGCCTTACAGCAGCTTTTCAGTTTCATGAGGTCCCATTTATTGATTGTTGGTCTTAGAGCCTGAGCTATTGGTGTTGTGTTCAGGAAGGTGTCATCTGTGCCAATGAGTTTGAGGCTTTTCCCTACTTTCTCTTCTATTAGACTTAATGTGTCCAGCTTTAGGTTGGGTCTTTGATCCACTGGGAGTTAAGTTTTGTGCAAGGATCTATTGCATTCTTTTACATGTCAACACCCAGTTAGACCAGCACCACTTGATGAAGATGCTGTCCTTTTCCCATTGTATGGTTTTGGTTTCTTTGTCAAAAATCAGGGGACCATAACGTATGAGGGTTCATTTCTGGGTCTTCGATTAGATTCCATTGATCAATTGGTCTGTTTCTATACCAGGACCATGCTGTTTTTTTCTACTACTTCTCTGTAGGGTAGCTTGAAATCTTGGATGGTGGTACCTCCAGGTGTTTTGTTTTTGTTTTTGTTTTTGTTTTTTTTTTGTTTGTTTTTGTAAAGGATTGATTTAGCTATCGTGGGTTTAGAATGAGTGAGATCAAAAACTCAATTGACAGCACATGCTGGCAAGGTTGTGGAAAAAGTGCACTCCTCCATTGCTGGTGGGAGTGCAAACCTGTACAACACTATGGAAATCAGTCTGACAGAATCTTAGAAAACTTGGAATAGCTCCACATCAGGACCTAGCCATTCCACTCCTGGGTATACATCCAGAAGATTACTTACCAAAGCACAAGGACATCTCATCAACTATGTTCATAGCAGATTTATTTGTAATAGCTAGAAAATGGGAATAACCCAGAATTCCCCCAACTGAAGAATGGCTAAAAAAAATTTGGTACATTTATACAATGGAATATTACTCAGCTATCCAATACAAGGAAATCATGCAATTTGTTACCAAGTGGATGGAACTAGAAAAGCTAATACTGAGTGAGCTAACCCAGACCCAGAAAGATGCACATGGCATGTATTCACTTAAAACTGGATTTTAGTCATTTAGTTCAGGATAACTATCCCACAACCAACAGACTGAAAGGAACAGGAACATGGACTTTGTTATCTGTAGTGTCACACTTTGGCCTATTGGAGCTACCATGTAGCCTCCTAGTGCAAGAGGAAGCTCTTACCCCTCATATGACTTATGAACCGAAGGGACTGAGATGTGGGGGCACTCCACTCCAGAAGAGTAGGATAGGAGAGAGAAGGGGTAGAGGGTGGGAGGGTGGGACCAAGAAACGTGAAGGAGGGGACTGTAATGGAGATATAATTTGAAGTAATAAGTAAACATTAAAAAAGAGTATTTTTCAAGACAAAGTGAATCAAAACAAAACAGAATCACCATCAATGTTTCCTTGTTTGTTTCTCACTAAGGGTTTTCACTTCTCATGTTAATTTTGGCCCAGATAGGACATACACAGCGCCTGCTTGTATTCTATTAGTGGAAAACCCACTAGTCATGGATTCCTTGACTTATTTAACAGAAGAGGGGTCAGGGAACCAGAAGCTGTACCACTATGTGTTCACTCATATTCTGTAGGAACACAATCCTTCCACCATGATGTTACACCAATACTTACAGAGACACACCTTGGTTATCTTCTGTCTGGAAATGTTCACTGACACTTGTTAGATTGGCAGGTAATTTTTCTAGGAAGTGTAGCATTGGTTCTTTCTCTTCACCCTTGTTTAATTGGACAGTAAATGGATTCCCAAACCTAGACTAATAGTACCCTCCATTCTACATTCTACATGTACCCTGTCTTCTGTACAACACACTGGCATGTGACACTTTTCTTGGAATTATTATAAGGCATGTTATAAAGGGGCTAGCTGAAGTTCATGTCAAAGTTAAAATCTCCTCCTATCCTATTAAAAACAGAAGTTAAATAGTTCTAAGCTGTCATGACGCTAGCCTTTCCCATTTCATATTCTCAGTGATTCCAGAAATCCTCAATTAATTCACAAGCATTCTTCCTAGAGGGCTGATGTAGAAACTTCACACTTCGTTGAACATGTAAATCTTCCCTGAACTGAAATTTGGCCACCTCTTCCTCTCTTTAGTTTATCTCACACCACAAGTAAGAAGCACTTGTGTGTGTGTGTGTGTGTGTGTGTGTGTGTGTGTGTATCTTTGGTTTCTTAACAACCTCAGCTGCCTCTATTTTTGTTTCCCCTCTCTCTGCCCCTTTCCCAACAATACTCAAGCTCCATTCTTCTGACAGGTGAACCACCCACACCTTTTTTCTTTATCATTAAACAACATTTAATTGAGTAATTTTACAGTGATTTGACAAGCTATTACAGGAAAAAAAGTTGTATCCTTACTGAAGTAAATTGCTTTTGCAAGTAAAATTTCACTGAGCAAGGTGTTAAATGCATTATGCACACCACATTGTAAGTGTAAAATTTGTTTCTCTCTTCTCTTATGACACCGTCTTGCAAAGGATGCTGGCAAGTGTTTTTTTTTTTTTTTTTTTTTTTTTGACTTCAACATCCCCAAGGACATTCTTATTTTAGCCAATTCCATTTGTTTATGCAATTGACCTTCCAATAACACCTATTATAGAGCATTTCCACAAAATGAATTTCATTAAGAAAATATGTGTTTAAAGATGTGATGGGTTTATGGTGTGTCGTTCACTAAAGATTTCTAAAAACAGTGGAATTATGGTTTTTTATTTCCAGTCTCAGACTACTGCTTATATGTCGTGTTATAAACAATCTTGGGCTATTTTCATATTGTGTTAATTTCTTTCACTGAATTTTTATTCATGATGATTTTTACTTACTCATATTTATTCATTTTTGCTATGATTTTATAAAGTTTTCATCTGAAATAATAGATAATGGTATCCTGGGTCTTTTTTAATACTGATACTTAAAATATAAAATTTATTACATTATTCATGTGTTTGTGTAGTTTCTTTCATGTAATGAATAGTGTACACAGAGTAAGAATGCTTTTATTATCATCTTTACTCTGAATGGGAATGAATGAAATTAAAGATTTAAGAGGAAACACCAATGGCTAAATTTCAGTTCCCATTTTATCCCTGAATTGAACTTCTGGGACAGAGGCTGCTGTAAAATGTGCTGTGAGCATGGGAGGTATTTCTATCTTCTGATGTCCTCCTCAATTTATTTCTTCATGGACTTGAAAATCTTGTCATACAGGTCTTTCATTGCTTGGTTAGAGTTACCCCCAGGTATTTTATATTGTTTGTGGCTATTGTGAGGGGTGTTGTTTCCCTAATTTCTTTCTTAACCCATTTATTTTTTGTATAAAGAAGGGCTTCTGATTTTTTTGAATTAATTTTGTTTCTAGCCACCTTGCTGAAGGTGTTTATCAGTTGTAAGAGTTCTCTGGTGTAATATTTGGGGTTGCTTATGTATACTATAATATCATCTGCAAATGGGGATAAACTGACTTCTTCGTTTCCAATTTGTATCCCATTGATCTCCTTTAGTTGTCTTATTCCTCTAGCAAGAACTTCAAGTACTATGTTGAAGAGATATGGTGAAAGTGGACGTTCTTGCCTTGTCCCTGAGTTTAGAGAAAATGCTTTAAGTTTCTCTCCATTTAATTTAATGCTGGATACTGGCTTACTGTATATCGCCCTTATTATTTCTAGGTATGGCCCTTGTATTCCCATTCTCTACATGACTTTTAGCATGAAGACCTTCCAAAAGCAACATATAGATTCAATGCAATTCCTATCAAAATACCAACACAATTCTTTATAAACCTGGAAAAAGCAATTCTCAACTTTATATGAAATAACAAAAAACCCAGAATATCTAAATCAATACTGCACAATAAAAATCATCTGGAGGTATCACCATCCCAGATTTCAAGCTGTACTACAGAGCAATAGTAATAAAAACAGCACGGTACTGGTATAGAAACAGACCAGTAGATCAATGGAATCGAATTGAAGACCCAGAAATGAACCCAAACACCTGTGGTCACTTAATTTTTGACAAAGAAGCCAAAACCATACAATTGAAAAATGAAAGCATCTTCAACAAATGGTGCTGCTCTAACTGGATGCCCACATGTAAAAGAATGAAGTTAGACCCATACTTATCGCCTTGCACAAAACTTAAGTCCAAGTGGATCAAAGACCTTAACATAAGGCCTGACACACTAAATCTGTTAGAAGAGAAAGTGGGGAAAACCCTCGAACTCGTTGGCACAAGTGACAACTTCCTGAACAGAACACCAACAGCTCAGGACCTGAGACCAACAATCAATAAATGGGACCTCATGAAACTAAAAAGCTTCTGTAAGCCAAAAGACACTGTCATTTAAACAAAATGGCAACCTACAGATTGGGAAAAGATCTTTACCATCCCCACATCTGACTGAGTGCTAATATCCAAAATTTACAAAGAACTCAAGAAATTAAATGCCAAGAAACCAAATAATCCACTCAAAAAATGGGGAACAGAGCTAAATAGGGAATTCACAAAGGAGGAATTCCTAATGGCTGACAGAGACTTGAAAAAATGCTTAGCATCCTTAATCATCAGAGAAATGCAACTTAAGATGACTCTGAGATTCCATCTCACACCTGTCAGAATGGCTAAGATCAAAAAGTCAAATGGCAGCACATGCTGACAAGATTGTGGAAAAAGGAGAACACATCTCCATTGCTGGTGGGAGTGCAGGCTTGTGCAACCACGATGGAGGTCAGTCTGGCGATATCTTAGAAAACTTGGAATAGTGGCCCGGCATGGTGGCGCACGCCTTTAATCCCAGCACTTGGGAGGCAGAGGCAGGCAGGTCTCTGTGAGTTCGAGCCCAGCCTGGTCTACAAAGAGAGTCCAGGACAGCCGGGGCTGCACAGAGAAACACTGTCTCAAAAAAAAAAAAAAAAAAAAGAAAACTTGGAATAGCTCTGCCTCGAGACCCAGCAATACCACTGCTGGGTATACATCCAAATGATTCCTCACCAAACCACAAAGACATTTCCTCATCTATGTTCATAGCAACCTTATTTGTAATAGCTAAAAGTGGAAACAACCCAGATGTCTCTCAATCGACGGATGGATAAAAAAAAAAAAATGTGCTACATCTACACAATGGAATACTACTCAGCTATCAGAAACAATGAAATTATGCAATTTGCAGCCAAATTGATGGAACTAGAGAAGCTCATCCTGAGTGAGCTGACCCAGACCCAGAAGGATGCACATGGCATCTATTCACTTATAGTCGGATTTTAGCCATATAGTAGAGGATAACTATACTACAACCAATGCACCAACGGGAACATGAACATAGACTTTGTTAGCTGTCAATAAGACACTTTGCCCTAGTGGTGCTGCCTTGTAGGCCCCCAGTGTATGAGGAAGCTCTTGGCCCTCATATGACCTCTGAACTGGGGTAGGGGACTGTTATGTAGGGACACTCCACTCCAGAGGAGTGGGATGGAAGTGATAGGGGGTAGAGGATGGAAGGGTGGGACTGGGAGGGGTGGAAAGAGGACAGTGTGATGGAGATGTAACCTGATGTAAAAATAAATATTGAAAAAAGAAAACATGTTTTTACATATAGACCTAAACTTTTTCATTTAAAAGCTAAAAGATACTAATTATCATGTGAAAAAGATAACAGCATGATGTAAATTGTATCCTGAAGTAATAAATAAACATAAAAAAATATGCTGTGAACTCACCAAACATAGAACTATTTGGCTATATGTTTGCACTTGTTAAAGAAAAGCTGATTAAGTCAATCACCTCTGTCATATGCACCTTATGCATAACTGTATTTTTAAAAATTGGTGTACGGTAGAGATGGATCTTATTAGCTTGAGTAGCCATGAAATGGAAATAGATAGTGTGCTGTTTACTTTATAATGTTCTTTGGCAATGAAGTCAAGTTGAAGGAGGAGCAGGAGAGATGGCTCAGAGGTTAGGAGCACATACTTCCCTTTTGGAGTCCAGAGTTAGGTTTTCAGTTGGAGAACCTTAGAGTTGCACTTTAATGCATACAATTCCAGCTCCTGGGTATCAGACTCTGTCCTCCAGGAGGACAATAAAACACACGTCCCACACACAGAAACACATGCACGTAAATAAAAAAAAAAGTAAATCTTTTTAACAAATCAAGTTTAAAGGAGAACTTTAAAATGAGCACCTGCATAATAATTTAAATAACTATCCTGCACAGATATCAATTATGGATATTAATACTCAAGATGCTAAATGTTTGGAATTGTTATATGCCTTCCCCTAGAAGTAGCTTGTGTTGTTTTGCTGTTTCCTGAAGAGTTCTGTTTATTTCATGACAATGATTTCAATGTCTTGAGATTCTGTGATCAGGAAATATCTATGGTCATCCATGGAGGCAAAACAAAACAAAACAACAAACAAAAAACTAAAACAAACAAAACCCCAGACAAAGAAAGTCCTTCATGTGCTTCTAATTCATTACCCCTAAACCCAACACCTTGAAAACATCTTTTTCACAGCGAGGGATTAATTCTAGCAATCAAAGCCCACCAGTGGATGTATCAAACACAATCAAGCCTGGCATTTGCGTTACTCCAGCATCAATATGATACCTCTGTTGTCCTAGAAAAATTAAACCATCATTGTGATCATCAATACTGGTGTTTTTGCTTTATTTAAGAAATTGATTACTTTAATATCACAGAGTGGAAAATAAACTTCTTCTGGATCAATAGAGCTCCACTCTCTTTTGGGAGTATCCTTCCCTACCACCTGATATGTGCTCTTGACAAATGTTACTTTTGACTGCTTGCCTGGCTGGCAGATTCTACATGCAACATTTGAGCAGCTGTTGCTGATGTGCTGTTCCCTTTTTAAATGTCTTGTTTCCTTTTCATTAGCACAAAAACAGCCTGGGTTCCCAATTACGGATCAGAACATACAACTATTTTAATAGGAATTAATAGAGCGCATAAGCCAGTGGATGATACAAAGCTTTCTGAATCACACTCATACTTTGAAAGAAGCCAGAAATCTTGATGTAAATGGTTACCAAAGCCTGGAGAGATTAATACAGAATATTGCCTCCACTAATTCAAAACAAGTAAAGTGACACATTTAGAAGTAAAAATAACACATTTAAATTGAATCATTGATTTTTACCTGTGGTATGATGGGACCTCATACACTTTCGTGTTCTAGCTTCTGTAAATGAACATAAAGCATGTTTGGGATGGAAATGAATGTTATATAAATGATATCAACACATGATTGCTTTAATTTTAATTGTGAAATCTATTCTTTCTTATTTTGTGCCTGTCTTTTCCCACACAAGTCAATTTCATGAGATCAAAAATTGTGAAACACAAGTGATCCTAATAAAAGAATTAAAAAAATGTATATTCATCGAAGTGAAACAGTGAGTAATTTGGACAAACTACAGCAGAAGAGACTCTCTTTTAACAGTGAGTAGCCATTTTGAAGTGCAAAGTTTAAAAATGAAATGCAAAATAATTTTTTCAAGACAGTGAAGATGCTGTAAGAAGCAGAAGATTCCGTATCAGGTGAGCAGGCATCTGTTCATTTTTAAAATGCAGATTGTTAATAGGCTGAGAATTTTTATGAAAAGATTCTATGGGATATAGAACGTGACTCATGAATTCAGGATATGTCATATGAATGTCTACTATATATACACATTATACTCTAAATTTGGCATATACCATTCCATTTGACTTTCATATGTCCAAGAACTGAGTATTGGGATTGTACTACTTGAATTATATGAAGAAAAGTGATAACTTGTACAGAACCAGAAAAATACTCAGGGCAGGATTCACATCAGGTAGACCGCTGAGCTCTGAGTGAACTTTACTGTTGCTGATGTTCTACCTGATATGCCAGCAAAAATAAAATGTATAGGTGAACAGGAAGGTAACATCTTTAAAATTGTGGAAATGATAACTCATATGACATTAAATGAGTAGGAAACAGTTGACAAACCAATTATGCAGAGAGTGCCTGATGGGATTAAAATTATGAAGTGTTGATAACGAGTGATTGGAGGTGGAGGTACACCATCATATAAGCAGCTCCTGTGCAGGGTCTCACAGACACTTTGTGCCAGCAGTATGGTGACAAGAACAACCTAAACAAGACACAGGAAGGGTATTTGAGACCAGAGGAAGGTGTTTGCTTTTCATCTAAAGGAAAACATTAAGGTTTTGAAGTGGTGAAATCTTGCTAAAATTAGTCAGTATTGATTAGTGACAACAGTTTATAATATATCTTTTCAGTGACTATTGTTATTGATGAAGAATCTCTCTCTGTCTCTCTGTCTGTCTCTGTGTGTGTGTGTGTGTTGTTGTTGTTGAGAGAGGGCATCGTATCTCAGAATTTAAATGTAAGGATTAAAATGGAGAACAGAGCCATATTGTAAGCATTTAGTGGACAATGTCTTGACTAACATTAGCACCACTGAGAATACAGATGGGGTATATTTGAACGGATATGTTAGGAAGAAGCAAAAACAGAATACACCTTAAGCACAGTAACAGAATTTCTAGCTGTAGTTTTAAATTGAGAGAAAAAAGAGCTGAAAAAGGTCAGTGGGGGAAGATGGCTACTGCACCATTCACAGCTGCCATCAACTCCCTTTGTGCTACTTGTATCTTGAATTTGGGAGCTCTGCATTGCTTTCTTCTGGCAGTCTCCCTTGCGCTAGGCCTGATGCACGATCTCTTCAGCTTAGCTCTCAGAAAGGCTTCTGTTTGTTTGTAAAACTTATCTCCCCTTCACAAATCAGAGAAAGAAGGTGAATAGGGCTGGGTTTTCCCGGTGGCTCTCAGGAAGCTTTGTAACTTGCAGAGCAGCTGGCAGGGGGGAGTGGAGCAATATTATTCTAATATGGAGAACTTATTCTAATGAGGCGCATTCTCTAAAATCAGAATTGCTGATGTTGGCAGGAAATAAATTTAACTCCCCCGCACAAATAGATGCAAAGCGGAATTCTCTGATCCATTTCATTTTCCACAAGGTAATCAAGATTCATAAAACTTCGCGTTAGGATCAGGGCACCAGGGAGTCAATGTCCTTGAGGGAAACACAATCTTCTAATGAGAATTGCATTTCAATGGGGTTAATCTCACAGGATCTGATAAATGGACACAGTGGAATTGAATCTTATTTTATTTGGCTTCATTGTCCTTTCTGCCACACATTTCATTCAATACCAACATAATGGAATATGTAAAATGTGCATTGTTTGCTTCTGGAGCAGAAACTATAGCTGAGCTCTCAGTCAAAGAATCAGGAGACCAAGTTGATAGCACGTTATCTTCTATGGTTGTCAGTGTCTTTAAAATCATGGTAACTTCTAAGTCTCCCATATATGGCCCCAAATCAAATCAACCTTCTCTTCTCTCCAGTTTCACATCTGAATCCTTTTCCCTTCTCCCATCCTTCCATTTGTCCCCCATTGCATTTATCATCAATAACTTCCCACATAACAGCCTAGTAAGAAGGGCTTTGACAGATAGGAGAAAGGGACTGGGAAGTTTGCTAACATGTGTTTTAAAATTTGCTTATTTGCGCACGCCTTTAATCCCAGCACTCTGGAGGCAGAGGTACGCCAATCTCTGTGAGTTCGAGGCCTGTCTACAGAGTGAGATCCAAGACAGCCAGAGCTGTTAGACAGGGAAACCCTGTCTCGAAAAAACCAACCAACCAACCAACCAACCAAACAAACAAACAAACAAACAAAAACCCATGACACTCTGACTCTTCTGATGTAATTCATACAAAACCCAAAGCACATATCAGGAGTGAAGAGCATTCTGAGCCCTCAGGGCCACCTTCCCACTGAATTGAAAGTCAATATTGATGGCCTTATATAAGTCTGAAACTTGGCATAAGCTGAAGACAAAAATTGCATCACTGAAATAAAAATGATGAATGGCCTATTTAAAAGTTTCCCCTTCCATCTAGGAAAGAAATTCTGTTCAAGGTATCGACTCTTCTCTCCCAAGTGCTGTAGGTGTCTGACCCTGAATACTTTAAAGAGCCATACCAGTGCTTACGTCTAGATCAGACAAACACAAGAAGATGGTACAGGGGAACTTCTTGTGAAGTAAAAAGGGTAATAGTAGCTTGGCCAGCCCACAAGGAAATATAGAAGTGAATTATGAAAGACAGAATACATTAATTAAACATTGGGTGTTGGAAATGTAATTTATTTTAGTTTGATATTTAAAGAATTGATCTGATGAGATGGTTGTGTTTGTCGATGTGTTTTGGAGGGTTTTATCATTTACTCTCAGATAAAATAGCAGAAACCACTCAAGGAGAGACACCATTACTTTGAGAGGAAAATGTTCCCTCATGTGTGAGTCTCAGTTAGTGTGCAATAAGATTCCCCAGGACTTCTTACTGGATTGGTGTCAGGTTCACTTTGACTTTAATAGTTTTATTGTGGGGAGTAAATTATATCTTATTAATTGTTTGAGAATTTTATATACTATCCATAATATTTTAAATAGCATATACCTATATAAACTATACTAAGGTAGCCTCAAATTTGAGATCTTCTACAGGAGTCTCCCGAGTGCTGGAATTACTTGCATATACCACTGTGCTGGTTTGGTTTTTGCCAAATCAGAACAAACTAGAGACAATTGGAAAAGAGGAATCTCAACCGAGGAATTTCTTCTACCCAGTTGGCCTGTTTACATCTCTGGGGCATTGACTTGATTGTTTATTAATGTGAAGGACCCTCCTCACTGTGGGCTTGCTGCCCGTGGGTAGACGGGCCTTAGGTTGTTTAAATAAGGTGGCTGAGCAAGCCAGAATTCCTGTGTGATCTCCTTTTTAGATTCTGCTTCCAGGTTCCTAGATTGAATTACTGCCCTGACTTCCCTTGGTGATAGACTGCAGTGTGGAAGTGTGAGCCAAATAAACCCTTTCTTTCCCAAAGTTGTTTTTGGTCATGATGATTGTCTCAGCAATTGAAAGCAAACTAGGATAATGACAATACCTGGCTAACAGTATTAAAAAACAAAACAAAACAAAGCACTCCAATTCATTATAATTCAGATGTTTCAGTCATTATGATTAGGTCTCCTTGCTTTTTCTTCTCATTTTCTTCATTTATTTTTGAGATTATAATATAATGACATAATTCTTTCATTTTCTTTTCCTCTCCAAACCTTACCATATAGCTCTTGCTGCTGTCTTTCAAGTCCAATGCCTCTTTTTTTTATTGTTGCTACATGAATGCATGTATGTTGCTATAAACAACCTGCTACATCTACATAATGTTACTTGCATGTATGCTTTCAGACTGACCATTTAGTGTTGGTTGGATTAGTAGCTTAAGTGTCAAGCCAATTCAAATACTGGTGTCTATGGTAAAACTATTGTTTTTCTCTCTACTCTCCTGCTATCTTCCCATGTTATCTCCCCACATACACATTCCTCTATTTGATTATGTTGAGTTAACATATACATAATAACTTTATTTTAGTTGATTTGTTTGGAATGTTCTTGCATTGACTAATCCATCCTCAGAGCCTTTAATTTCTTGCAGACAGTTGTGACTGGCTCATTTAAATTTGGCATCCTCTAACAAGATATTGGGTTTGTATACCTAATCTAAGACCATAAGTAATTTGCATTATTTTCATCCCTTCAAAATGTGTTTGCTTGTTTGTCATTGATTAGAAATTCTCATATGCTCATGTTTTTTTTTTTTTTTTTTTTTTTCTTACTGGTTTGGAACCTACAATAACAGCTATTCAGCATGACCCTTTTATCTATTTACTGATGCATCTTGTGTGTCTAGAACTATGCCTGGTCCATGACAATATTTTTCTAAGTACATGAATGAGGCAGTGCCTGAATGAAATGCCAACAGAAGAAAAGCTATGCATAGGAAAATCTTTCTTGACCATGAATTATTGGTCATTAAATCATAATGCTTGCCTTATATTATAGAATACATTTGAACTCCTTTCTTCTTAACAGTATTTTTTTCTGCCCTCAAGCTTTCTTTTAAGTTTCTCTAGTCAGTAACTGGAAAAGCTCTTGGATCAAAGAATATGCAGCACATGTGCCAATGACCAAAACAATTTTTCTATCAGAAAATCCAATCACGGCTTCTTTAATCAGGACATAAATCTTTCAGACACACATCACAGACTATACCACATCAAACCAGGCTGCCATTTCTTTCTTACTTTTTCCTATCCTCCCATCCATTTTGCAATTACAACCTATCAGTGGAAGAGGAACAGCCCTGACTAGCAGAGAGAAAGCAATACCCTGAAAAAGCAGTTTTAAACATGATGAACTTGGTACTTTTAGTTTATCTCAGTCTGCAATTTCAACTCTCATGGGATGCTATGAAATGGAATCAGGCAATACCAATCAATAATCTGAATTTCTGTTGTAAAGGGTATGGTATAAAATAAACATTAAGACCCAGAGGTTGTCTTTGCTTTTCCTTTTTTTTTTTTTTCCAGCAAGACCCTCATTTCTCCCAAGACTATGGGCTTTAAGAATGATGATGACTGTAGATTATATTGCAGGCATTCTCTATTTTTGTATAACCCAGGAAGAGCATTAAATAAGAGACCGAGTTTCCCCTCATCAAACATTTCATCAATTTCATAAACCTGTCAGAGAATGCCTGTATGGGAGATAGCTGTACTTGTCCAGAGACATAGTCAAGATAATGAAAGAAGGCCAAAGAAAAGTTTGATTTGATAGCATCTTTTAGAACAAATGGGTACATAGCTATTTGTTATGAGAAGTTTTAAGAGGGTTGTCTAATTATCCATTTTGTATTACTTTTTGAAAGTTAAATGCTTTAACATAGCCAAAGGCCATGAAAACTGAAGTGGAAAACAAAGTACAATATGTCACTATAAAAAATTATATTATAAGAAGTTCTTTACCCTCATGTGACCAATGAACTGGGGGGGTAGATATAGGGGAGCCCCTCTCACCTGAGGAGAAAGATAGAAAGGGGTGAGGAAGAGGGTGGGAGACTGGGACTGGGAGGGGAAGAAAAAGGGGACTGCAATCAGGGTGTAACTTAAATAAATAAATAAATGTTGAAAAATATATTCACACACATATGACTGTTGAAAGTGTTTTAATTGGGTATCTGTTGAAGTAATAACATTTTTAGTTCTTCTCTTGAATATATAGCAAGTTTTTTCAGTTAGTTAAATGAAGCAAGATTAAGAGGAAAGTCAAATATTCTAGATGGAAATCCCTCCTATTTCCTATTGTCTCTAATCTCCACATGGAAGTTATATCAGCTATCAAGATAGTTTCTATTTTTCAAGAAAATGTCACTTACAGTTACATTTTGACTTTTTTATAAATATCATGTTTTTTAAGAGTTATGTATTTTTATTTAAATGTATTAGTGTTTTGTTTGCATGTATGAATGTGCATTGTGGGCATGCCTTGGGACTGTGGTATTGAGAAGAGATAATTGAATCTTCTGGAACTAGAGTTACAGACTGTTGTAATTAAAGAGGAATAAAAAGAGGAGAAAAAGAAGAGCGTCTGTGCTGGTGCTGGAAGTTGTCGTCTTTCCATTTCCTAACATATATATGTATATTTAAAGTTCTTCCTTCCCTCCCTTCCCTCCCTCCACCCCTCCACTGCCTCCTCCTTTCTTCCTTCCTTCCTTTCTTCTTTTCTTCATTTCACCTTTAGACTAGGTATTGCTCTGTAACCCAGGCTAAACTCCAACTCACTACCATCTTGCTGTTATAAGTTCTCTGAATACAAATATTAGCCACCACAACTGGCTTCAAGAAAAGGAGAGATAGGGACGAAGCTGCCTAACTGGCACGTGTGTGTGTGTGTGTGTGTGTGTGTGTGTGTGTGTATGGGGGTAAGTCCAGTCCATACTTTCTAGTTGGTGCTTCCATCTGTGTAAACCCCCATGGACCTAGGTTAGTTGACTCTGTTGGTCTTCTTGTGGTGTTCTTGTCCACCCCAGGTCTCTCTTATCTTCCTCCTACTCTTCCACAAGACTCCCGGGCTCCATCTATTCTTTGGCCTTGGGTCTCAGCTTCTGTTCCAATATGCTTCTGTGTGGAGCAAGTGAAATGGGGGCTATCTATAACAAGAACTCAGTTGTCTGTTGATCACTTCATCCTAGCTTGGCTGTCTTTTGTCTGACCTCAGTGGAAGAGGAGGCAATTAGTCCTCTTGGCTTGATGAGCTGGAATGAGCTGGGTGGGATGGTATGGGTGGGAAGGCTTTTCTTTTCTGGGGAGAAGGGTGGGGTGTGGGCAAGGGGAAGAAGGTGGGAGGGTGGGACCGGTAGGAGAGGATGTAACATTGTATTAATTAAAAAAGAAGATGAAGGAGAAAGAGGAGGAGGAGGAGCAGGAGGAAGAAGAAGAAGGAGGAGGAGGAGAAGGAGGAAGAGGAGGAGGAGGAGGAGGAGGAGGAGGAGGAGGAGGAGGAGGAGGCAGAAGAAGAAAGAAGAAGAAAAGGAGCAATAGGCAATAGAGAGCTGGTGCTTACCAGGGTATAAGGCGACACTTTACATGTATTATTCACATTGCATTTAACAAATTCCTGAGAGAGTAGTTATCCCAAAAGAGTAGACAGTAAAAGACACAGTAAATTCTGACCAAAAATAAAACAAATTTTAAAAAGTCTGATCAAATGTGAGACGTATTACTCTGCTGACTGAAGGTTTCTGACTTAAAAAAAAAATCTAGAGACTACAAACAGGTAGCCACAAACATTCAAAAGATAGATAATAGTTAGCTCGGAGCTAACACTTCTTTTTATGGTAAAAATTTGTAGACAAAAAGAGACAGAAACAAGCTTCGGCACAGTTAGAGTGTGAAAATGGTTGTTGTTACTACCTAAGGATGCAGCACTCTGGTTTTGCTGTTGTGATTATTGAAAAGATTCTGCCGGAAGCAGTACAGTGCTGTTGTAATAGCGAAGCCTGCATTCAGTGTCCTGCCAGAAAGCTATATGTCACACACGATTGCATTCCCACATGAACTAGTTTGAGCAGTCTTTAGAATGATCAATGCATCTGACAGAGATGTATGCGCCAATTTTTTTTTCAAATCAATGCAAAGAGGAGCAAATGTGTCAGTAAGTCAACAGTCAAAATTTCCTTTTCTCCCTAAGACCATAATCATAATTTATTTTTCGAAACAATTCTTAATCCTTTAATAACCTCTTATTGTTGTCTTCAGTTTTATCATTCAGTGGGTAAGCATTAATGTATATTACTAGCATAAATTAGAAAAACTTACAAGCTATGAAATTTATCATTTAGATTCTACATTCTTGACAGACATCTGCAGAAAGATATTGAAGCCAATTCAGGTTGAGACTCATCAAGCCCATAAAATCAGTTCGGAGCTAGATCCCTGTCAGCTTCAACCAGTTTCTTATATTATGTTATATTATGTTATATTATCTCTCTCTCTCTCTCTCTCTGTAGGTGTGCAAGACAATGAAAATAAGTAAATTTAACTTAATATATTTTTTCCTTATGCCTTTGTATGCTTACAAATATATAGCAATTTTTACTGGATGCCTGTTAGACTAAACTCATATTTAAATCATATAGACAGCATATAAGTAAAAGTTAATTAGGTAATGGATTACATTTACATTTGAAACTGCATTTGATTTGGTCTTCCATTAAAGAAATCCATGGTCTATACATTGCAAATTTAAAGTTAAAAAACGAAAGAAGCTGGATGTAGCTCAATTACTTGTCTTTTATGTGGGTTGTATTTTCAGTACTTGGGTTAGAAAACAAGGAAAGAAATATAACAATGTTGTAGAAAGTAAACTGAGTCAAAATAATCAGTGAAATTTGAATAGATGTAAACATATTTGTTAAAGATTATTCATTTAATCTGAGAAAGAAAACTGTAGAATTCAGATTGAGTCTTGTCAGGTAGGTCCACAGTAGTGGGCAGGTTTGACTCAGATTTGAAAGGACTAATGATTTATGTTCAGGAGTTGGCATCCAGTAAGCCATCACTTCTGCCTAACATATGTGTGTGTGTGTGTGTGTGTGTGTGTGTGTGTGTGTGTGTGTGTGTTTCTGTGTGTGTGAAAGCATGGTGACTCCAGGCAAGCTTTACCTTAGACATTTTGACCTGTCTTGAATTTTGCATCTGTGTTCATCACAAATATTTATTGTTTACAGTGTCTCTATTCATCAGCTTACTAAATATATAATATCTTTATTATATTATTTATACAACAACTTATTTTTCTATAAAAACTCTTTTAATGAAATTATAACATATTTTAGACAGTCTTTTTCATTTGTTTTCTTAATATCTAACTTCTCATGCTGTAAGCAATCCACTTAAAATTTTTTCATCTTCCACAACCTTCTACTGTCATTTTGGAAAGAGAAGGGTATGTCCATATTTGTGTGTATTGGTTGTTTTCCAAGGCATAAAAATTAAACAGCACTTTGTTCTCTAAGCCTTGGCAATGTTGCATATATTTTAAAACTAGAGTATTCAGTTTCTTAATTATTTATTTTTCCTCCTATGCACAATATATTTAACAAAACAAAATAAACAGAAACTGCCTGTCTCAGATAATAGCAGAGCAAACTCATTTCAACTGTTGTTTAGATTCATCTATGATATAGTTTTTTACATACGAGTAGCCTGAATTTCCTAGCATTTCATTTACCTAGTCTTTGTATATTTTTTAACCCACTATTGGAAAATGTTCTCTAAACATTTTCTTTCTTAGCTACATAATAAAAGAGAGTGGATTATATCTGAACAATGATCTTGTTTGCAGACATACTGTTAATCAAGAGAGATGAATTTGCTTTTGTCAGGTAAATGATATTAATGAGTATACATATTTTTTTCCTTGTGAGGGTGGCAGCATATGTGTCTTTCGTGGACACAGCTACCTAGGCAGTATGTCAATTAGTCTCAGTAATGATATTTACTATAAGAACTGTTCTGTTACTCAGGAATCCCCACTCTGGACATATACTCAAAGAAATGAATCATCTTAGAGAGGAGTCTGCATTTGCCTGCGACTGTTGTATTCAATGGTGGCAATGTGGGGAAAACCTGGGTATATTTTAGAAGAATTAATAAAGGATGAACTAAGTACACATTCATATGGAAATACATATGCATTTGAAATTGAACACTATCCAATCTTTTAAAAATGAACAAATGATAGATGGTTGGCACAATGTGTATGACACTGGAGGATAGCACACTAAGTGAAATAAAATGACATAAAAAGAAATTACATGTGGGCAGAGCTTCGGTCCCTCCCGCCTTCTGACTTATTTGTAGAATCCAAAATATCCACATGTAAGTAGAACAAAATGGTGATAATAGGGGAAGAGTTGTGGAGAAACTGGGAAAATATATGTGAAAAGTTTCAAATAAGCAGATAAAAAAGCTAAAACATGAGAACCATGGGTGTTTATACTTTATAGATTCCACAATCTGTGCTAAAGAGGTAGGTTTTAACTGCTCATTCCACAAAACCTAAATTACAAAATGAGCAACTATGAGAATATGATGATGTTTATTTGCTTCAATAAGTATTCTTGTTGCTGTGCATGTCCTGAATGCTATGTTGGATACCTTAATTATCCAAAACAGACAAAGAAATTTAAAATCATAGCCATCACAAAGCAATTTCGACCAAATTATCATGTCCTAAAACATGACAGACAAGCCAGTGCTTTCAGGTATAAAACTCTTCTTACCTCGTCCTTTAAACATAAAGATCTACCACAACTTGTTTCTTTTTCCTTTGTGGACTCTCCTTATGTACCCACATCACTTTGGTTTTGGCATTCTCCATTCTGATATCTCTTGGCCCCTTTCTAACTGATCCCACTACTATAGAACTGGCAACTGTGAGCTATATAGTGGTGGGATCAGTTAGACAGCTAACATGAGCTTAAGCTTTCATTTTTTGTTCTAACATCACTATCACAATATTGGTACTCATTCTTTCAGAATTTTTTTCATAAGAAAAAAGCGTAACATCCTTTAAATGTCTTTTCTCTCTTCTTTTCTTTTTGTTCTGTAAAACAAAACTAGAACTTCGAGCTTAAACACTCTACCAGTGAGCAAATTCCCCAAACCCAAACACCTTTTTATGCCTGAGATTACCTTCTCTTCTTGGTCCTTGGAATGCATTATGCCCTACCTCTAGGGTCATTTTGCTACCATTATTATACTTCTTGTTTCGAATTCAAGTTGTTTCTTTTAAGTGGGCTTTTGTTCAGCATCCCATAATTCACATTACCTGGACATTTGCCTCATTACTGTCTTATCCCCGTGGTATGCGGATACAGTGTACACCTTTCCCCTCAAAACTTTTTACTCCATCTTCTATTAAACTGATATCTTCCTTGCTTTCTAATATTCTCCTAGGAACAATATGTGGATTATATTTTGCTTTTCATAGAACAGTTCCCAGATAGCAAATGTATTTTCTTATGCCTAAGTCAACCACTTAAATACATAATTCTTAGTCACTGTAGCCCCTGCTCATATATCCTTCACAGCCCTTTGGACATTTCTTTTTTACTTATTTCCAGATCAATATAAACTTAATTA
Organism: Lophiomys imhausi; assembly: GCA_907164525.1. Lineage (NCBI taxonomy): Eukaryota > Metazoa > Chordata > Mammalia > Rodentia > Muridae > Lophiomys > Lophiomys imhausi. The sequence continues at coordinate 1,650,715 of CAJQZJ010033894.1, read as the reverse complement.
TCTGATCATATAAAAACTAATTGAGTAATATAGTAGTGAGTGGTTGATTTTATTTAACATTAAAGCTACAGTTTTACTATGCTACAGACAAGTAGGTCTTGGTTTCCTTAAGGTTTTGAACATCTAGGTTTACTATGAGTATAATTATCTGATAAATATCTTGCATTTTTTCTGTCTGAAATTCTCATACTTTAAAGATAATAAAATGTTGTTAGGTATAATGAGATTGCAAAGCCTTCCAACACTATACCTCAATAATCACCTTTTTCTAAGAAAATTATAATTCAATTTATAATTTAGTTTATGCTATGATAGTGTTTATGTGGAGGAAGGGCACATTATTTTAAAAATATTTATTCACTTTCACAGTTTTTCACAATATAGGTGTAATATAATGTAGGACATGTGTTTAATATTGCATTAATACTGATATTTGTCATGATACTGGGTGTTTTCATATATAATGTTTTGAAAATAAGATATGTAAAGATTATATATCAGTCTTTAAAGTAAGAATATTGCAATGGTTTCTAACATATGTGCAAATATTAGCTCCATTCCTCTATGAACTTATTATATTTATTTATATAATAATCACTACATACTTTCAGTTAGGTAATGCATAGGTTGGAATTTGATCCTAATGTTTATTACCTTCCAGGTCTTCTTTATTTTGGTAATCTCCAATAAATACTTCTTCATTCATTGCTTTATTTGACGGTTTTCAAAAGAGAATGCATTTGGTTCTATAGTTTGTGGAGCTCCAACCCATAGAAACTCAGCAAGGAAGTCATTATCATGCAAAGGCAAGAGTCAGGAGGGTCCCTTCCTCATACACATATACTCTGCCAGTGGTACATCTCCAAAGGCCAGCTAGCATTCTTGACCATGTTATTCCAAATAAGTTCACATACGTTTTTGTTTTTACAAAGAATCCATACCTTCCTTCCTATATAAAATGCATATATTAATTATGTTGGCATAGTGATATGCAGAATTCTTTTTTTATATATTTATTTATTTATTGCTTAAGGTTTTATCTCCATCATAGTGCCAGAATTGTTTTTAATAGAAAGCTGTTTTGATGATGGACGATTTTAACACTGAGGTCTAACTTTTATATGTAACTGATAATTTTTATTAGTTACTGCTTAATCTCATCCTGAGCTTCTCAGTAGGTTTGAATATGGAATACTTTTAAAAGTTTAATCTTTATTTCAGGTCATTTTACCTTGAATAATACTTAAAATGGAATTTAGGATTTAAATAGATACATAAAGAGATTTCATCTCAGTGGGCAAACTCTTCTCATCAACTACTTTTATTACTTTTTTGGTTTTCTCTCTCCTGAAACTAGAACCGTATCTTCATTCTTTGCAATTCTGTTGTAGTTCACAATAAGCATCTCAGTTCAGCAGTTAAAAAAGAGAGTCATAACATCAATAATTACAGCAGGGAATTTATCTTACACTTGAACTTTTCTGTAAAATGAGTGTGTTATTCAGTTTTTATATAATAATTATGACTGTCTAAATCACCAGCAATAGTAAGTAACTATGATATTTGAACAGCTTAACACTTATCCCATGGTTTCCATGGGTATTAAATGCAATGCAAATTCTGTTTGAGTTACAGTATTTTGTTTTTGCTTTTTTAAGCAGAAATTTGGGTCCTAGAACATAACAACTTTGGTAACAAACAATGATTTTGTTTCCATGTTGAGTGTGGAAATTCAAAAGAAAACAAATACATACTGTCTATGAAGAATGAGAAACATAAGTGTCCTTCTTGCTTTGAGGAGATGCAAATATTTTTGCCTTTATGTGGGTCAAGACCTTGACATTGCCTCATTGTCTATCCTTGTACCTGTGCAAACTCATGAACATGCTGATCTTCCAAAGATCATTCAGGTCAGGGTGGGAGGGGAGGTGAGAACACATCTGCTGGGTGGAAGCAAAACAGAAATGGACCAGATGGCCCGAGTAATGAGGCTGAAGAGCAGAAAGGAAAATTCCCCGAAGATGTAGTGATGGTATTACTGCATCTGCCTAAAGACAGGAGGAGGGAGAAGGGAGCAGCATGGTCCCTGGACATCTGATTGAGGTGCACAGTCAGGGACTAGTTTGCAGGACAGCGTTATAGAGCTTAGGAAGCAGGGAGTAGATGAAACAGGAAGCAGATCATGGGCATTTTGTCGGATTTCTCTTTGAAAACATCTCCATCCTTGGGAACCACAGATGTCTGCCAGCCGCTAATAGGCTTCTGTTCTTAACTATCATACATTCTGGAAAGACGGCAATTAAAATCAACACCTAAACAATTTGTTACCAACTACAATAACAAACATATGCTTTTCCCTAAACCTTTTAAAGAAGAAATGAGTGGCTTTATCACTATAAACATGAGATAAAACTTTTGGGTTCTAAAGATAATAAATAAATAATTGATATATTTTGCCTCATTTACTTTATGGAATTGATAGGTTGTTTCACATTCAAAAAGCCACTGCACAAATGCCATCAAGTGATCTTTTTCTACTAACTTCTTATATGAGAATTTGTATAGCTTTCAGTTTATGTAAAAATAGGGTCTTTTGCCATTTTTTCCTCTGTCTAAGAAAGCTACTAATATTGAGAGGTATCTTTTTTTTAGATAATGATATAAAAATGTTTGAGCATTTGTTTTAGCCATGAATTTATGAGAGAAGGGAGAGAGTTTTGGGGAAAAAGAGAAGGCAGGGAAAACATGAGCTAAAGCTGTAAGGACATACAGACAATGCTATTTATTTTCCGCTTTTCCTGATTTTGATAGGGATAAATAGGAAGTACTGTTTTATCTCAGAGAAATATACTTATAAAGAACATGTATAGCAGCTTGCATTATTTCACAATCTACTAAAATTGGAAATGAGCAAATTGACTGACAACTGGAGTAAAAGTGACAAATGAAATCTGTTCCTTCATCTATGCTAGGAAGTGATGCTATCTTGGGGATGATTGTACAGACACAGACACCCACACACAAACACATGCATCAGCTACCCTGAGGTCTTCACGACACATCAGATCAGCTTTCAATCACTTAAAACATTTTTATCTTAAATGCCACATTAGGATCTCCTTACAGATAATATTAAAATTTGTATAACTCATTTGACAGAGAGTACAATTTGAAATATTTTGATACTGAAATCTTCCTGATTCAGTGGTGAAGAAGTACACAATCAATAGAGTTTATTGGTGGTGCCTTTCAGTTTTTCAGATGTTTTGTCTCCATATGAGGTAGCATGTTTCAAGTTCATAGTGATGACTAAGTAAAAGCCTGTCTTTTTCTGTCTAAAACGTCTCCTATATTGAATAGCACTGTATGATTTATTCAAAATAAGAGATATTAATACTTGTTAAATATGCATGGTCTTCCTAATATGAGAGCCAGTATTTAATAAGTAGGTCACAATGACCTAGCTAATGTGTAAGAGATTGTGCCTGTGATAATGTTTAACTTCACAATGATCCTGGAAGGACAATTACTATAAACATATGCAATCTATACACATCCAGAGCAATAAGTAACTTTCTTGGGTTCACATAGCTAGGAAGTCACACAGCTGGGCTTGAAGCAAGGAAATCTGTCTTAGAAGCTGTAATTTAACCTCTCTGTGATTTCCCTTCAACTGTGTACAGCCCTACTCCTTGGAAAATACCATATCAGTGTTCTGCATCCTTTCTTCTCATGGGTTGTGTTTACCAACATTAATCTTGGGAAGTAACACTAAAATGTATACATATAACCCAGTCAACTTTATAAACATTGTCACACAAACAAATAGCACATACATCAAAGGAGTAAATACTAGCTACAAGCTCACATAAAGGCTGATTCATAAACAGGAAGATTATAATTGACTGTTTAATAGTATGTCATATAAAGGAGCACAGGCGTGAAGTATTCCAGGAAAATAAATAACATATGGTCTTGGCTGTGGTAGTTTGAGCAGAGGTAGTCAACTCACATTCGTGTTCAAGTGTTTTGCATAAAAAATTAGTTTTAAGTTATTTACTTTGGGTCTTAAGGGGAGACAGAAGGTATAATGAGGCAAAAAGAATAAGAAAAGGAGGAAGAGGTGGTGATGGGAAGGAGGAGGAGGAAAAAGAAGGTAGAAGACAAAAGACTGAAAAGCTTGTAAATATGTAGGAAGTCTATATCTTGATATTAAGCTATTTGTATGATGACTCTCCCCCGAATATACTTGATTGCTCTACACAAGTGACTCTCAAAGTGGGATCCTCTGTGTAGATACTCAGCATTTTGTAAATTCTTGTTAGAGACACAAGCTTTTGGAACCTTCACCACAGGCACTGAATCAGGGACTCTGCAGCTGTAATCTGAATCTAAAAGGCCCTCCGTAAAATTGTAATATATGCTAAAGTCAGAGGCCCTCTCCTATGAACCTTAACAAATGTCTGCTAAACGTGCAGCCCTGGGTGGGTGGTACTGCAGGAAATTAAGACCTTGACTTAATGTGCAGCAGTCTACATAAAGTAACATGCAAAATAAAAGTCAAGGACTTAAGCTAGATTTATAAAAAGAGTAACTATATTCAATAAACATTAGCCCAGAAATGATTTCTTCAGTCTAGGAACCACTTCAAGAATAGATGGAATTCACACTTGAGAAGCAGCTTCTTGAGCTTAGTTTAGGTCTCATTCAACTTAACAGCTGTGGGGGTCTCAGGCTTTTTAAATGTATTGGCAAGCATGTTTTGAAATGGCCTCACAGGGATCTTCCACTGCAGACATTAGGATTCAAGTTATGGTCTAAGGAATCCGTGGGGAGGTGTTTTAGTGATGATCATTTCTACATGGTGGAATTGTTGATTTTGAGAAAGTAGGGTTATTCTTCCATAGGCTTCTGGGATATAAAGTATCATCACTTAACCTATAGATATCTGCTGACCAAGGATTTTTAAAGAAAATTTACAATAGTGTAAGAGCAATGCCCATTCAGAAGAAATGATACCTTTGATTCTGAGTTTTGATCTTACCCTAGAATAACAACATATAGTACTATCTTGTGGTACTGGCAAGTTTTTAATAGATATTTTCATCTCCATATGGCTTTATCAGGACATGGTCTTATCAGACTGAGGGGCAGATATGTATGTGTTGATAAAGGTCTAAAAGGAGATCAGGAGTGTGTGAGAAATAAGCAGTGGAATAGTGGGGTAGAAGAGAAGGCATGTCATATGCAGAAATACTCTCTAGATAAACTTGTACCCCATGCTATCTTCTTTTTGTAGCAGTCCCTGATTTTCATCTAAAAGACCAGTGGGAAACTTCACTTATGTTGACTTCTATTTCCTCTCAACCCTGGAACAACTATCCATCTCCAGCCCCATCGTTCACTTTGCAGTCTAGACAATCCACTTTGTCTAGACAGTAAGATCATCCTACTTCCCAGTGATAGTTTTTAGTTTGGAGACTCAAAGGAATTCAAGTGCAATCCAGTTATGCTTATGGACTTATGAAACAAGGCTCGGAATTTTATTTTAGCAAGCAGTGTGATCAGTGATTTTCTTTTTCCTGATGAATAGGAGCTGTGAGTATAATGTCTGGAGTTCTTTTCCATCCTGGCATTTTAAGGAGATAGTTTATTTTAGGGCACAGACGGCAAATGAAGGCACACATAGTGACAAAAAAAACCACTTCTGTGGATGGTAAGTACTTGACTAAAGCCACAAATTTCAATTTCTATCAGTATATATTAGCATAGTAAATAAAGATATTTACTGTTATATTTGTATTTATTTTATTTTATGTGTATGAATATTTTATTTGCATATATGGATATGTACCACATGCATACTTGACCTGCAAAAGTCAGAAGAGGATTTTGGATTCCCCAGAAATGGAGTCACAGATGCTTGTGAGTCACCATGGTGGTACCTGGAATTGAAACAGGGTACTCTTCAGGAGCAGAGAGTGATCTTAATCACTGAACCATCTTACAAACCCAAATATCTTGATTATTACAGCTAGTTCAAGTTCTATCTTCTTATATCCAAGAATATGAGAATATTAACTGACGAAGAAGTGATTCCCTGGATTAAGAAATAGGCAGCAAAATCATTGGCCAGTGGTTGAGAAAACAGTCAGTGTTGGGCTCCAAGAATTATGAGAAGAAAACTGTCCTGCTCAAGTATGCCGTGAGAATGACTGGCTTTAGAATTTTGAGCACAGCAATGCATATGTTCCCATTAAAGATTCTGGGATAATACAGTGTGGCTACATGCCCCTCTGTTGAGCTCAGTGGGAAATACAGTGCCCCAGCTCTGCAGTATTCGAAATTAAAAGCAGTATTTTCCGAAGAATCAGTAAGAAGTATTGATCCTAAGGAAGATCAATACTTGGTACTTTATTCCCTAAACTAAGAGCCATAACTGTGAGGGGAAAAAAAAAGAATCTTATTGCTGATAATTGCAAAGAAACAGCTGTACTCCTTCTCACCCCCACTGTTTTGGGGTACTGTGATGGCTCCTTTCAGCTGTTCTCTAAAGTTCTTTACCTATCAGACATCTACAATCCTCAGGTCAAACACTGACAGGCATAACACACTGGGGAGATAGTGACCCCTCAGGAAGTAATCCTTCACCAATGGTGAGAAGATACTGAAGAAAATTCTTAGAGGAGATATCTTGAGGGTATGCTCTGTAAGTGTCCCAGAGATTCTCTGGCTGTGTTATCAAAACAGTAGCCCGAAGAGGAGCCCACACTACTCTGTTTGTTTTCTTCTCTGTACTTCTCTCACTTCTCGAGTTTTCCTCCCAAACTAAATCCTTACACTTAAGTTATTTGGTAGTCCTTTGTCTAGTTAGTGGCAATGCCAGAAATCAAAAGAAATGATGTACAGAACTAGAGAAAGCAACAGGAATAAAAACAATAGGAAACAAAGAAAAGTGTATATGAAGGAAAAGTCTATGAACAATAAAGCATAAATTGGGATGTTCAGAGACTGGTCCAAACACAGAGAATTGTATATGTGATTGAAAACACCCACTTACAGGAGCTGCAGTGAGAGAACACTTTAAACCCAGCTACACATTTTAGTAAGGCTGGCTTTCCTCTATCCAACGAACTACTCAAAAGTTCTACAATCTTACATAGTTCTATAACTTGGCCTGTGTACTTACTTAATGAGAAGATTATTGTTAATGTTATTGATGAAGGAAACCCCTCCATTCATAAAGCAGATTAGTCATATTTTCCATAGACAAATGATGCTCACTTTTCCAGTACACAATAGTGGATGAGTTATAATAAACTTAGGAAAACTTTGCTCAGAAATAAATGAAGGACTATCAAGAAACTCAGTCTGAAGTTTAATAACATATGAGCCACAACAGCTTTCCCTGTTTCCAATAACTAGTATTGATGGTAATTATCTGCAGAAAGAGCTAGAAGCAACAGGGGCTGTTGAATTCCTACATCTTAGCAAGTTGGAAAGAAAATCCCAGAGAAATTTTTTTTTTAAGTCCAAAGATACCTATGTTTAAAGCAAACAGAAATTTGAATACCCTTTCTCAGGAATAGTAGGTTCAACCCTGTATCAGAAAAAGTAACAATGGGATAATAATAGAGCTGAAAAGAGGCAGAAGAAAATGCACCAGCCAGGAACATGTTGCCCATAGGAAAAAATAATCTTTATCCAGCAGCAGGACATTAAGCAGTCCAATGTCCCCTGCCCTTCAACACTTTGTTAATATTTTACTTTAATTTCAAAATAAGGACAAATACTATATCCTGTGTCTGCTGAACTAAAGAAATGAGCATAATAAAATCTATTTTAGCAGCCAATGACCATTAAACTTTCCACTTCATAATCCCATAATGTTCATTTTTTTTCTTCCCTGCTCTCTCTTTAGGTTGGCACATTGATTTTAAATTCAATGAAAATCTCATTAAAAATATTTTTGGAGGCAGTCCAGAGAACAAGAAGGAAAGAATGACTTGCAGGTAGTCGACTCTTTCTCAGCCTAGCTGCCCCTGGTCTTTTATTTATGTCCATCACTATTCCTTTGATCTGGATGACACATCTGTCTTCTAAAAGACAACAGAGAATCTTAAGCTCCTAGATATTTACAGGACCATTTTCTTTAGTGATCGGGAATAAATGCCCAAAACTTTCCTAGTGATTGACCCTGACCCTGGGTGATGGCTGGCAAAGTGCCAACTTAAAAGCCTGTTTCCTTTCGGTGCCAGCATGGGAAACACATGTGTCTAATAGGTTGGTTGAATTAGCTTCATTCCATAGCAAGCAATGTGTATATGTATGACACAAATGATGAAAAAACTCCGGTCTAAGTTGGAAGAAAATACTCAGAGAACCATATTTTGCCTAATTCATATAGTCCCTGTTGGGCAAAAGGTAACTGTTTCTTTTCACTTTCATAAACTCCATTGCTGCAGTGTTATTAATTCAGTACATCTATAACAAGAGCAACACACACAGATTTCAAAGCTAAATTCTTCAAGTTGAAGGTGGGATTGCATTGAATTTTTGGAGAAAAAAAGATAAGCTTACTGAAAAGTTATAGAGAAGTATTAAACTATTATACATTTTTCTTTTGTTTTAAGCACTTAAGACATAGGAAGTTGTATAAGCCAAATTCCATTTTATCATGATTTAATATATTCTCTTCAAACATGAGCAATTAATCCTTAAGGAATATGTGTTATCATCTGTTCAAGAGTTTGGATTGTTTTTCTCATTTTAGAAATGGAGATAAGTATTTGCAAAAAATGATGTTCCTGGACTACTACCTCCTGTAAGAACTTAAAGTCCTTGCCCTCAAAGTGTAATAGGATACTTACCCCCAAAGAGTGCCTTTCCAGCACAATACTTTTACATTCATTTGATGTTTAAAATATGTCTGAAAACTGTGATGCAGGAAATAAATATTCAGATTTTGAGAAATGATGCTTTGAGTGAGCAGAATCCAATATTCTCATATTATTTCTGAGCCTAAAGTGATAATAGATCAAGATTCTATGTGGAGATGATGAATACTAACTTTAAATGTAAGAACACACTAGCTTTTAATGTTCTTTGATTAATAAACATTTAGTTTTTTCAAAGATTGGAATCTTAGTCATCCCATCAATGCCACTGAAACATTTTCAGAGAATGCCAGACTCTGTATAAAGTATTGAGTAGACTAGAGGACATAGCTTCAGGAGATTATGGTATTCCATGTTATTTCAAGATCCTTTATTATTATTTTTTCTTTTGGTAGAGATCTAGCTGATAATGACTTCACACAACACATCTTGCTAAATGTCACAGTTTAATTAAGCACAGTGATAAAGACACTCAGTGATGTTCTTGATCTGTTAAGCCTTGACCTCCCTTTTACCCTTTGCATACCTGATTTGCTTCCCCACCACAAGTCAGATTTGTCTACCATCCCATGTTCTTTTTGAACAAATATAATGTGTTTTGATAATAGTAGATGTCATTTGCTACCTCCTACCCTCTTCAAGACAACGGGGAATCATGATCTTCTAGATGTTCTAGACGTTTGGTCTAGATGACTGGTTCCTTCCGTGGTACACCATATGCTTCTTGGACTTCTCATAGTGATTGTTTTGTTGTAATTTAATGGACACATAATCCCTTACCTTACTGCAATTTCTGTTGAATTTCTTCCTATTCTGTAGCTCTCATCTCTCATAGACTTATTCTTGTCTTTCCAGTACTGGCATCCAAACATATAAAGTATTATTATATTCATTTTTGTTTAGCTCTATTTTCAAGTTATTTCATACATTTTTTAACTCTGTAAGCTTTAGGCAATACCACAATTCTGTTTATTTCATTTATATACATGGTTTATTTTATGAATGAGAGAATTGATATAGTGAAAAGTTAGTAAAATACCTCAAGATCATGTTTAAATTAGAATTAAAGCTTAAATACTGATTTTCCTTCTAACAACAACAACATATATCTCTATTGACTAGAATTGTATGTGTTAACAAAAGCTATATGATTTCTATGCCACCGGCAATGCTCCCTGGTTGGGTTTGCCATATCATTCCTTTAGGTGAACGCCTTTAATTTCCGTTGGAACATTCTTATACACCAGTTGCTAGAGACTTTACTCCTTAGAGAAATGCTACTTTTAACATCAAGGGAAGGAAAGTTGAGACATTGAGGACCATTGATTAAAATGTAAATGAATATTTAAACATGATGTATCATTTTTGCTTATATATAACTAGCCAAAACAGCCTATTCTTTACATGATATGTACAAAGATATTTTTATTGGAATCTTGAGTTAGTTTTCAGCACACTATATAAGAGTAGGCTTATCTCGTGGGTCACTCTAATCTTTCATATTTGCTGTTTTGATTACTAATCTTCATATTTATTCTTATAGTTATGGTGTCATTCATCATGAAGATATTGCTAAGGCAAGAGGGTATGGTAAACATCTGTGAACCTCATTAGTGTCTAGACAAGCCTCTTTTATTTTTAAAATTTATCCAACTAAGAGTATTTTGTTTTAGAAATGGAAAACAAACAATTTTCTTATGAAAACATTTAACTGTTGTTTCTTTCCTATTTCAAACCCAATTCCCCACATAAATAACCTACTAAAAATATTTCCTTATTCTTCTTTGCACAAGATTATAGTTAGATTCTGTTACAACTGAAGCATCAAAATGTATATACAGTACTTACTAATATTCTGAGTAATATTCTTGGGATAGTTAAGTATATTAATGTGAACATATAAAGGTTAGTGTGCCATCATGAAAATATGTAGAACATTAATTTAAATACATGTATTAATAACACAATAAAAGTGTGATGAAGCCATAAGAAATCTTGCATAGCATACCAAAGAAATACAATGACCTCTTCCCTAGAAGATGCTTCAAGTCAGATTGCTTAGCACCTAGGTTAGAATCTCCTTAGTGATAATAGGATAAGCACTTCACTAATGTGATTTTGAATGGGCAATTTTCATATTAATGGCTTTCTCACTGTATTAATGAAAACACAATTTGCTACCATAATGGGGACATCACTTAAATTAGATCACAATTGCTAACATGAACATGGTTGTTAATAAGGTAAAACTATTGTATATGCTAATGGTTCTCCTATTGTACTAACAGTGTTCTTATATCCAAAAATTTGTATGACATTAGGAAGGATGGAGTGTGTTATTGATGGCTTGATAATGTTACTTCCTGTATGTGCAAACCATTGCTATCACATTAAGATTATGTAGGTCTGCCAGCATCAGAATAGAAGTCAAATGGAAAAATGTGTCATACACTAGAAGTTGCAATGAATATTAAGTGGCAGATAAGGTATTTTTTTTATTCTGGTATTCTTATTATCAAGGATTTAGGATAGCTTATAACAATTGAAGAAAAATAAAATAATGTACTAAGAAGAAAAAAATAATGTTAGAGCACTAAGTACTACTTCAGATGCATATTAAATTGTCAAGGATTTTATAACAAAATACTGCATACTGTATGGGTTAAACACAGGTGTTTGCTTCTTCAGAGGTCAGAGGTTCATTTATTGTGTGCCTGCTGCCCAACTAGTAGTGTTCTTGAGAGGTGATTGGATCATAAAAGCTATGACACAATTGATGGATTAATCTGTTGATGGATTCAGGATTGTGGAAGTTATTGAAAGTTGATGGAGATGATGAAAGGTAAGGCTTGATTAGAAGATGTGAGGTACACCTGCCATGGCCTGTATATTGTCCCTGGGTTTCTCTTTTTGTCCCTGCATACTAGAAAACATAAAACAAGCATCATTTCTCTGCTATATTCCCTCCTCTTCCTGCTGTGATGGTTTTCTAACTCATCTTGTCCCCAAAACAACAGATATATGGATCATAGTCATAACCCTTGAAACATTGTGCCAAAATAAAGGTTTCCTTCTTTAAAATGTTTTAACTAAGGATTTTGTCCCAGTGGCAAAAATCTATCACAAAATATGTTTATGAAACATTTACATGTGAAGTTTAGCACATATAAAATTACCAAGTTCATAATAGCCTAAAGAGTTTTGATTTCTATAATATATAAAAACAAGATCACTAGTATTAAGATGCTTTATTGTTTTTCATGTCACCAAGGAAACTGAAGGTTACTATAAGTTTTATTAATGTTTATAGAAAGAAAAGAAACTAAAAAGTTATTTAATGAGAGGCTTTTTCCCCTAGAAAACAATTTTTCATGTATTAAATAAAAGTTTAAAAAGCTTCCAAATATTATCAAAACATGTGTAGTGAATATGTAAGGGCTTCTGAAATGCAGACTCTTAAAAGGGCATACGAAGCCTCAAGCCTTGTACCTGGGGGAAACACCTCACAGTGTATGTGGTCCTGATCAACAGGTTTACCTTAGAAAGAGGGCATCAGGCTGACCAATGAGAAGACAGCCCGATGCATAATTAAGAGACAACGATATAAGGGAGATATATTATGTAAGTCATGCATAATAGTGACTTACTGCACTCATTACATCTAACTCCATTAAAATACCTAAATAATGCTTACATAACCAATTAAATCTAGACTTCACACCTTAGAATACTCCTCCATAGCCATAATATACCCTAAAACAGCTATCATACCACCTAAATAAAAAAAAAACTAATAATCCTAAAAAAGACCCATCTAAACGTAAAACTATAGCATAACCCACACAACCACTAACAATAAGACTCAACCCCCTATAAACTCAAAAGGGGGCTTTTGTTTGGCATTGCTTCTTAATGCTACCTCACTACAAAAGATTCTAGCTGAAGATTGCAGTCTAGGTGGGCAGAGCCCATGTTGGGCTGAAGCCAGGTCAAGCCTCGGTTTGGAGCTGTGAAAGCTGACTAACCAAAGCCACAGTCAGAGACCTGACCAAAGACCATGGTGCCAAGGAGAAGGTAGCCACCAGCCTGTATCTTGCCCAACTGATGGTGAAAAGTCTTCACCCTCAAGTGACAGCACCAGCCCAAGTTAGCAAGTTTGGGTGGGTGGACAAAAGAGACTCTCCAAAGGGCTGAAGGCCACCAAGATTGAGGCCCTCAGACACCAACCCGAGCTCCAACAGAGACCTCACTGCCAAGCAGGCTTTTTGCCAGCTGCTGGTGTCGAGAGCTTCATGAACAGGAAAGGCCCAACCTCAAGTGGAGGTATGCCAGAGGTCTGTGACTAGGAGAGCAGAAGTGCAAGAGTACAGGGAGAGACAGCAACTGCCAGTTCTTAGGCTGCATGAATACAGCGCTGCCCAAAGGTGCAGCGCTGGGGCCATCAGTAGAGGGCAGAAGACAAGGAAGGCACCAAGCACAAAGCCACATGTGATGCTGGACCTGCTGAGAAGAAGTTCAGAAAAACATGACAGACTTAAGAAATAAGGGGGAGTGCAGGGCCCTGCCCTGTGTAAGTGTGGTAGTCCCTGGTGGACGGTGGAGGCCAGTCCCAAATGGAAATGAGGCTGCCATGGCAATGGCCGAACCAAGTGGCCACTGAGTGACTGCTAATTGTGTGTTCCTGCAGACTGTTGACAGGTTGCCCTCAAAGGACCTGCTCCTGAATATGCTTGATCTGGTTATCCTCTCTAAAGTGTTAGGGTTGGTTGGTTGGTAGGTGATTATAGATATTAATAAATACAGTTTATAATTTATGCTTACAAGCATGTCTACACCACAACCACCTGAGATGAGTCATACATTATTCTGAATATGTAAAGCCTGGAAGCTCTGTGCAGATGTAGCCTGATGGATATTCCGAAGGAGACTCTTTCCCTCTCCAAGGAGGAATATATATATATATATATATATATATATATATATGGCTGAAGTGCACTCACACATCCAATTAAGCAAATATACTATAAAATAAAAGTGGCATAAAGGCAGCACCAAACAGCTCATGAAACAAGGAAAGATGCACTAAAGTTGGTGTTATGTGACAGCTTTGAAAGGCATATAAGAAGTGCATTGACAATATAGAGGGTTCCATGCTATCTAAAGTTAAAACGGCCTCTGGGGGACTTAGATTATAGTGCCCATGCATAGTAGTAGGAGAAGTTACCATACATGGGAAATTGCAAATGATTACCAGAGGAGGATTTAGCGCTTCATGTTTAATGTTATCACAAAAGTTCCCATTTGAAGATATTCCAAAGACTATTTTATTTTATTCTGGACTCTTATGGAGGGGCATGGTCTATATATTCTAATTTCAAATAGGCTCTTCCATTCTATTATCAGCAACTTTTAACTGCCCAAGAATTCTCAGTGTAGTAATTTTTAATATTTTTAATCTGATATAAGATAAAAATATATTATTTTGTATCAGAATAACAGGATCAATAGTTTTTTTTTCTTCTTGAAACCTGAGGCCATAGATGATTCTCCGGATAGAAGAATGTGAAAGAAATTGTTTTAGCTCCATTTCCTATAATGTATAATCAGCACTAAATAAACTCAGAGCACTTTTTACTAGTATTTATCTTCATTTAGGGTGTTTTATTTTACAAACTTGGGTATTATCATATAATAAAAAGACATACATATAACACCAAGATGTAGAGAGTGGAGAAGAACGTTAGCTGATTCATAAGCTGAAAAAATAGATCACAGCCATCCTTTGTCCAGATTTTTGTTTAGTTGACTGAGTGTGTGTGTGTGTGTGTGTGTGTGTGTGTGTGCACGCACATGCATGCTTCTATGTGGGGGTATATGTGTGTTTGGACATGCCTATGCCAAGGCAAGCATGTAGTGTTCAGAAGATAATTTTGAATTTGGGTGTCTCTTTCTGCTATGTGAGTCCAAGGAATTAATCTTAATAATCAGGCTTGAAATCAAGCACTTATGCTTGCTGAGCCTTCTCTCAACTCTGTTCCTTATTATTTCTTTTTTGACAGATTGTCATGTGTCATTCCAGACCATGGTTTGGAACTTTCTATTTAATCAAGGATGGCTTTATATTCTGAACCTCCTGCCTCCACCTTCGAAGCTGACAGTAAATTAATGTGTATAAATGTAGGCAAAAATACATTTTAAGATTGCTTGAAATTTTAATTTTATATAAAGAACCCATATTCATCATCTAAAACATATTATTATCCTAAAGATTTATTTTATTTTTCATCATGTGTATGTGTATGGGTGTGCATTCATTTATATGGGTGTCTATGAAGTTTAGAGAGAGGTATTAGATTCGCCGGAGCTAGAGTCACAGGCATTTATTATGAGCTGACTTACATGGTTTCTTAGAACTGAATCAGGTCTTCTGCAAGATCAGCCAGCTCTCTTAAACACATATCAGTCTCTCCTGCCCCCACATTTTTGATTTTTAAATAAAAATTTTATCATTAATATCTATAGAAAATGATTTTAGTGTTTTCTTAGTTCAAAGGAAAGATCTTGGTTATAGACTTGACTAAGTAACTTGTACCAACCCACACAAAACATTTCCAACTTGAGAAAACTGAATGCAATCTATTTAATTGTGAAGTGATATAATGTAGCATAATCCTCAAAGCATGTATTTGAATATAGTGCATACATATTTGCATAGTAATGAATCTACAAAATAAAGGATATGGAATTAGGTGAAAGCTAAAAATGAAATAAGATATTGCCAACATGAAAACATGTGGCTGCATCACATTAAATTTAAATGGAAACTTCCTTAGAAACTCATTCCAAATACATTTTTGTATTTAAGGAAAATGGTATTGGGGGAAAATATTTTCTAATCTTAGGGTGTGACAGATTGCATTATATTGTGTATTATAGTCCTGACTGGAAGAAAAATCAATAAATGTCCCAAATAATAATGCTTTTCATTAGTGAAGTTTGTTGTTTTGTAAAGCATTTTTCTCAAGGCAAACAAAAGAAATACTTCTACTGAACATTCATTCTTAGATGGAAACTGCCATGGCTTTTTACAAACATTATTTAATCTTTGCAACAAGATTTATCTTATCTCTGTAAGATAAAAACAATCCTCAAGTTTTAGATGAGAAAAAACAGACATGAGGCGATTAAATAACTTTTCTAAAGTTGTACATCTAGTAAGTGCAGCGTGGTGGATTTACTCCTGGCAGTGCCACCCCAGAATTGGAGCCCAAGTCATCAAAGTATGTTGACTCTGTGTTATACTTCTACACTGCCTGGATCTTCAGAAAAGACTTGTAACATTGTGACTTGCATTATAATAAATTTGTTGTTCTTTTAAATCACCTCTCCTACCACAGTATTAGTAAATAGTAATGCCATTTATGATGTCAAAGCTTTGGGTCCAGATTATGGCCAAAATAGAGAATCTTGTCAACAAGGGTAATTCCCTCTTCCTCAGAATTCTGTGTACAGTGACATATCTACAAATATACCTTTTTTTTTTGATCCTGAACTTAAAGATTTGTATTCTAGTATGAACATTACAGGATTTAGTACAATTCTCTAGAATCATCTGCAGGACCCTTAAATTTTAGGGGCTGGGGAGATGGCTCAGCTATTAACAATCCTTCCTGCTCTTCCAGAAAACCCAAGTTTCAGTTTGCAGCACCTACATTGAGAGGCTGGTAACTGCCAGTAACTATAGCTCCAGGGCATCTGACACCTTCTTCAGGACTCCAAAGGGACTGACATTCCTGAGGTACATACTTACATGGCCAATACATGTACACATAAATAATAAAAATAAATCTAAAAAAATTCTCACATTTTGTGAGAATACACAATAAAGTTAAGCTTTGCATTGTTGAATGACAGTTAACTCTTAATGGGTTAGGAGATTCATTTTTTCCTGTCAATATAAATCTTTGGTCTATACCCACCAGAGTTTAAGAAAAATGAGTTAACAAATCTTGACAGGATAAAGCAATGTATCCATATGTATAATGATTAGCCATTTTGGCTTCTTGTATCTCTTTTAGCATCATCCATGTGCCCATACATTCATTCATTTAGCAAATAATTATTTATTTACTATGTGACAACAAAATTTTAGAAACTACATTTATGGCAATAAGTGAAATAGAGGACTCTGTCTCCTTAGAACTTACACTTAATGAAACTACTGGGCCTATAATAAATACTAAGGAGAAAAATAAAGCCAAGGGATTGCCTTCTCTCATTTGGTAATGACAGAAAATGACACTACTGTGTCATTCTGCACCTTCCAGGGAGATCGGGTGTTGTCCCATACTCTCCTAGGAAGTTCAAACATTGCTAGGCACATAGCTGGAAGTATATGCTTCCCCACCGGACGGTCCAGGCTATGGGAGTTTCTGCACAGAATAGGATGAAACACGGGATGGAATCTGCCACAGAATATCCCAGAGAGATCAAGAAAGGATTTCCCCACCCTAAAGTGTTACATCTCTTAGGATAAGCATGCAGGAGAGAGGGACAGTTCTTTTACCTACGCTGCTGGCAGCAGGATGGTAAGCTTCAAGGAGCCCTAAGCCCCTTGACTAAGCCAAGTAACTTCTGGAGTCTGACTTGGTGTGAGCAAATCTCGAGGTTTCTTTGGGAACAACCAGCAACCTGCAGCAGTCACCATCAAAGGTGAGCACTGTGGTGACCGGCACAGGCACGGGAGAAATGGCAGAAACTCGGTACCTCAGCTAGTTTTTGAAGTGGCTACCAGTAATCAGCAGCAGTGACTTTCTGTGGGAGACACACTCTCAACCCATACACATAGACACCAGTACCAGGAAGCAGGAGTCTGGCTTAGGCAGGCAGATCCAGTGATGAATTCTTCTGGGAGGGAGAAGGCCCTTCCTTCCCTAGCCCAAACAGCTAGTCTCATATGATCATGGTGGAGAAAGAGAAAGTTTATTTTGTGAATAGGGACATTATAAAACTTGGGCAGTCGGAGAGATTTGGGGGGTTTCTGTGTTTCATTTGCTGGGGATAAGAGAGTCAGGGATATTTCATTTACGAGCAACAGCAGGGTCCTATCTTAAGAAGGTGAACACAGTACCTAAGTATCCCATGGGCAACAGGGGTGGGGGAAGAACTCCAGGTACAGTTAGAGGCATGGACAAAAGTCATTGTACAAAAGTCATGGCACCAAGAGATCTCATTAGCATAGGGAGGCGTTTTCAAGTGATCAATGGGTGGGTTTTTTATGGGGGGGGGGAGAGTTAGGTCTGTAACTTCCCTGATGGCTATGTGACAATCTTCAGAGAGAGGGTATGGTGTTTGAATTTCCACAAATCAGGAGGAAGACAGAACCCTGATGAAAAGAGGGAGTCTGTCATTTAGCACCAAGCCCAGGAGCTTTCCAATAATGCCAGACTTCAACCTTACCAGCAGGGTCCAACATGTAGAAGAAGATAGGGAATTCATTCCAGTTGCCATGAAATAACTTATCATGAACTACACATTTTTATTATTATAGATCTCATGTGTAGATATTTCAGACTTACTTTAAATTTTATGCTCAGAACATCACAAATTTAAAGTCATGTTTCTAGTAAGGATTTGGCAACATATGAAATATTAACAAACTGCTGTAGATAGAATTCAGGGTATTTGACTGCTCATAGCCAGAGTGGGGGAATTCTACTGCTTATAAGCCCTGTATACATTATATCCCTAAAATTTCTTTATCATCACTACTTTTGTCAGGCGCTATGGGTTAGGAGGAAGTCCAAAGCCCCACACACATTCAAATATGGAACCACCACATGGAAAGTTACTGAACCAAAATTGTTATAAAAGGGCCTGATGCTTCTGTGAAAAATTTTTGATGCTGAGGCTTTTGTATATATTTAAATTTTGGTGGTGCCAGGTTGTTGTATAAGAGTGAGGGCTATAAAAAACAGAAAAGTACTCAAACTGATACTCTAGGGCATATGGCACATGGCATTTGTGAGGATTTGCAATTTTTCCACAATTGGAGCATGAAGCTAATTGATACTTCCTAGTAGAGCTATGACTAGACCTATCTTACCATAGCAGGAATAGCATTCTGCCTGCTAGTGAAGAATAAACCATAGCAGTCATGGAGTAAAACAAGGCATTTATTAACAAACATAGATATGATTATATTAGCAATGGGGGGAGTAAGTATCTATTTATCATATCCTTGCATATAAAAGGAGATTTCTCGAATGACTATGTATAGGGGATTACAAGAAAATATCAGAAATTATATCAATGTTTTAAAAATATTTAGTTATTTCCTTTTATGTTTTATGTGTTTTGTATGAAGTATGTGCACCATGTGTGCAGTTTCTGTTGATGCCAGAAGAAGTAATCAAAACTACTCGAACTAGAGTACATAAGGTTGTGAGCTACTAATGTGGCTGCTTGGAATCAAAGTCAGGTCCTCTTCAAAAGCAGCAAGTCCTTTAAGAGCTGAGGAATCTTTTCAGTCCCTGATATCAAGATACTCACATAAATACATTTTCCAACAATTTTACATAATAACTTTTCCTATGCGTTATAGCACAACACAGGTATCAAATGATCTATGTACAAAATTATTTACTGTAGCGCATTTTAAATTAAAAAAATAATTTTGTCATACTTCAGTCTATAGAAAAGTTCAGTGTACAGATTTCCTATGTTCTCAGCACCAAAGTTCCTTAACTCTAGTGGGATACATATGCACAATTAAAGAGGAAACACTAGATAATAATACTGATAATTACTTAGCACCACACTTGACACAGACTTTGCTGTCATTTCCCAAGTGTCAAATTTCTGCTCCATGATTATAAGTTAATATTTTACTCCTTATGTTTCTTGTGCCTTTTAGTTTCTCATATTTTCCTTGTAGTTTTGCATGCGATGGTGTGGGTTGTTTCAGGTTCCTTTCTCATGGTCAGCCTTGGACAAGGTGTGGGGAAGGAAGGCTACCAACATAAAGCTGGTTTTAGCACATCACACACATAGCACTGTGGTATATCATTTGTGATATCAGCATCATCTTGGTTCACTTCTTTCTCATTCTGAATTCTTCAGAATTATGTATATTTTATATTGTCTATCAAAGATTTGTTAGTATCCTCCATTTATATACTAATTCTCTTATTCATATTTGTATGGATGTAGTGATATTTACTTCCTGTTTGTTTTATATATTTTTTACATAGTAAGTATGTCATATACCTTATAATTCAGTACTGCACTATTGCTTTAATTACTCAGATTGTCATAGTCTGGGCAATTTAGTAATACTTCAGATTTAATTCTGTGTTTCTCTAGCATGGACCTAACTTGTTTTTTTAAAAGCAATTTCTTTACTTTTAGGACATTTAAAATATGTACTAAAGTTATCCAAAATTTTTATTGGCTCTTAGCTCTAGAATAATCCATTTCTCAAGGAGCCCTGGCCCTTTTTATTATGGAGTAGTATGAGACATGGAGATTCCTGATATAAGTTATTCTCACAGCTACACAGTGCTTTAAAATAGATAGACATGTTTATGCAATCTACATGTCCAATCACAAAGTTAATTAATTTCAGCATGATAAATCTTTCAAGGCACCTTGAATGTAGTAAGTACTGTATAAACATGAGGTGAATTTGAGATTTAGTATTACTAATCTATGAAAATAAAGCAATATATTAGTAGAATGCTTTCATTGGTGCATGAATGTTAGCACACCTAAGAAGAAAGTGAAAAAAATTATGTGTATAGAAAGGATTCAAGATAACACAGATGATATTTCAATGTTGCTATACAAAAAAAATTTGGTAACTATATAGTGAAATGAAAGGGAAATTTTATTATGTATATTTTCTATATACTTTGAAATTAAAATTATTATCCACTCAGCTGTATGGTACCAGGATATGACACTTATTTTAGATGTGGCTTCACATTACATATCATGTGAACATGTTTGTGATTAAGGGGAAAGGACAAAGTCATGTTCTAACAGACATCATTTTGGCTATTACAATTATTACTAAAATTAGATTTATTTTATGGTATTAACTATCTTAATTTATTTTTATGTTTATCTAAATTCCATCTTTCTCTATCTCATGTCTTTTGCAGTTAGGTGGATTTAAATGTCTAATGAAGAATAGGTGACTTTTTAATTAACACTAAAAAGAAATGTGAACTTTTTATTAAAAATAATCTATTAGCATATGCCCTGACTAGTTTTTATGTCATCTTGACATAAGCTAAAATCATAAAGGAATGGGAAACCTCAATTGAGTAAATGCCTCTATTTTTTTCGCTTATTATTTTTTCGCTTATTATTATTTATTACTTTAGGTTACATTTCCATTGCAGTGTCCTGTTTCTACCCCTCCAGTACCATCCTCCCACCCTCTACCCCCTATCCCTTCCATCACACTCCTCTGGAGTGGAGTGTCCCTACGTATCAGTCCCCCACCCCAGTTCAGCAGTCATATGAGGGCTATGAGCCTCCTCATACACTGGAGGCCTACAAGGCAGCACCACTAGGGCAAAGTGTCTCATTGATAAGAAAAAAAAAAAAAAAAAGTCTATGTTCCTGTTCCTTTTGGTGCATTGGTTGTAGTATAGTTATCCTGTACTAAATGGCTAAAATCCGACTATAAGTGAATAGATAGATGTCATGTGCATCCCTCTGGGTCTGGGTTAGCTCACTCAGGATGAGCTTCTCTAGTTTCATCCATTTGGCCACAAATTGTATGATTTCATTGTTTCTGACAGCTGGGTAGTATTCCATTGTGGAGATGTACCACAGATTTTTTTAGCCATTCCTTGGTTGAGGGACTTCTGGGTTGTTTCCAGTTTCTAGCTATTACAAATAAGGCTGCTATGAACATGATGAGAAA
Organism: Lophiomys imhausi; assembly: GCA_907164525.1. NCBI lineage: Eukaryota > Metazoa > Chordata > Mammalia > Rodentia > Muridae > Lophiomys > Lophiomys imhausi. Next base: position 1,628,881 of record CAJQZJ010033894.1, on the reverse strand, counting down.
ACTTCCTTGTGATTTGGTGAAGAATCATTTGGATGTATACCCAGTAGTGTTATGGCTGAGTACCGAGGCAGAGCTATTCCAAGTTTTCTAAGATATCACCATACTGACCTCCATAGTGGGTGCACAAGCCTGCACTCCCACCAGGAATGGAGGAGCGTTCCCCTTTCTCCACACCCTCACCAACATGTGCTGTCATTTGAGCTTTTGATCTTAGCCATTCTGACAGGTGTGAGATGGAATCTCAGAGTCGTCTTGAGTTGCATTTCTCTGATGATTAAGGATGCTGAGCATTTCTTCAAGTGTCTCTCAGCCATTAGGAATTCCTCCTTTGTGAATTCTCTGTTTAGCTCTGTTCCCGGTTTTTTGATTGGATTATTTGGTTTCTTGGCATTTAATTTCTTGAGTTGAGTTCTTTGTAAATTATGCCTCTATAAGACCTAGTATAGGCAGGCCTATAGGTTATTTTCTTAATTAGTGATTGATGTGGAAGGGCTCAGTGCACTGCAAGTGGTACCACTGGTGGCCTGGTGGTCCTGAGTTCTTTAAAAGATCAGAGTGAGCAAGCCATGAGAAAAAAGTCAGGAAGCAGCACCCCTCCATGGCCTCTCCCTCAGCCAGTGCTTCTACCTGGGTTGAGTTTCCCGCCTTAGCTTCCCTAAATGGACTGTGATTCAAGAAATGGAAGCAAAATAAACCCTTTCCTCTCCAAGTTGCTTTTGTTCATGATGTTTTACCACAGCAGTAGTAACCATAAAACACATAATTAACTACCCAGAAGAGAAATGATTAAGACAGAGACCTAAGGGTCACGGAGGTTTGAGTTGGGCAGCATTGCACCAGATAAAGACAGATTATCCACAAGAGACCTGTGGTTGTGGTGATGGAGCTTGGAACTGGCAGCCAAATGTCATCTAAGAAGGATCTTAGATGCAGGAAACAATTGTAAGTCTTTTAGTGACAGAAGCAAGCAGGCTTTCAAGATGTATTTCACTGAATGGAGGCCAAGAAGAGATGTTTAAAAAGCTAGCAGACATTAGTGTTCTTTGCCAGGGATGCTTCTGCTAAACCCTTTGAGCATTCAGACCTCTGTAACCTATTGAAAGTGCCATCAATTCCACACATGTGTTTGTCTCCCCGAACCCACATTATGCTACATATTGACTTATCTGCCCATTGGACTGTGCTCTCAAGGAATTGTTAGCTCCTGTGTTCAGTGGCTATATGAGATTTCCTATTAGTACCACAAGACTTACCTCATGATCCCTAAAATATTCCTAAAAAAAGAACATATGTAAGATGGAGGGAACTTCAGCACATAGTTTCAAACACAAACATCAACTTTGAGAAGAGATACCTGGTACATATACACTAATGCACTAAAAGAAAGGCATGCCACCATTTGCAATAGCAACAAAAGAGGACAAGAACATGAACAAAGAAGATAGGAGTGAAAATAGAAAATAAAATGACAATACAAGTAATTTCCAGACATAATCTTCCAGCATGCCTATAACTCAGTGAGCAATTTGAACAATGAAGATAAACATGCCCAAGAAGGGTTTAAAACTCAAATACATTGTATTTTTATTATATTTTAAGCTTATTAACTCTTTTCTTAAATAAGTATTATTTACTTCTAGAACATAGTTTCCTCCCTCCTTCCCTCTTGGCCCCTCCCTTCATCTCTCCTTCCCTCCCTCCCTCCCTCCCTCCCTCCCTCCTTGTTCCTCTACTTGGTACTCTCCTTCTCCTCAGATGAGGTGGGCCCTCACATATCATACTCCCTCAGATCTTGCGTCATGTGAGGCTCAAGAGCTTCCACCTCTACTGGAGCTTGATAAGGCACCAGTGCCTAACCTGCAGCACAATATAAAAATTTCAAACTATAATTTACCAAAGGTATAATTGCCTTACTGGCATGAAAAGAAAATGGCCTTAATTTCAGATTAGAATGTCACACTGCAGGTGGCTACAGAGATTACACAAACTTGATAGCAGCTTAAAAGTGGTTTTTTTTTTTTGTTTTTTGTTTTGTTTTTTGTTTGTTTTTTTTTTTTTTTTTTGTAGAGGTATAGGCTATTTCCATAGTTTGGCATTAAAAAGCCGGTAACAGGTTTAAAACACTGTAAATAAATTAAAGGTGACAGCTTTTCAACCTGGTTTTACAAACCTCCAAGTGTTGAAAAAACTTAGAGCTAAGGTAAAATAATGCATGGTGTTAGCCGATGCCTTTACTCCAGCAGAGACAGGAGGAGCACTATAGAGTTAGTTGTCTTATAAATTCTAGAGTTACAAGAAACAGGGTGGTGATGGTGCACACCCTTAGTCCCATCATTGGGGAAGAATACACCCTTAATCCCAACACACTACAGACAGAAACAGGCAGATCTCAGAGCTCAAGGTCAGCCTGATACAAAACAAGCTCTAAACAGAGAAAAACTTTGATCCAGGAGTGGAGGAGCACATCTTTAATCCCATCAGTTGGGAACCACATGTCTTTGATCCCAAAATTTAGAATGCAAAGACAGGCACATAGGATTTGGAAAGATTTAAGTTTAAAAGCTACTCACAAAAGATAGGCTGCAATTCAAGCAAATTGTCCTTTGAGATCTCAAAATATATACACTAAAGGTTTGTTTAGCTCCAAAATATCAAAATAATTTCTTCTTTAATCCGGATTGAAAGGTAATACTTTATATATTGTCAAAAAACCAAATTTGCTCCAGGAAAAATATTACCTGACCCCTCCCCCCAAAAAAGGTAATTGTCCCAGAGTTAGGATTAGGACAGGGCTCTGTTCTTATCTTTCCAGGAGATTTAAAGCATCCATTCAAGGAATCCAGGGACAACTGGACAACGGAAACCTCAGCAGAAAACAGATCAGACACCAAAGAGGAGGAGTGGCCCAGATGATCCAGCCTTGCAGACTTCTTCAATAGCAGTTTTCTCAAAAGTCTACAACCACCACAACTCAAAATCACTAAGATCGTTCAGCTCCACAGACTACTCCAACCAGATCTTCAGTAAAGCTCTGAAGATCAGCTTCTGTCTATGAACTTCTTAGGACATCTAAATAGCTGAGCACAAAAGGACTGAACATCAAATGATTCTATTAACATTTTTTCACCATTTTTCCATTCTTATTTGGGCCCCAAACAGGTTTACAACGTCCCAAATCAGCAGGAAGTCATTTTAAGAGAACAAGGTCCCATCCCCAGAAGGTGGGGAGGGTGTTCTTCCCCTTTGGTTATTTGATAGATAATAGAAAATTTTGTTATTTAGGGGAAAAGACTACAAGCTGTTAAATGGTCTTGTTAAATGGGTTTTGGAGGTTAGACCCAGGGACTTCTCTCTTTTGCTTTTCTGTATCCTCCTTTCTCTCCTATATAGGAGTGAACAGACTTGAGAAAAATGGGACATAGACATAGTATAGGAAAGATCAAGAAAAAAGGACAGATCATTGAATATAGCCTTATACCTTTGTATACTGATACAAAATTAATATTATATTTGGCTAAATTGGTATTGATCGTTGTATATTAATGCAAAATTAAGATTGTATAGGGCTACATCGGTATTGATCTTTGTATATTGATACAAAATTAAGATTATATTTGGCCACAATGGTATTGATCTTTGTACATTGATACAAAATTAAGGGTAATGCTTCTGAAAGGTATTGTTCCTAGTAAGGCTTAAAAATGAAATGTAAAGTTTTGGCCTCTTGCTACCAACCATCATAAACTGTTTAGTATAATTAAGAAATGGAAACTAATAGTCTTGAAAACGTGTCATTTTGTTAGTTACTATGACAGTCTATCACAGTTATTTTCTAAGCTACTCAGAAATCAAGTTGTTAAGAGACAAGCAATATTTGCTTATCTAAATATAAGAGATAGATAGGGCATCTTCAAAAACCTCAAGAGATCTGCAGAATATGGCATTCAAAGATGTTTTCTTAAGATTTTTTGATATTGAGACATGTCAGCTCGTGACAGCACCCCCTGTTCTACTCCAAGTAGAAGATGAGCATCGAAGAATCTCCAGTGGGAGATGATTGAATTGGTGGTAAGCCTTTCTCTTGGCAAGAAAAACCCCTTGCTTCAACTGTAGACAGACTTCTGTCCAAAAAGGACAAAACTTGGAAGCAGATAAGTCGACAGAATAGCTCTGCCAAGTCAGGGTAGGTAAGTCCTTCATAATTCCTTCTCTACAATCAATGTCTGTCAGAGAAACGGGGCCAAATGGCTGAAGATTGATGCTGTAATGTATGGAGAGAAAATGGGAATTGTCCAGGCAGCCAGTGATATGTCATTTCTTAGTTTTGGAAGCTTCAGGCCCTGCACTTCCTATATAATCAGATATATTTATCCCTCTCAGGTCTCTGAGGTGGTTGAAGAATAGACAGCTAGAGTCTCATAGTTAAATTTTGAGTTGTTTAGGAATCAAGAGGGTGTTCTGGATCTAAGAAGATATTTTTAAAATTGTGAGGCAAGTTAGTATGAAAGCTGAGTTAGATATAGAACTTTAAACTCATGGAGATGTTTAGATAGTAGAATGTTAAAGTCAGGTGCCAAATACATATAGACTGGACATTGGGAATGTATGCTAAGCCATATAACTCTTATAATTGTGGCCTATTTATTTTTGTTGTTTTGTATTGTATTTATAGTTATAAGAAAAAGAACCATTTTTTGGACTGAAAGGGAGAGCTGTTGGGGGGAAAAATAAATACCTTAAACTAAAAAAAAAGAAGAAGGGAAGAGGATGGGGGGGTTGAGGGGGAGGAGGGTGGAAGGGTGGGACTGGAGGGGGGAGTAGGGAGGGGATTGTGATTGAGATGTAACTTGAAGAAATAAAAAATAAATTATTTTTAAAAAAACATAAAAAAATAAAAATAAAAATGACCATTCTACCAAAAAACCCCTCAAATATATATGTAGTTCCTGTATTTATGTTCCTCAATGTAACAAAAGTACAAATTACAGCCTATTGATTTTAATTTTTTTCCAGATCTCTGCTTAGCTTAAATCAAAAGGAAAAAAGGAAGATAGAAAATCCTCACACTGATTTGGAGTCTATGTAAAAATAAAATAATAGAAAGAAAATGGATATATTTAAAGAGAATAGCAAAAGAAGAAGGGGAGGTATGAAGAAAGAGAAGTCTAAAACATGGAAGAAAAACTAGGTAGAAAACTCACAGGAACTGTGTAAAAAATAGCTGTGAAAAGCAGCCATATGTTACTATCAATTATTTCTGTTTGAGAAATGAGATAATATTCATCATAACAGTAGCTAAGATGCATTGGTGCACCTAATATGTGAGAGTTTTACTTGTAATGACTTTGTCTAATTGTTCAACTTACAATAGTCTTTGTGGGACTACATATTACTATCGTATTTCACAAGTGAAGGATCTGCAGCGTCTTTTGGAGAAAGCAGTGCTAGTCTCCTTCCTTCCGCACTGCACTTCCCATCCCTGACTCTTATAGATGGGAGGAGTGTTCTGGTATCCTGATGCGCAATCAGCTCTTTCATGGCTTCTGTGTTCTAATTCTGTAGCACACGTTCCTTCCCATCTGCAGTTGAGGATAGTGCCCTACTAAAGACTATATAAAACTCAGGCAATGAGCATACCATTTTCGTTTTAGATTTTTACCTCTAAGGATTGCATCTAAACTATTTCTTGGCCCACTCTAATTTCCAGATTCTATCACAGGCTGATTTCATCTCTGTCTTATTAATATGGCTATTTTCTACCATGATGTCACCAACTTACCTCTATTTGCCACTATTTATTGTAGCAGATAGATCTTCCAGAGACTCCTGTCACTTAAATACGCTGTCCCTTGTGCTTGGACATTCTTTCATGTCCTTATGTGACCCTGGCATCCTATTTGTTTATCTCTATTTTTGCTTCTTCCCTGTTTAAATCTTTCCAGGATGCATCTATATTTACCTGTTGTGGACTGAACTTTGTTCCCCTAATATTTATGGTCTACATTCTTTGCACTTTTTTTTCTAAGAACCCGGGAAGAGAAATTCTTGAGAACTTGAGTTCTTGCAGATATAACTAACAGCAGTTTGTGGAATCAAATTGAAATACAAGAGGCCTATATTTCAGTGACTCATGACCTTATAGAAAGTGCTTATACCAGTCAGAACATTTTGGTTAATATCTGAGTCATGTTGCTCCCAGCAGCAAAATACCTGAGAATCTGGAGACGTCTGGGGGCTGATGTTCCTCTTACTATTTCTAGCTTGGGTCTGCCTTGATGACACCTTGATTTCACATTTTTATTGTCATGAGTAAGCCACTCACTGGCACTTTGTTTCAATATACCCAGGGATATCCACTATCCATGATGCCATTTTGGGTCATCTTTCTTATTAATCTAATGGGTTGCTCACTGGTAATATTGTTTAAGAATGAAGAAAAATCACGAATTTTGTTGAATACTGGACACTTTTTAAAGAGTTTGAAATATAAGCAATTTCTCTTATTTCATAGCCCCAGATAATAGACATTATTGGTATGATGAGTTTATAGGAAAATAAGGCTTCATAACCTTCAATCACTTGCTGTTTCTCTACTGGTGTCATATATTTTAAACCTCTGTCACCTTTACTTTGATATATAGAGTCTATTATCAGTGATTTTAAAAAAGTTAAGACACATAATAAGCCATTTCCTTAAATAATATATGACTGTGTCCTTATTTGTACATTTACCAACATTGAAATGATTCTTGCAAGTCACACAATCCATACTTGCCCTGATCTTAATCCTTAAAACAATCCTCTATGATTCTGTATAGGCTCAGCTAAGAGGGAAAGAAAGTAGTGATATAATTTTAAAGGTAACCACACAGTCATAGAATCATGGAAAACCAGGACCAAATCAAACCAACCTCAGGGGTGGTGTAGGGCGGGCATCATTCCAAATTATTGCTGTGAGGCTACTCCACAGGGATACCTTCTAGAACAACAGCCATGCTTCATGTTTTGAATCTTCCTAGACTTATTATAATTGTGGAATGAAAGGAGGTTCTATGTAAACATCAGGGAGAATGTCATTAGCATTGCGCTTATTACCATTGGAAAAATGTTGGTGTGAATTAGTGCAAAAAGCTTTTTACAGACATAATTGCTCTTTTCTTTCATATGCAAGTTTCCAAGTGTGATACAATATCTATCATGCATTTCTAGCTTATCAACATTTCAAAGGTTGAAAACCTTTGAAAAATATGTTTATTTCATCAAGAAAATTTCCTTGAAACAAAGAAACAAACTACTTTCTCCCAAAATAGATTTAATTCAAATAATTATTTGGTTTTTTTAAAAATAAAAATTCTTTAAAGAAATGTTTACACTATATGGCACCTAGGTATATAAAAAGTTGTCATAGATATTTTTCTTTAGAATGTCATCACTTCCTGTGTATTTTTATATTTACACAAAGTAAGTGTTCAAATTTTTGGTAGGACTATAGATTTCTGTATATAAATGTATATGAATAAGTTAAATTAAATTCTATAGATTCTCTAAAACTAAAAAGCTTCCAAATAAATGTTATATAAAAAAAGAAATACAATGCGTACTTCACTTTCAACATTTCTCTAGAAAACTTTTTTTTTTTTTTAATTACTAGAGCTGTGACTCCTACATACTCCCTACATTCCTTTTTTAAGCCAATGGGAAATATATTTCCTCCTGATGTTCAGAAACCTCCAAAGTTAATTACTGGAGATAATATTATTATTATTATTTTTTTTTGCTTATTTTTATTCTAGTGCGACTATACACCATTTGCATGTAGCCGTGTAGGGTGAGTTCACTTCCGACACAGTGAATTATATAAGTCTATCAACAGCTATTTTATTATGGGAACAATAGAGACAGAAGGCTCCGACTCTCTGATGAATGTAGATTAGACAGAGGTCACCCTGACATACATAATTAGTTTTAGAATGTTAAATTAATAGGTAGTGCCCCCCTAAGGAAACCATACATTTAGGCTGAAGCTGCAGGATCTGGAGCCCAGCCCTTGTGTGCTATTGTCAGTGCTGACATGGATTAGTGCATGCCCTGTGAAGTGACATAAGGTATTATGGAACAGCTAAATGGCTGTGAAAACACAATTTGCATAATACTGTGGTCAGAATACACATATTTCCCTTCAGAAACATTTGTGCAGCTCAATTATTATGCAGATTCCCAACAGGATGTTGGCTAAACAGATAAATCTTGGAGTGTCTTAAATAGACCTTTTAACAAGGATTCAATAAGTAATCAATGGCAATATTTAGAATGATATTAAATTTCTGGTCTGTACTTGCTATAGATGTTAGCTTAAAGTTGGAAAGGTGAAATGAAAGTCATTTTCCAGTTATAAATGCTTTCCTACCCATATTTAGGTGAAAAATAATATCTAGCCTGAGCACATTCACAAAAGAGGGAGTGTAAATTATATCCCAACTTTCCTGTGCTTCAGTCGATGGGCTAATTTTGCTCTATTGTTGTGGTTACTAACATGCTTGAACAAAGGAAAATATTATTGTTATACAGAATAGATATAAAAGTGTCTAGACATGTAAAAGGAGATTAATGTCAATTCATCTAGATCTAGAAATGTATCTGTAGTTTTAATTTGTGCTATATGTTGCATTTTATTTTTTCACTAATATAATTTATTTTCTCTCTAATTTTTGCATTTATTATGTGATTGGCTCTAAACCATTTTCTTTATCTTTCTATCTACCTTAATATACACAACACACTGGTAAAGTAGACTCCATTGCCACATTTTGTTGATGAAGTAAACAAGAGCTATTGCTTGAGAATTCTTTGTCATACACCCAACCAGGTATGACAGAGCAAGGACTGCTTGAGTGTGAAAGTCCATTTTCTAATGTTTTTTTTTTTGTAATTCATATACCTATCATCTATCTATCCACATAGAAAGATAGTTGATACATATAGACAGATGATAGATATAGATAGATAGATAATTCATATGACCTAAGCAAATGGTTGATAAATTCTCTTAATATTTAGTTTTGGATTAAATGATTATCCAGCATATTCATTTTAGCACTAATTTAAAAACTATTCAGAGAATCATGTGAGATATTTTAATATCCAATTCTACAGTCTGGAGAAGTTTAACTTCCTCTGCACCATAAGGTCACAGTACAAACACTATTAGTTTGTATAGTTGACTTTAATGTTATCACAACATTGATTCCAGTAGATACTCACCCTGTGAAAGCTTTAGCATTTTTAGGTTGTTTTAAATGTATTAGATTTGTGTGTATATATAATTTAAAGTTGCCTCACAGTATTACTTACACAATAACTAATGGAATTGGTGTTTTAATTGATATGAGTGTGTATACATAAGATACCATACCCCATCTTTCTAATCTGGTATTCTCTGTATCTTTGACCATATTTACTCATGGTAACAGTGTATTGATATCAGTGCCGGGTATCATAGAAAGATACCAACATGTCTATTGCTCATTCAACCCATTGGCAAGACGCAAAAATATGAACTATTTATAAAACAATAAAATCACTTCAGCAGTCTTGATTTTCTTACCTGTATTTGGGTTAATGGAATAAGCAAGTACCTGATTAAAAAATAATTGAGGAAGGACTAGCTGGAAATGTTCAACTTCTGTATAAGGAGAAAGGTTCTACCCACCAAGAGAGTGTACCTGATGTGTGATGATGGATGCCGTAGTCATCCTGCAGACAGATGTTAAGGTCCTGCAAAGTCACACTTGAATGTTGTCTTATGTAAACACACAATCTACATATATCCAACAGCACAGCCAGTTACTTGGTAGGGTGTGGGTTGTAAAGTGCTAGTCAGGTAAAAGCCACCATTTCACCAACAGTTTCTGTTCCATGAGATAAGAGAACAGAGAAAAAAGCAGAACATTATTTTTCTCAATAATAATAAAATGTCCCTGTGTTCTTAAGTGCCAGAGTCAAATCAATTGTTTATTTGGCAGTTATTATTTATGGAAAATATATTTTGGAAACAAATTGAAATATTTTCATAAGACAAAGATTTGGATTCTATGGTGCCTGCATATTATTGTGAAACACTTCACCTGGCATCAAATGATTGATTGATAGGGCAAAGAATTAATTTTTCTATATTGTACTTGATCTTAATTGTATTATTTTAGCGATATAATATTTCCGTTCTATTAATTTTTACTTTTTCCTTGGTAAGGTTTAAACTAACTCAGTTCTCCAAAGTCTTAGTGAAAGTACACATATAAAGGGTTCCTAGTAAAACATATCATTCTGAACAATGAGTAACACTTTTTCCCTTTCTTTTGGAAAACAGATATGTAGAGGAATTTATGCCTATATTTCAGCAAAGAGGAAACTGAACATAATTTTTAATGCATGTTTTTAGCATATACTACATGATGACATGGCACAAAAAGAGCTATTCTGAGAGCTGGAGAGATGGCTCAGTCATTAAGGGTGCTCGGTACATTTGCAGGGAACTCAAGTTCAGTTCCCAACACTTATGTCAGAGGCCTCAGAATTGCCTGTAGGTCCAATTTCAGTGTGCTTTGCAGGCACTGCATTCATATGTACCAACCTGCCCAGAACATATATAAAGATAACTAAGTATCACATGTGTATCTGTAGGTGACAGAGAGGAGAGAGGCTATGTCTACATTCAGTGTTCTGACCTATGCGCACTTGAATGAAAAGAAGCCGAATATTCTTGGAAAAAAATCAAGCCAGAGGCCAACATCAGTTCTGCACCATGGGGCCCAGACAGGCAGCTAGCCTGTGATGGCCACCAGTCCAGTTCCAGGCAAGCACCAAATGGGCTCTCCTGACAGGAAGCATGCCAGAGACTAGAAGAACCCTGCCTGGCCCTGGATGTGAGTGTTGGGGGTGAGCTGGCCCCAAGGAAGTGAATGGGGGAATTCCAGGCCTGCTTTTTGGTGGTGTTGGTGAGGGAGAGATCCCCTCCACTCTTTTTTACCCTTGCCACAGGTAGCAGGCAGGAGAGTTGGTCCTGATGGGGTCATGAGTGCAGGAGAGCTGATCTAACCCCTTACCTGCTGCAGCAATGAGGAGAGCAGGCCCTGCACCTTACCTGGATAGTACATTAGAAATGGCCCTGGATGTGAGGGTTGCAGGCCCAGAACCAGGGCTTAGAGTTGTCCCACCCTAACACATACTGCATTAATGAACTGGTGGGATGCATGAAGAGGCCAGTTTCACAGATCCAAAACTACAGGATCTCCGTGACACAAGACAATAAAAGGTATCTGAGAGGAGACCCATTGAGGTTCCAGTATTGACAAGGTAGACCTCGTAGGAGACCAAGGAGCTTTTATAATGAACATTTGCAAGTTCAAAAGTATGGACAAAAGGGAATATTGTGGGACACAATGAGACACACACAGATTCCACAAGGAGATTTTTTTTTAATGTTGGGAGAGGTGTCAAGGATGGAGGGTGGGTCTGAAGGGAGGTAGGAAATGAGAGGGAATAGGGTGTAAGATGTGAAATTCACAAAATTAAATAAAATGTCAAAGTAAATGAAAAAAACTAAAAATAAAATGAAATCTCTGTTGTTGGTTTTTGTTAAGAGCCAACTTCCTGGAAAATTGACCAATTAGATTCTACTTCTATGTCATGAAATGAAGGAGGGGGTAAGGACAAAAAAGTCTCTATTTCAAACTGAGACAGTACATCTAGACAGCTAAAAAGTAAAGAGAAACAAAAGCGTAACTTGACAAAGGGTAGTAAGCTTGCACTGCTCTAGCCACATAGCTTCCTAGCTGACACAGTAGAAGCAGAAGCCTCATTCAAAAGGCAAACCAGACGGCCCTGGTCAAAGAAAACGGAATTCTTATGTACAAGACATGACTGCAGTTCTTATAAGTTCCAATGCAGATGCATATTTGGGTGAGTAAGTGACTGACTGTTTCAGTGGGCTAAATCAGCAATGGTAATGAATACAATTTTTCCTCTTTCTGTGATTCAGAATGCTGAAAGGGAAACTAATGTTTAAAAGTGAGCTGCACTATGTAACTAAGGAGGAGCAGTTACAAGTCAGGGATTAATATCAACCTACTACAGGCCAGGGTGGCAGGCATGAATGGGAGGCAGTTGTGGATAACGGGACATACAGATGCTGATTAAACAGAAAGTGCGACTTGCAGGGTTGTCTCAACCACTCCTATGATAGGGAGAAGGTCATCACGCTCAGTGAAATAACTTTAGTGCTCAATGGTTCTTGGTTTGAGGTCAGTGGGGGCATCAAACTCTGGATCTTCCTGTCTGCTGTGCGAATCATTGCTCTAGAGATCGGGAAACTCTGAAATTCCAATGTCTGCTTGATGGACTACTTGACAACACAACTGTACTCCACACCAAAAGTCGAATGCTTAGGACAATTTGAAAGTGTGGAGAGAGGTCCACAGATCTTGGTGTTCTGTTTGCTCCCTGCTTGCAGGGTACATGTGAGAATCTCCAGCTAGAAATTATGCTACCTTTTACATGTGAACTTGGGAAAACCTTTCCAGCCCCAACACTTCAAAGTTAAGTATATCTATAAGACTCTGTCACAGAAAGGGAGGAACTGAACTGAAGACAACATGGTCTGATGTGTAGCACAAGTCCACATCATCGTAATTCCCAGGAATGGGCTGTTTACAGATTCATCTGATCCTCACCTGCTTTCAATTTTACAGGTATCAGACATAAAGCTCTCTAATAGTTCATTTTAACCTCTAATTCCTCTTTTTAAATTTTATTTTATGTTTTTTGTGTTATTTTGACTTTATCTTAGATTTTAAAGATTTCCTTTCTATTTTTCCTCATATTTTTCTATTGTTTTTGTTCATGTTTCTCATTGAAGCAATTTGTCTTTCTTATTCCATTTTTGTCTTCTTCTCACCCTTGACATTACATTCTGTGCTTTTTCCCTTTTCTATTACTTTATTTAATGTGGTTTCTCTATTCCCCTTTATTTTTCCATTTTCCTGACACCATTCCTTTGTAAAATTTATTTAGTATTTGTACATTTACACTAAAAAGTTTTTAACTTAAAAGCATACTCCATCTCAATTTTACCATTTTATGTTCTATGGTCATTGATGATATATTAGTTGGATATAATCAATTTTAAATGACTTATGTTGGGGGAAGGTCTAATAACATTGCTTCTGATAGGCTGATTTCAATGCTGAGATCTGGTTACAGCACCTTCTGAGGCATTCTCTTGATTGGTTAATAAAAGTCACTGATGGCCAATTAGCTGGGCAGAAAAAGTATAGGAAGGTGGGATTTCCTGATATTAAAACAGGAACCCTGCGTTTTACAAAGAGGAATTGCTCATTCCACCCGGAGACTCAGAAGCAGATAAACGTGTTTGAGAAATCTGGAAGGTAATAACAGGCCCATGGCGGTTTGGGATTAGGTAGTCTGGGTTAATATAGATTAGCTAATTGAGAGTCTGCCCAGCTAAGGGCTAGGCATTGAAACATTAAAAGGTCTTGTTGTATTTAATTATTGGGGAAAGGACCACAGCAGCTTATAGACCATCACTCCAAGCAGTCCACTTTGGCCTCCCACTGAGTTCCTGCAACCTCCTGCCAAGCTGCCGGCAATTCTACCAGCCTAATATAATGATTTATATTAGTTAACAGAGTTTAGGTTACAGGTGGCACCACCTGAATCTGCAATTTAATTATCAATTGTATTTATTAATAAGTATAAACTTTAAGATTAGGCCTGCAGAGCAACCGGCAGCCTGTGGCCTGGCCCGCCTTAACCCATGGCCTGATTTGTCCTGGGAAAAAGCCCTGGACCAAGGGTGCCCTACACAACTTGTAACCTAAACTCTGTTAACTAATATAAGTTGTTATATTAGGCTGGTAGAATTCCCAGCGACTTGGCGGGATTCGCCAGAGCTCTGTGGGAGGCCAATGGCCCTGGATTGCTTGGACTGATGGCTTATAAGACACCGCAGTCCTTTCCTCAATAATTAAATACAACAAGACCTTTTAATGTTTGAAAGCTTAGCCCTTAGCTGGGCAGACTTTCAATTAGCTAATTTGAGTTAACAGGGATCACCTAATCCCAAACTGCCATGTGCCTGTTTTACCTTCCTGAGTTCTCAAACACATCTATCTGCTTTTTTATCTCCTGGCGGAATCAGTGATTCCTCTGTGTAAAATGCAGGGTTCCTGTTTTAATATCAGGAAGTCCACCTTCTTCTACTCTTTCTGCCCAGCTAATTGACCATCAGTGACTTTTATTAACCAATCAAGAGAATGCCTTAGAAGGTGCTGTAACCAGATCTCAGCATTGAAATCAGCCCATCAGAAGCAATGGTATTAGATTTTTCCCCAACAGACTTTTTATGTTTTCTTCAGTTTGGAGAAAAGACTCAGACTTCAAAACTGCTAAATAAAAACAAAGAAAAAAATCTTTCAAGCATAAGCATATGGAAGATGTTTCTGAAAAGGACTCCAATATTTCAGTGTATAATTTGAAGAACTGACAAATGGATTACATGAACTTAACATTTTTCTGTACAGTAAAGAAAACAGCAAGCTAACAGAAAATATAATAAAATATTTGCTAATTATACATCAGACAAGAGATTAGCATCTGAAATCTGTAAAGAACTACAAAACCTAAGTGCTATAAAGCCAAATATTTCAATCAATAAATGAGGAATTAATTCAAGACACAGTGGTCAATAAATACTTGGGAAAACACATTTGATATTTTTATCCATTAAATAAATACAAATTAAAGCTACCTTATAGTCTCTCATCTCTGTGACGTGAAAATAGACAGAAGAAGACTTGTGAGAGAGGAGAAACTAGTCTAAAGTGAGAGTGGGGAAGGGTAAGCAGTGACAATGGCGAAAAGAAGAAACACAAAATCATATTTGTTTTGTTTTTTTACAATGTTGAATGCTGATTATTATATATGTTTTATGCCTATATATGACATCAAAATAGAGGGTAGGCTCTTTGTGGGAGGAAGAGGACTGGAAAATGGGAGCAGTGTAATATTTGTAGAAAATTTTATAATGAAACCCTTTATTTTGTGCAATAAGATGATATTTTGCTGAACTCAGATCAGTGCCTCCTTATTCAGTCATCATCAGAGAGGCTTCTTTTGGAAGCCTATGGGAATAGATACCAAGACCCACAGCCAGATAATATATGAAGAGAGTGGCTAAATCAAATCCCTCTCTTCAGAGCTCAGGGAATCCCATGGAATAAAAGGTAAAAATATTATAAGAGCCAGAGTGGATGGAGGATACTAGGAGAAAAAGGTCTCCTGAATCAACTCATATGAACTCATAGAGACTGAAGGAGCAAGCACAGGGCCTTCATGGGACTGCACCAGGTCCTCCCTCCCTCCCTCTCTCTCTCTTTCTCTCTCTCTCTCTCTATATATATATATATATATATATATATATATATATATATATATATATATATTAGCTACAAGCTTAGTATTTTCATGGGACCCTTGACTAAGAGAATGCATGAGACTGATTCTTGTGCCTGGTTTTGGGGCTCTTTTCTTCCTGTTGAATTTCTGTGTCCATCCTCAATATGATAATATTTTCTTCAGAATATTGTATTTTATTTTGTTGTGGTTAGTTGCTAGCTCTTAGAAGCTTGTTCTTCTCTTTTTCCATTTTATTGTATTTATTTTTCTTCTTTTTTAAATTAATTTATTTTTTCAAGTTACATCTCCATCAAAGTCCCCTCCCTCCTCCCCTACTGGTCCCTTCCTCAACTTCATTTTCTCAAAATCCTTGGATGAGGGCAGCCCCCACATATCAAACCCCCTCAGTTCATCTATCACGAGGGCTAAGAGCTTCCACTTGTACTGGGGCTTGATATGACAATTTAGCTAAGGTAAGGTACTCCACTAACAAGCAACAGGGTCCTTGACTCACTCCTGGGTAAAGTTTTTTGTAGGATGGTAATGCTAGGTTCCTGTCTGTTTGGGTCTGTGGGTTGTAGGATTGTTGTCTTGTGCTATATGATTAACATCCACCTATAAGAGAATACATACCATGTGTATTTTTTTGTGTCTGAGTTAGCTCACTTAGGATGAGCTTTTGTAGATCCATCCATTTGGTTACAAATTGCATGATTTACTTGTTTCTGATAGCTGAGTAGTATTCTATTGTGCTAATGTACCACAGTTTTTTTTTAAATCTATTCTTTAATTGAAAGACATCTGTATTGTTTCCAGTTTCTGGCCATTGTGAATAAAACTGCTATGACCATTGGTGGAGTATATTTTCTAATGAGAGACAGAAAATATATTGATCTGAAGGGGAGGGGGTTGGAGAGGAACTGGAAGGAATATAGGAAGGGGAAGCTATATCTAGGCTATATTGTATGAGAAAGGTATCTATTTTCAATAATATAGGAAAAAGCAATTTTTTCAAAAGAGCAATTTAAAATGCAAATATATACCAGAGAGAAAATATTCTTTTATATCTTGTTTTTATGTACTAATGTATCACCTAAAGCAATTAAAATGTGACCCTGCTGGAAATGGCAGCCACATGATTTTCACATCTGCATGTGGAACTCATTTTTGATTAAAAAAAAAAAAAGCATAACAGGCCCTCATGTTCTTCAGAAGAAATTTCTGAAATCTGTTTTAGAGTCTAAATTCTTAAAGGCTGGATCTGGGTTGCTTTTCCAGATTTCTGATTATGACATAAGGATTTAGCTGTGCTAACTTACAGTTTGTGGGCTTAAAGTGATTGAAGGAAGAAAGTAAGACCGCACAAAATATCTATTGACTTAGGATCTAGGCTAAGTCTAGGTACAGAAAACAATGCTCATATATTCATACTTTCTTGTGAGCACATTTGTGGCACAGATTATGAATGAGAGACAATAATTTCAAATTTCAAAAGGAAATTATATTAGTGGTGCCTAGCTCAGTGGCTTATGTTACATATAGCTAATATGCTACTTTATAGCAGTAGCTTTGGAAGAAAACACTGATGACCCAGCCATCACTGAGAAAGCTGCATTTGATGGAATCGTATAAAAAGTATTCTCTTTCCTAATAATTCATAGGGTAAATTGGCTTATACCCTGTCTATAGCATCTTCTCCTTGTTTTCAGTAATGGATTTGATAGATACAAACACACACACACATACACACACATACACATATGTATATATATATATATATATATATGTGAGTATATATCCATATATAGTAGGATAGGTATATACTTATATATACATATGTATATATATAAGTTTATATATATGAGTATATATGTGTATATATATATTTAGCTAGCTAATATGTGTGTCTCTAATATTAGGCTAAGCAAGATGTTCAAGCCTATGATTCCAGCCCTCAGGAGTCTTTGGTGGCTTGATGGAGATAATTCCATCATAGGCTCACATATTTGAATATCCATTTGGTGATGCTGTTTTGTGACATTTTGGTGTCCTTGCTGGAGGAGGTATGCCTCTGGAGGAAGGCTTTGAGTGTTTATGTCTTTGCACCAGTTTGTGTTTTATTTTTATGTTTCCTGTTTCTGGTGGGATATTTGATCTCTCAGGTCCCTGTTCTGGCCAGCTGCCAGCATGCCTCCTCCCTCTAATATTGACTCTCCCTCTGGAACAGTAAGTTCAAATAAAGTCTTTCTATTTGTTACCTTTGTGTTGACATCACAGCATCAGAAATTGTCTAATCCAGAGTCTAAGGAAGAAGAGTCATTGAGCCATACTGTGAGAACTTGTCTCAAAAAATGAAAAAAATTCCATAAAACAAAATTTAATGATGCAAAAAAGTGGTGTTGAGAAACATATACCCATTGTAATTGAGATTAAAGGTAGTGATATTGTTATACATCATTTCGGGATAATAGTGAAGAAATCATAGAAGCAAAATTGTAGTATACGGGTAACCTTCCAAGAGGCACATGGGTATGTGATAGAACTGTTAGAAATCAGTGTGGACAGAGGACCCATTGCCATTTGAGATTATAATAGGACCTTAATTCAATACTACATTTTATATAAAAACTTTAAGATGAAAATTTTAGTTTTGTTTAGCTTATTCCTAGGTTATATTCACTCCACTTTTAGTTGAGTTTGTATTTGAGGGTCTTTAGTGACATATCATTTTTGGTTGGGTTATGCAGGTGTTTGTCATGCTTGAGTAAGCATTCTGAATGGTGAAAGATTTGGGGTGCCCTTGTTAATGAAGGCATATGTCCTGTTGGTTCAAGAGAGTCAGGGTATATCATGTGGAGAGTGAAGTACAATGTGGATCTCAAACCTACTGTTCTTGATCACTTATGCAGACTATAGTTCTCATAATCATGCCTAATATTTCTCTATGTTCTTAAGCTCATACCACCTGAAGAGTGTTTGCTAACCTGCTTTCTTTGATTATGAAACAATGTTTCACCATTTTCCAGATGAGATTCTACCACTGGCTATGTCTTTTCCAACAATATATTTTCTTCCAGTATTCATTAAATTCAGCCGTATCAAACCACTACACGCACCCCCACTAAGAATCATTTATGCAGAAAATATACTGAGAAGTCAACTTTAAACACATTGGGTCTTTTCCTGAGCTCTGTAGACATCTCAGTTTTGCGTTAATGTATCTCTTATCTCAAGGTACAACCCTTTTATGGAGATTGGAGAACATCTAACCCTGTTATCGTTTCCATAGATCCAAGTATGCTCACAATCAATGCTTGGAACCTCTCTGAAAAGCCTTCCCTTTCTCCATCAGTGCATCATGTGCTGCAGGAACATTTGGACATGTCTAGTAAATTTAACCCAGTTTACAACCTGCAGCTGTGTTTTGTTCCCAAATGCTTCGAAAGAAATTGTGAACAAGTTCAGACTACAAAGAGTAATTCTTATGACTACTAATAAAATGTACCTATTATTCAATAGGAAATCACCCAATTGAGAGTTCCCTATTTCCTGTTCATAACTGAGCTCATTTTCTGTTTCATAGTTCCAAGAAACAAATGGAAATTCTCACAGAGCTGGATTTTTTCCCCCTCTCTTTCTAAAATCTACATGTCACTAAGATCTTCATCAAACTCAATATGCTGATGACAGGTAGAAAGAAATGGCAGACATTTAAATGATCCAAATTATAATTGGTAATTAGCTTCCAGATTATCTCTGTCTTTTTCAGTTGGAAGACACTTTTTACAGTTATGTAACTACCAGAAAGAAACATAAATATCCTATTTGGAAATCATTTACACCTGGAATGTAATCTTCAGAAGTAGAAACTATGCATGTCTTCATGTACAATATAAATACAAATTTTAAACATTTTAATGAGGTTAAAAAGAAATTTGGTTTAAAAGTTAGATTCTTATCAATAAGGGTCTTTACATTTCTGACATCAAAAAGTATCATTGGAAATTTCATTGCTAGTTCAATAAGAAAATCTCTATGCTAGAGTATGTTTTTCTTCTTCATTATTTCATGTACTACACACATTTTATTTTAAAAACAATTTAATCACCATGCTAATCAAAATATGCTAGGAATATTTTCCAGAGAGCTCTTGAGAATTAATTACGTAGTTCTCATTCTTTTACTCTACTAATTTTCTTTATATCTTTAGCCTAGGGAATAGGAGCCAATCATTGGCTGACTCACCTAGATGATTCTCTTTATTTTAAAGAAGGACCTACTGAAAGTCCTGATATGGTTTCTAACTGTTTAAGTCCTGTTTTTACAGTGAAGCTCTTGGGTAGTAGAATGTTAAAGTCAGGTGCCAAATACATATGGACTGGACATTGGGAATGTATGCTAAGCCATATAACTCTCATAATTGTGGCCTATTTATTTCAGTTGTTTTGTATTGTATTTATTGTTATAAGAGAAGGAACCATTTGTTGTACTGAAAGGGGGAGCTGTTGGGGGAAAAAGATATACCATAAACTAAAAAAAAAAAGGGGTAGAGGATGGGGGGTTGAAGGGAAAGAGGGTGGAAGGGTGGGACTGGAGGGGGGAGTAGGGAGGGGATTGTGATTGAGATGTAACTTGAAGAAATAAAAAATAAATTATGAAAAAGAATCCAATGGATTTTCTGCATTCTAACTTTGTTATCAAGAAATGTTTTAAAGATAAATCCAAGTTATAACTTTTTAATTTGAAAAGATAAGTTTGAAAAACATACAGGACTTTTTCTAGTTCTAATAATTCAGTACATTGCTCCTTCTGCATGTGATTGGGGATCATAGGAGTCCTATTAGAATACAGAGAAAGACAGCACAGTCTTATCATACATCCTTGTGATAAGGAGGGAAGCTGAATATAGTTACGTTTTAGAAGGTATAGACTTGGGTTTGATCATTGGAATCTAATTTTTTTTTTCTTGTGGTGTTTGAATCCCCAGTAATTAGCTTATTTCTTACTGAATCCACTCGATTACTGTAATACATTTATTTTCCAGTATTAAATCACCTCATTTATTTTTACTAAGTATTGAATGACTGAATAGTCTCTACATAGTTTTGTACATTTTTTTCTTGATTAAAATATGTATTAGATTTTACTTTAAGAAGCTATAAACAGATTTCAGTTTAATTTACAATTCTGGAAATGAAAATATATATATTAAGCAGACTTGAATACAAATGTAAGGCACTTAAGACTTGGTTTAAAGTGAGCACGATGCACCTGTTAGCTACCCAAACCCTTCAGGATGATTTTCTAATTACTTCAATTAAAATAATTATTTTAGTTTTTTTTTTTTTTCGGTCACACTGGACTCTATTAAGATGGAGATAAATTACATTATATATTTGGGAGGAAGACTTGTGTCTACTCTTCAACCATTTACATCAGCTCAATTAAGATGAAAAGCTTTATTTGTGTTACTAAAAATTAAAAATATTTAAGAGGATTATAATAAATGTTAAAAGTTAGTCAATAATTTTAAATGTATTAGAACTTCTTTGTGCTGTCTGATATACACAAGCTGTTCAGTAGTTCATATTTATAGAGATGCATATAGAATCTCCATGCATTAAAATGACTGTTATTCTTAGTCAAAACTCAATTGAAGTCTGTTGCCTATAACAAATTTTAGAGAGAAAAAAATTATTTCTTGTGATCTTTGTTGTCACATCCTCAGCTGCCAATACAAATTGCATGGTGATCATAAACTGAACACAGAAATATCAAAGGACTAATGGTTTCTCTCTCCTTTGTTCCTATTCCTAAGCATAGCTGCTTATATCATGTTTTCTACAGCATATGATAAAATATGAATGTCGCATCCTGTAGTGAAAGTGGGGGTGACATTGTTACTAGCCCTGAGAAATTTGCTCCTCATCTACTACTGCATCAAGTTCTCTTCATGAGTATGAATGTGAGCATTTTCCCAATCCTTAGATTGATTTTTGTAGAACTATTTTTCCAATGCCAGAACAGAAATGGCCTTAGAGCAGTAGATTTATGGTTCCGTAATGAATATGGGTTAGTTCACAATCTCATCCAAGTACATGTTCATATCAACTTTATGACCCACATAATACATCATGGAGCTATGGGATGGAAGGAAACTAATTAACCTTTAATGAGATGAGGGCTCTGTAGGACAGTTGGCACTATGAAAGGCCTGGAATTCCCAGAGTGGAACATTCACCTGGGCTCCATGCCACTGCATATTCACTGTTTGTTTGGAGACAGTCTTCTTTTCAATATATACTGAATTTATCAAGAACACCCCCCCCCCCGAAATAAGTCACAGCTTTACCTGAGGAAGTTTATGCAACTGCATTGGTATGGTGAATATATATTTAAAAAACTGAAACTTCTAATACAGTAATCTTCAATGTAGAGGATATTATACACTTTGTGAGCTCATAACATCATTCTGCTTTAAAAACTTTAACCATGCAGGTATGAAATTAAAAGAACACTCTCAAACCAAACAGTGGCATTAACATGCTCACTGCCATCACAATGGAACATGACATATTTTTCAATACTGTTTGATTCATAGTAAATTTCAATTGAAGATAAAAGTTCAGTGAGTTGATCTCTACCCAGCTTACAGGATTCACATAATATCTGAAATTACAGAGCCAGGATTAGTTGTCTGACAAATGTGCAAAAGAATAATGCACACAAAGTGTTTATTAATGTTCTGAAAGTTGAGGGAGAAATCTTTTAGGAATTGTTTGACCTTCATAGTTATCATGTGAGCTGATGGGCTGGAAAGGAAATACAGAGCCTTTTTAAAACATCTTTCTCTTCATATTGATCTTTCCATTGAATCTGGACAAGCATTTTTACCTAGCGGCACATTAATGTGGTAAACACTTTAGGCATTTATCTGGAAGAAAGTAATGATATCATCCAGGCTTCTCTATAGTCCCCTGGTTCAATTTTCTACATTTAAAAGGCACAACTCCATTTCCTGTCCACACTCAAAGAGCTTGAATAAATTACAGTTGGCTACTTCCCTTTGTGTGTTATATTGAAGTAAAACCAAATCTCTATTGTTTTTGTGAAATGCATGCACATTACACATCGCAGTATTAAGATGATTAAGGCTTCATTTTATATTTTATTGACAATGTAATCTATAAAATAATAGTCACAACTAGTAAAATAGGCTTTTAGGGCAAATTTCCTTTTGCATTTGGTTAATTACAGTGTCTTCTGTGGTCTATTTTTATGGTCTATAAAGCTAATAGTTTGTTCTCCTAAAAATATGTTAATGATTAACAGAACCACTACCTTTCTTAAGCTTTGTTTAAATAAATGGAATAGCATGGCATGGTTTTTTAATAATGGCAATAACAGAAATGGTAACAAACTTGAACTACTTGCATGAAATCTTTAATGGGTGGTGGAAATTTGAACCTAAGATGAAAGATTTTTGGTTGAACAAAGAACTAGAAGAATCCAGATGCACTCCTAACACACCATATACACACATAATTTTTCCCATTTAGTAAAAAATCATTCAATGAACGAAAGACAGTGGACAATATGATGTGAATCTGAAGCTCACTGGATATGCTATTCTACTGGTCAGTGAGCCCCAAGATCACCCGGGGCTCACTGCTTCCCTGGCCCCTGTGTTGAGATTGAAAGCATCACCAGTATGCTCAACTTCTCATTGATTTGGGCTCTGGGATCACACTCAGTTCCTCACTTCTGTATAGCAAGTCCATGACATATTGAGTTATTTCCCTACTTCCCAATTATCCTTCTAGAAACAAAATTGTTGGTTGAGTGCCTTGTATAATCTGATCGTCATAGGCCTTATCAGTGTTCAGTGTGTGTATATTTTCTCTCAGTCTACATATTGCCTGTTCACTTTAATTATTTCCTTTAATCTGCAGAAGATTCTTAATTTGAAGCACTCATAAAGTTCCCTTTTTACTTTTGTTTCTTGTGTTTTTGTGACCTTTGCCCATTCCAGGGTCCTCAGGCATTTTCTTCCAACTTTTTAATCTATTTTCAGATGATATTTGTGTTTGTTTCTATATTGGGATCTGGTATCACTTTCTAGGCATGTGGACATGCAATTTTCCCACTGCCATTTATTGAAAAGTGTCTTTTCCCCCATGGTGTAATCTGAACATTGTTGATGAAAATCAGATTATTTCTACTATTTCATTGGCTTGCATATCTGTTTTATGCCAATATCACACTGTTTTCATTATTATTGCTGTGTAGTACATTATGAAGCCAGTCAATATTTCCTTCTTTGGTCTTGTTTTTCAGAAGCACTCTGGCAGCCAGGAGTGGGTTTTTACCCACTCATATACACCTACCCAATACAAAACAGTTTAGGAGTCTGTTATCAAGTTTTGTGAAGAATATAATTGGTATTTTGCTGGGTACTGTGTTGAATTTTAGTTTTTCTAATTAATATAACCATTTTAACAGTATTGATTGTTTACATTCATGGTCACAAATATGCTTCCAGCTGTGTATACCCTTTTTAATTTCTCATTAAGTGGATTCATTAATAATAATAATATTATTAATTATTATTATTATTTTTATTCATTACTTCAGGTTACATCTCCATCACAGTTTCCTCTTTCCACCCCTCCCAGTCCCACCCTCCTACCATCTACCCCCTATCCCTTCCATCCAACTCCTCCGGAGTGGAGTGTCCCTACATATCAGTCCCCTGCCCCAGTTCAGCAGCCATATGAGGGCCAAGGGCCTCCTCATACACAGGGGACCTACACGGCAGCACCACTAGGGCAAAGTGTCTCATTGACAGGAAACAAAGTCTATATTCCTATTCTCTTTGGTGCATTGGCTGTAGCATAGTTATGCCATACTATATGGCTAAAAACCGATTATAATTGAATAGATGCCATGTGCATCCTTCTGAGCCTGGGTTAGCTCACTCAGGATGAGCTTCTCTCATTCCATCCATTTGGCTGCAAATTGCATGATTTCGTTGTTTATGATGGCTGAGTAGTATTCCATGTGCAGATGTACCACAGTTTTTTTCTATCCATTCCTCAATTGAAGGACATCTGGGTTGTTTCCATTTTCTAGCTATTACAAATAAGGTTGCAACACAGGACAACTCTGAGAGTCCATCTCAAACCTGTCAGAATGGCTAAGATAAAAAACTCAAATGACAGCACATGCTGGTGAGGGTGTGGAGAAAGGGGAACACTCCTCCATTGCTGGTGGGAGTGCAAGCTTGTATAACCACTATGGAAATCAGTCTGGCTTATCTTAGAAGAAAGACTTCAAATACCTCTACCTCAAGATCCAGCCATACCACCTCTGTGTATACATCCAAATAATTCCTCACCAAACCACAAGGATGTTTCCTCATCTGTGTTCATAGCAGCCTTACTATTATAATTTTTACTATACCTAACTTTTACTTCTTTTTTCTTCTTTAATACAATACATTCTGAACATAGTTTCCCTCCCTCACTCTCTCCCTCCTCCCAGCTCCCCCCTAGTTCCCTCCTTCCCCAGATCCATTCCTCCTCTGTTTCCCTTAGAAAAGAGCAGGCCTTTGAAGAATATCAACCAAACACAGCATAAAAAGTCACAATAAGAGTAGGTGCAAACCCTCATAACAAGGCTGGACAAGGCAACCCAGTAGGAAGAGAAAAGTCCACAGAGCAGGCAAAAAAAAAGAAAAGAGAGAGAGAGAGAGAGAGAGAGAGAGAGAGAGAGAGAGAGAGAGAGAAAGAACCCCAACTCCTACTTTTAGGACCCCCATAAAACTACATCTCCATAACAAAATATGCAGATGACCTACTGCAGATCCATGCAGGCTCCATGATTGCCACTTCAGTCTTTGTGAGTCTCTATGCACCTTGCTTATTTGACTCTTTGGGATGTGTTCTGGTGTCCTCTATACATTTAGCTCCTTCAATCCTTCTTCCCCCTCTTCCTCAGGGTTCCCAAGCTCTGCCTAGTTTTTGGCTGTGGGTCTCTGCATCTGCTCCCATCAGATATTGGATGAAACCTATCTGATGATGATTGGGCTAGGCACTGATTTATGAGTATAGCAGAATACCATTTGGAATCATTTCATTGACTTTATTGGGGGCCAGTCATGTTTTCTTCTAAATATTTTTGTGCTTTTATAAGTAGAATTGCTTTTCTTAATTTTTTTTAATGATTTAGTATCAGAATAAGGATATGCTGCCAATTTTAGGATGTCTGCTTTGCTGTATCTGTGTTCAATTTGTTTATTAATTTCAATAATGTTGGGTCAAATCTGTAGGGATTTCTCTCATAAGATTTTCCTTGCCTGGATGCTCAGCCAGGACTTCTATTATTATGTTAAGTAAATGTGGTAAGGTGAATGTCCTTGCTTTTTCACAATAATAGAGAGAAGAATTGCATTTTTCTCTGTTAGAGTAATGTTAGTTGTGGCTTATTGTATATAACCTCATATTTAGGTATGTTTCCTCATTTCATAATCTGTTGAGATCCTTTATCTTGAAGGGAGATTTGTTTTTTGTTAAATGCCCCACTCCACATCTAATGAGACAATCATGTTTTCTCCACACTATTTATGTTTTGTATCTTATTTATTGTTTTGTTGGTGAAGAATCACCTTCCCAGTCCTAAGATGAATCACATTTTATCAGGGCAAATGGTCTTTCTTGTGCTGCTGAATTGGCTTACTAATATTTCTTGAGAATATTTGTATATATATTCATTATGAATATTGACCATAAGCTTATTTTAACTAAGACTGTATTTAATTTGTGCATGTTGACCATTCTGAGGACCTGAATTCATTATTTCAGGCATACACACTAAGTAAGGCCCACTAAAGCTGTTTTTTGATCCCTACAAAAGTATTGTGTCACATGTAGGAACATGAGGGTGTGTGCTGATGTGCACATAAACATTCGCACAACACACAAGTATAAAATAAGATTAATGCATGTGAAAAACAATAAAAAACTTCCAAGACCTGGCATGGCGGCACATGCATTTAATCCCAACACTAGGGAGGTAGAGTCAGGAGGATATCTGTGTGTTTGAGGTCACCCTGGTCTATGAAATGAGTCTAGGACAACCAGGGCTACACAGAAAAACCCAGTCATGAAAAAACAAACAAATAATCAAAAACAAACAAACAAAAAACTTCCAAAAACATTGCGATGCTCTGGCACCAATATATATCAAGATGGCCATACAATATTTAATAGTAAGATTTTATTGTTATCCATCCATTTCTTTCCATTGAAATGATTACTTCATCTTCCATCTTATATTTCTGACTTGGAAGGAGAAATCCCAATTAAATCTAATCCTAGCTGTTAGATTTAAGAACCTTAGCAAAGTGAGTTCAAACTTACTTTTCTACCTTTGGCTGATATAGCCCCCGTACTTATCCATAATGCAGTTCATAAATCAGACATTTCAGTGATTCTTTACAACATCCCCATTTCTTGCTTTTGAGTTTCTGCTCTTGAGGCTCTTCTGGCCAATACCCACTTACAGTATGTACATTCAAGTCTCTCTCAAAACATGCAGTATCCTCTTAAAATGTCCATTAGAAGCCAAAACCATACAATCGAAAAAGGACAGCTTCTTCAACAAATGGTGCTGGTCTAAATGGATTTTGACATGTAAAAGAATGAAATTAGACCCATATTTATCACCTTGAACAAATCTTTTTTTCATATAATTTTTTTAATTAAAAAGAATATATCTTCACTGTGGTACAAAGTTATTTGGAAATGGATTTAGTTAGGTTAATTGTAATATATATTTACAAACACACATATATAATATGTGTTGTATATTAACATATATCATACTCTAGGGCAACCATAAAATTTTCAAAAAAGAATCATTGATATGTCAGAAAAGAAAAGGGAGAGGAAGCAAAAAGATATAAAGAAAAAGTGTAAAGAACAGAAAAGTTTATGGACATACTACATGTTAAATTAAATAAATACATTAATGACTTTAAGCATGAATTGTATGGATATAACACCTTCTGTAGGTATAACATAAAATAGATAAGCGATATAACTCAACTATGCATTGTCTACAAGAAACTCATGTTATGTTTTTATTTATTTATTTATTTATTGCTTCAGGTTACATCTCCATCATAGTGTCCTCTTTCCACCTTTCCCAGTCCTGCCCTCCCGCCCTCTACTCCCTAACCCTTCCACCCCAGTCTTCTGGAGTGGAGTGTCCTTACATAACAGTCCAGTCCCCTGCCTCAGTTCAGTGGTCATATGAGGGCCAAGAGCCTCCTCACACACTGGAGGCCTACAAGGCAGTACCACCAGGGAAAAGTGTCTCAATGACAGGGAGAGAAAACAAACAAAAAAACCCAAACAAGTCCAAGTAGATCAAAGACCTTAACATAAGGCCTGACACACTAAATCTATTAGAAGAGAAAGTGGAGAAAAGCCCTGAAATCATTGGCACAGGTGACAACTTCCTGAACAGAATACCAACAGCTCAGGATGTGAGACCAACAATCAATAAATGGGACCTCATAAAACTGAAAAGCTTCTGTAAGGCAAGGACAACTGTCATTAGTACAAAACGGCAACCTACAAATTGGGAAAAAATCTTCACCAACCCCACATCTGACAGAGGGCTAATATCCAAAATTTACAAAGAACTCAAGAAATTAAATGCCAAGAAACCAAATAATCCAATCAAAAAAAAATGGGGAACAGAGCTAAACAGAGAATTCACCAATGAGGAATCCCTAATGACTGATAACACTTGAAGAAATGCCCAGCATCCTTAATCATCAGAGAAATACAACTCAAGACGACTCTGAGATTCCATCTTACACTTGTCAGAATGACTAAGATCAAAAACTCAAATGACAGCACATGCTGGCGAGGTTGTGGAGAAAGGGGAACACTCCTCCACTGCTGATGGGAGTGGGAGCTGGTACAACCACTGTGGAAATCAGTCTGGCAATATCTTAGAAAACTTGAAATAGCTCTACCTCAAAACCCAGCCATACCACTTCTGGGTATACATCCAAATGATTCCTTACCAAAGCACAAGGACATTTCCTCATCTATGTTCATAGCAGCCTTATTTGTAATAGCTAGAAACTGGAAACATCCCAAATGTCTCTCAACCAAGGAATGGATAAAAAAAACAAACAAAAAACTGTGGTACATCTACACAGTGGAATACTACTCAGTAATTAGAAACAATGAAATCATGCAATTTTCAGCCAAATGGATGGAACTAGGAGAGCTCATCCTGAGTGAGCTAACCTAGGTTCAGAAGGATGCACATGGCATCTATGCAATTATAATCTGTTTTTAGACATATAGTACATGATAATTATAGTACAACCAATGCACCAAAAGGAACAGGAACATAGACTTTGTTACCTGTCAATGAGACACTTTGCCCTAGTGGTGCTGCCTTGTAGGCCCCCAGGGTATGAGGAGGCTCTTGGCCCTCATAAGACTGCTGAACTGGGGCAGGGACTGATATGTAGGGACACTCCACTCCTCCACTCTGAAGGAGTGGATGGAAGGCATAGGGGGTAGATGGAGGGTGGGAGGGCAGGACTGGGAGGGGTGGTGGAAAGAGGGTACTGTGATGGAGATGTAGCCTGAAGTAATAAATAAACATAACACAACAACAAAAAAAGAAATGGTCTTTCCCTCATTTAAAACACTTCCCAATGTGCATTTTATGTTCCTAATAATACAATGCATATTTTGCATTCTTTCCTTTTAAATTAATTGATCATCCATTCTCTCTCTTCAAATGGCAGATTATTCATTTATTATAAGGTATAAGCATGTACTTAGAAGTAAAGAATGAGCTTAACTCATCTTTTAGGTTCTGAAATATCTTTCCAGAAATGGCTGCAATGAAGCAATCAATAACTTGCCATGAATTGCATCTGTGCATTGCATACAACACCTATTTTTAAACCAGCTTTATGCATGTATGTTGACAACTACAGTTTGACAAGTTGTAACTGGATGTTGGGACATGGTGGAGGTGGAGGGCAATAAGAGCCATGAAACCAAATCCACAACAAAAATAATTAAATATTGCCTGTAATCTTCCAAAATTTTCTTATTCACTTTTAAAATCTCTTTCATAATGGCCATGGTGGTGTTTCTCTTTATCTGCAGTATTCAGGAGGCAGAGGCTGGCAGATCTGTATGAGTTTTAGAACAGCCTGGTTGAACAAGTAGGATAGATATATGGTGAGATACTGAATCAAATATATAAATAGGTAAAAATCTAAAGCAACAGTAAAATAAAACAAAATCTCCTTCAGTCTCAAAACACAAGAAAATATTCATCTATTTTGTCTTGCTGTAGATTAGGATGTCTCCCAGAATTTTCTGTAAACAGACTCACTCAAGGCTTCCTGTGACTTTGTTAATAGGAAATGATAGCCAGGCATGGTGGCGCATCCCTTTAACCCAGCACTCGGGAGGCAGAAGCAGAAGCAGGTGGATCTCTTCGAGTTCGAGGCCAGCATGGTGTACAAAGGCAGTCCAGAACAACAGGGATATTACCAAAGCCTATCTTGGAATAACAAAACAAAACAAAACAAACAAACAAAAAACAAAAAAAGCAAAGCAAACAAACAAAAGGAAATGATTATACTGAGACTGAAACATGTTGCTGCCTGTTGATAGGCATCTGGATTATTTTCATGCTGTGATTATTACAAATAAAAAATCTTATGAATATCCATGTATGAGCCTTTACATGAAGAAATGTTTTAGTTTTTCTAGACTAGATTATAGGTCCCCTGTATGTTTAAGTGTTGTGGAGATCTTTGATCCATAGTGATTTCTATCTTCAAACTCCCCACAGCCATTTACGTGTTCTTTTTTCTCCTTACTTGTCAACAGTTGGTATATGGTTAATCCACTGGAAAAAACAAGTCTATTCATACTAGTGCACAATAATACCTCATTGCATTTTTACTCTATTTCCCTATAGGTAAGTGACATTCAGCATTTCTTGTGTGTGTGTGTGTGTGTGTGTGTGTGTGTGTGTGTGTGTGTGTATGTGCATGCATGTAATTATTTGCCATATACTGGATTTTAACAGTCTGTACACGCATAAGCACACAGTGTTGCTGTTAATTAAATATTAATTGCCAGACCAAATATGACTGAGAGTCCCTCAATGAGGAGTATGCACCTAGAATCGGGAAAGCGATTTAATATATTGAGTGACTATATAAAATGTCATCAAAGATATACTGGGGAGCTTTATTTCTTTTCTCATAAATCTTTGAAAGCAGATATTTAATTTGTAGAGGTGGTGGGAGAGAAAATGAGAGGGGAAAAGGAGGGCAGGGGAAGGAGAGGAGAAGTTTGTTTTTCAGGTTTCAATTCATGTCTTTTATGAGACCCAACCATTTTTTGACCTGAAACCTTAGAGACAAATTATTTTTCTTGTTGACATGATTTAGGTCCATTTGTCTACAATAATTTGTTAGCAAAGGTAACAAGACATTTTTACTTAATTCATTAAAATATCTCTGCTTGGTTGATATAGGTTTTAAGGGTTGAATAATTATTTTAGAGTAATTCAAATATTTATTCTTTAGCAAGCTGCCATACTTAGCAAGTGTAATTGCACTGCATATAAATAGATGATACTTCATTGTTTTAATTTCCAGCTCATAATAATAACCTCTGTATATAGTGTTTTCAAAGGATTAATGGCTGGTTGGGGTTAATGGCTCTCAGCTATGCCATGGGCCATCAACTCTTCTCCCTTGGCCATCAATCCCTAGGAAATGTCTTGTACTTCAATCATTATGGCTTAATTAGGTCATTAAAAAGCTGCTGGTTAATTGCCACATTACAAACATCCAGTTACAGGTAGGTGGCTTCAAAGACCAGCAGAATCATGGCAATCACAATACAAGAAATAATAATCCATATATGTATGTATGTATGTATGTATGTATGTATGTATAGCAGGTAGTAATTAAAAATGCATATTTTCTTTCTATGTTTTTACACAATTATATCTAAGGTATTTAATTCAATTAAAAATATTTTAAGGAGAAATACATTCATATTAATAAATGATCAGGAAATTTGGATTTTTCATTTTTCAAAGAATATTTAAGTCAGGATTTTCCAACTGGGACATTATAGTAAAACCTGAAACAGAAGAGTTTCAAATACAGAGAACTCATCAGCCACCTCCTCAATCTGAGTAAAATATTTCCTTTCCTTGACTTCAAACCTCTTATTTGTAAACTGAGGAGTGTATCAAAATTTGGAGTGTCTTGAGATATCATTCACAAGTTAATAACTGGAGCATATATTAAGGTAAGAATATATTAATTTCACATAAACAATTTGAATTATACATTTATTCAATTTTGTTGTCCTCATAGTCTGTGATTGAGACCATAAGGATCAGGTTTTCACAGATCATCAGTATTATAATAATAATTTTTGTTATAAACCTCACAGATATTTAAAGAAAATACTAAAAAATTCATATTAATAAGTTTGAATATCTATATTAATATTTTGCATTCATGGAAACATCATGCCTTGGTGCTTTCTTAGAGTGGGTAGAAAATTGGCATATTCTTCATTGCTGTTAGTGAAACTGAAATTGTGGCCCAAAACAATTTTTTCAAAAGAGTATTCTACACAAGTCAGTTTTTCCAATATCTAGCAATGAAACCATATTTATTCTGACAGAATTTTCCCAATTTATATAGATATAGTCTCTTCAACTATCTTTCTTCTGGAAGAGACTTTGCATTAAACAGAAAAATATTAGTATGAGTTTATGACAAGATTCTGAAGTGATAGTAAATGATCCAGCATTTGGCTTCAGAACATGAATATAATTAAAGAAAACTGTTCAATATCAATACTATTTGAGAAAAAGTACCTAAATTTAAGCAAATAGTTAACACTATAAAATATAAAAATGAGGCCAAGCATTTGCTCATTAAGTTAGTATAAAGAATCTTTTTATCACATGGCATTACAAAAAAATCATGCACAAAGTTGTTTTTTATTCAAAAATACAAATCACAACTCATGAAAACCAATTCATTGATTGAATTTTTAGCAATTGTTTTCAGATAGAAATTAATATATCTCTCTTCAGATTCAACTTTAAAACGTGAATTAAGCATCTATTCTGTAACAAGTACTCTAAATATTTACAAAAGGGAAGACATAGAGGCCTGTGAGTATTGAAAAGCTGGATTGCTTTCTCTGAGAAAGTTCAGAGCCTTGAAGTCCATCCTTGTTCCCCTTAAGCAGCTCATCTTTTTTGTTGATGTATATGTTACCTGGAAATATTTTTTACTCATAAGACGATTACTCTACACACACCTATGATGCTGGTCAAAACAACTGACAATTTCAGGATCAGAGAGAGGACAAATTTAGGGGAAGGCCTCTGTAAGTTAATGTGGCCATTAGGTTAAAGATGTATCTGAATTATAATTTGCAGTAAACTCAAAGGAATAGGGGTTTTACATGTTTAATATACAAAATAGATGAATATGAAGAAAATCAACCTAGTTTTTTTTTTAATCTGTTCTATGCTGTCAAAAATGCTTCCACAATACATTGTTTTTCACAAAAGTTATGACATGGAAATCAAATACTTGCTAATGAAATGTTCGAAATGAGGAATGGAAAGATGTCTAAAACAACAGTTTATGAAAGTCCAGAATTTAATGGATTTTGTATTGCCCATTTCAGCTTCCCCCAGCCCGTCACTGCCTCCATTCTGGTTCCAGATAGTCACCCTACCTTTAAAAGTCCCTCTGGCTAAGTGTGACCTGGATCCATTGCAAAACTGCTAATTGCACAAACTCTGAAAGGTTATGTACTAAAGAAGTTTCTCAAGGACATATTTTCTTCTTCCAAAGGAAATGAAACCACTAAAATCTCACAGGTGGGCTGGGGAGGTAGTTTACTCTACCCTGGCTGCTCTTTCCGAGGGCCTTGGTTTGATTCCCAGTACCCACATTGCAACTGACAACTGCCTTTAGTGACTTTAGTCCAAGGGTGTCTGCCATCCTCTTCTACCTCTTTGGGCACCAGCCACCATGGAAATTTTAATTTTATATATATATATATATATATATATATATATATATATATATATTAAAAGTTTATTAAGTTTATTGATTCATTTTACATTCCAATCATAGTCCGTTGCCTCCCTCATCTGGATTTTGCTCTCCTGCCCCTTTCCCCCATTTTTCTTTCCCTAAGAGAAATGGAGCCCACCCCCATACCTCCCGCCTCAGCACATCTAGCCACATCAGGACTGCTCACATCCTTTTCCTTTGAGGGCATGCACTGCATCCCCATTTTGGGGAAGTGGTCAAAAAGCAGGCATCAAAGTCTCTGTCAGAGAGAGACCCCATTCCACCTTGCTAGGGGACCCACATCATGACCAGGCTTCCTATTGGTTACATATGTGTTGGGGCCTACATCCAGTTCATGTGTGCCTTTTGATTGGGTTTTCAGTCTCTGTGAGTCCCCATGGGGCCAGGGAGAGCAGGGTTGGGAGATGAGAATACAGGGAGAAAGATAGGAAACCAAGTTGGGGGGAGTATCTCTGAAAGAGGCTGGAGACCAGAAGCAGGGTTAGACCCTAGGAGGATATAGGAGTGACTCCATCTGAGATGCCTATCAGCAGGGGATATGGACACTGAAGAGTCCTCCCTCAAGCAAGTTGGGACCCTGGAGGGGAGGGAGGGTATTACCAAACAACCCACAAAAACTTCAACCCAAAAGTTACCTTGTGTATAAGAAGTGCAGGGATAAAGATGTAACAGAAATTGAAGGAATGTTCAACCGATGATGGGCTCAACCTGAGACTTACCTCAACAGAGAGAAGCCAACTAAGATAATGTGCCTTGCCTACAGACAGGGATATACCATAAATGCCTTCTGAGAATCTCCATGCCCACAGAGGATCCTAACAGAGACTGAGACCCACTGTCAAACGTTAGGAGGAGTGTGGGGTGCATGGTAGAAAAACAAGAGGAAGGTTAGAAATACTCAAAGAGGATAAGAACTCCATAAGAATACCAACAGAGACAACTAACCCAGGCTCATAAATAATAAAAAAAACAATATATCTCAGAATTTGGATTATGAAAACTGTTCAATTTCAGAAATGATGGAATTTGATGGAGAAATGTTGGAAGTCCATATAGGCAATTGTCGAATAACCAGAGTTTGTCACTGTAGAATGTGGAGAGAGGAGACAAGAAATCTGAAAGGATAAGCAGAGGATAATGTTACCAGACACAGAGGTGGTAAAATTTCCATTGCTTACAAAAGCTGCTTGTCACTGAAAGACATCTCATGCATGCCTTCTTTGCAGCACAGTCACAGGAAGTAGGAATTAACAAATAATGCTCTTATGTTGCACATAATGACCCATAGCATATGCTTTAAAGAGGATGAATAACAGAATTGACAGAAGAAAAAGTTGAGGCTATAAATGTCCCCAGGCTTACAAATGGCCATCATTGGCAGCTGTCTATCCTATGTCACATTTGGAAATAATCCATATTCTAATAGACTATAGCAAGTACAGCTGTAAGTTTAAAGAAATATGATCTTAAAAGAATAGCAGACAAATAATGCTTATGTATCTTTTGTTCTCAAGAGAGTTTACTGCTATACATAATGATGTGAGTTTTCCCTGGATCACATTGATCCTATCACGAAAATTAAAGCAGAAATCAGTCTGTATTCTTCATCCTTAGCTAAACTGAGGTTACTACTCCATGAACTGAAAATTTTAAGCTCTTCCAATGTCCTGTGTTCTGTCCTTTCATTATCTGAATAACATAAAGACTCCCACTCAAGGATCTGTAGCATCTTTTGGTCCAGTGTGTCCATATCTTGGTTATTATACCCAATGCTAAGAACTGCATTGTTTCTGAGCAGGGCACAGCACTATAAAAGGTTAGATGCTTTCTTCAGAATCTTGAAACATATCCCTACAGATAAGGAAGTTCCCCCTCTACTCCTTTTAAAAACAGCTTTTGTTCTTAGTTGAAGCCTTTGCTTAAAAGTGAAGCTGTTGGTGACTTATCAGGCTTTCTATAAATCAGCAGTTACTAACTGTGCTTGCCCTGTGAAGTTCTCCAGAGAAAATTTTGTGCTCCCTCCATTGGACATTTGACAAATGTCTAGAGACCGTTTTTGTTTGTTTGTTTCCAAAATCTGCTCAAAAGAAGTCTACTGGGCAGAATCCAGAGATGCCTTTGGCATTCCATGCACAAAATATTTTTTGCTAAACTCACAAAGTTATCAAGATTGAAATGTCCACTGAGCAGTGCTTAAAATGTTTCACGTGGGCCATGATATTTGATGTCACATTATAAACATAGGGAAAATCAGACATAAAGCATCTTACCTTAATGGTGTTTTCATCTCGTTTGAGCTGAACTCATTAGTGAACCAGTTAAGATTGTTGGCTTTAAGTATAAACCACAATTTCCTTATGAGAAATTAATGGAAAATTTGACCCATTTAGGAAAAAAACACTAAATATTTTTCTAAAGAAATGGTTGATAGGGATATAAATTACTAAAATATTTGAAGAGTGAGCATTTTCCTCAATTTATGCATTCATTATTATGCTAATAATCATATATATTGTAAATTTGTTCTGAAAATTTTTCTTTGAATAATAGGATAATAATAATTGGTAAACCAAAGGTTAATCTGATCTTTCATGTGATTTGTAGCTCCAGATTTTAAATTTGGCATGTAGCTAGAGAGAAAGAATTTTAGATATAGTCTGCCTTGTTTTGTGCATAGTAGAGGACTTGACAATCTAACATTTTTATAACATTATAAAACATTGAATATATACATATATGTTTATGTGTGTATAATATCTATATTTAAGATCTCTTTGCTGATCTTTTGCATAAATCCTTACTTTTTTTTTTTACTTATTTCCTGAGCTCATAATATGTTCTTATATTTGCCATAGTCATTTGACAGAAATTGCAAGTCTCTATTTAACTGCCTTCTTAATATAAAGTTAATTCCCTGATGAGATTTTATTAACTTCTATTTCCCATAGTTTTCTCTTCCTTCTGGCTCCTAGCATGTTTATTTCTTCCCATATCTTCAACCATGTGTTTACTGACTCCTTTGCTGACATGCATTAAAACTACATATGGAACATATTGCAAGCAGATTCACTCTTGATTTCCTAGAGAGATCTTCATGTCTGTGCTTCTCACCATATCCTTAATATGGTGTTGGAAATCCAAAGATGGTGGCAGGATCTTATCAAGTGTCTAATTATCTAAGTATTTCAGACTTCAGGTGTGTTCAGGGTGGTATGGCCATAGACTTATCTAAGTTTCTCAATAACAAAAGTTTTAACACTAAAATCCACCAGTGTTCATGTATAACTCAGAATAACTAACCTATTATTTATTATGTTCATATAGTGTTAGAGGATGAAAGCCAATCACCTTCAGGATGTTTTGATTTCCCAAAAACTCATTACATCTACCCATGTCTCAAAATCTATTAATTAAAACTTTGAAAAAATGTTTTTCCCTCCTTTTTTTTTTCCCTGAAATTGTTTATTTGAATGAGGTGCCACATGCTGTTTGGGTGCATGAATACTTGTTCTTCAGTTGGGGTTGTCTCTGTCAATTCACTTCACATTCATCCATTCACTAAAGCTCCCATGTCTAGACTGTCATCATTTGTTACTGTCAAGTCTCTACCAGAGGTATCATGACTGCATGTATGGTCAACGTGGAATTCTTCTCATGGTAGATCCCCAGCACTGCTCATCTCAAAAACTGTCCTGGGAGTACTTTATGTCCTGTACAGTTGACATAGTAATTGATTGGTTCTAAAATGCTACATAAACTTCAGTACTGCCTTCCTCAGTGAACTCTCTTTTCCTTCACCTAAGGTACGATATATAAAATTATGCATTCTACCTAGGCCATCATGTAAATATTTTCCTCAGAAACTTAAAGTCATCATACTTTAAAATTTTTTTAATTTCTTCCAGTTACATCTCAATCACAATCCCCTTCCCTACTCCCACCTCCTGTCCCACCCTTCCACCCTCTTCCCCCTCAAACCCCATCCTCTACCTTTTTTTTTTTTTTTTTTAGTTTAAGGTATATCTTTTCCCCCCAAGAGCTCCCCCTTTCAGTCGAACAAATGGTTCTTTCTCTTATAACAATAAATACAGTACAAAACAACTGAAATAAATAGACCACAATTCTGAGAGTTATATGGCTTAGCATACATTCCCAATGTCCAGTCCATATGTATTTGGCACCTGACTTTAACATTCTACTATCTAACCATCTCCATGAGTTTAAAGTTCTCTACCTAACTCAGCTTTCATACTAACTTGCATCACAATTTTAAAAACATCTTCTTAAATCCAGAACACCCTCTTGATTCCTAAACAACTCAAAATTTAACTATGAGACTCTAGCTATCTATTCTTCAACCACCTCAGAGACCTGAGAGGGATAAATATATCTACTTATATAGGAAGTGCAGGGCCCGCAGCTTCCAAAACTAAGAAATGGCATACCCGTGGCTACCTCGACAGTTCCCATTTTCTCTCCATATATTACAGCATCAATCTTCAGCTGTTTTGCCCCGTTTCTCTGATAGACATTGATTGTAGAGCAGGAATTATGAAGAACTTACCTACCCTGTCTTGGCAGGCTGTCGATTTACCTGCTTCCAAGTTTTGTTCTTTTTGGACAGCAGTCTGCCTACAGTTGAAGCAAGGGTTTTTTTT
Organism: Lophiomys imhausi; assembly: GCA_907164525.1. Lineage (NCBI taxonomy): Eukaryota > Metazoa > Chordata > Mammalia > Rodentia > Muridae > Lophiomys > Lophiomys imhausi. Next base: position 1,590,541 of record CAJQZJ010033894.1, on the reverse strand, counting down.
TTTTTTTCTTTCTTTTTCTTTTTTTTTTTTTTTTTGCCAAGAGATAGGCTTGCCACTAATTCAACCATCTCACACTGGAGATTCTTTGATGCTCATCTTCTACTTGGAGTGCAATAGGGAATGCTGTCAGGAGCTGGCATGTCTCGATATCAAAAAAAAATCTTAATTTAAGAAAACATCTTTGAATGCCATACTCTGCATATCTCTTGGGGTTTTTGAAGACACCCTATCTTTCTCTTATGTTTAGATAAGCAAATGTTGCTGTCTCTTAACAACTTGATTTCTGAGTAGCTTAGAATATAATTGTGATAGACTGTCATAGTAACTAACAAAATTACACGCTTACATGACTGTTAGTTTGTATTTCTTAATTATCCTAAACAGTTTATGATGGTTGGTAGCAAAAGGCCAAAACTTCGCATTTCCTTTTTAAGAATTACTAGATGCAATACCTTTAAGAAGTGTTACCCTTAATTTTGTAACAATATACAAAGATCAATACCAATGTGGCCAAATATACTCTTAATTTTGTATCAATATACTAAGCTCAATACCAATGTAGTCCACTACAATCTTAATTTTGCATTAATATACAATGATCAATACCAATTTAGCCTAATATAGTATTAATTTGTATCAATATACAAAGGTATAAGGGCTTATTCAATAATCTGTCCTTTATTCTTGATCTTTCCTATACTATGTTTATGTCCCATTTTTTATCAAGTCTGTTCACTCCTACATAGGAGAGAAAGAAGGATACAGAAAAGAAAAAGAGAGAAGTCCCTAGGTCTAACCTCCAAAACCCATTTAACAAGACCATTTAACAGCTTGTAGTCTCTTCCCCTAAATGACAAATTTTCTGTTATCCATCGAATAACCAAAGGGAGGGAGGAAACACCCTCCCCACCATCTGGGCCTGGAAGGTCACTCTCATAAATGACTTCCTGCTGATTTGGGATGTAGTAAACCTGTTTGGGGCCCAAATAGTGATGGAAAAATGGTTAAAAAGGTTAATAGAATCATTTGATGTTCAGTCCTTTTGTGCTCAGCTATTTAGATATCCTAAGAAGTTTGTAGACAGAAGCTGATCTTCAGGCCTTTATTGAAGTTTTGGCTGGAGCAGTCTGTGGAGCTGAATGATCTTAGTGATTTTGAGTTGTGGTTGTAGACTTTTGAGGAAACAGCTATTGAGGGAGTCTGCAAGGCCGGATCATCTGGACTGATCGTCTTCTTTGGTGTCTGATCTGTTTTCTGCTGAGGTTTCCCTTGTCTAGTTGTCCCTGGATTCCTTGAATGGATGCTTTAAGTCTCCTGGAAAGATAAGTACAGAGCCCTGCCCTAATCCTAACTCTGGAGCAATTACCTTTTTTTTGGGGGGGGGGGTTCAGGAGCAAATTTGTTTTTTTTGACAATATATAAAGTATTATCTTTCAATCTGGATTAAAGAAGAAATTATTTTGTTATTTTGGAGCTAAACAAACCTTTATTGTATATATTTTAAGATCTCAAAGGACAATTTGTTTACATTGAGCATGCCTTTTGTATGTAGCTTTTAAACTTAAATCCTTCCAAATCCTATGTGCCTGTCTCTGCATACTAAGTATTGGGATGAAGACCTGTGGCTCCCAACTGAAGGGATTAAAGATGTACTCCCCCACCCCTGGATCGAAGTTTTTCTCTATTTAGAGCTTGTTTTGTATCAGGCTGACCTTGAGCTCTGGCATCTGCCTGTTTCTGTCTCTAGTGTGTTGGGATTAAGGGTATATTCTTCTCGAATGATGGGATTAAGGGTGTGCACCATCACCACCCTGTTCCTTGTAACTCTAGAATTTATAACACAACTAACTCTATAGTGCTCCTCCTGTCTCTGCTGAAGTTAAAGGTATGGGCTAACCCCACGCATTTCATGTATTTTACCTTAGCTCTAAGTTTTTTTGACTCTTGGTGGTTTATAAAACCAGGTTGAACAGCTGTAATCTTTAATTTCTTTACAGTGTTTTAAACCTGTTACCTGATTTTTTTTATTTAATAAATGTATTTATTGGTTGCTTCAGGTTACATCTCCATCATATTGTCCTTTTTCCCCCCTTCCAAGCCCCACCCTCCTATCCTTTACCCCGTAACCCTTCCACCTTGCTCCTCTGGAGTGGAGTGACCCCACATAACAATCCCTCGCCCCAGTTCAGACGTCACATGAGGGCCAAGAGCCTCTTCATACACTGGGGGCCTACAAGGCAGTACCACCAGTGAAAAGTGTCTCATGCTGGGGAGGGAAAACTAAAAAACAGACCAACAAACAAACAAACCAACAAAAACTAACAACAAAAACAAAAAATGAAAGAAAAAAAGTCTATGTCCATGTTCCCTTTGCTGTGTTGGTTGTAGTACAGATATCCTGTACTATATAGCTAAAATCCTACTATAAGTGAATAGATGCCATGTGCATCCTTCTGAGTCTGGGTTAGCTCACTCAAGATGAGCTTCTCTAGTACCATCCATTTGGCTACAAATTGCATAATTTCATTGCTTCTGATAGCTGAGTAATATTCCATTATGTAGATGTACCACAGTTTTTTTAATCCATTCTTCAGTTGAGGGACATCTGGGTTGTTTCCAATTTCTACCTATTACAAATAAGGCTGCTATGAACATAGATGAGGAGACTTCCTTATGATTCCATGAGAAGTCATTTGGATGTATACCCAGAAGTGGTATGGCTGGGTCCTGAGGCAAAGCTATTCCAAGATTTCTAAGATATCGCCAGACTGACATCCATAGTGGTTGCACAAGCCTGCACTACCACCAGCAATGGAGTAGGGTTCCCCTTTCTCCACACCCTCGCCAGCATGTGCTGTCATTTGAGCTTTTGATCTTAGCCATTCTGACAGGTGTGAGATGGAATCTCAGAGTCGTCTTGAGTTGCATTTCTCTGATGATTAAGGATGTTGAGCATTTCTTCAAGTGTCTCTCAGCCATTAGAGATTCCTCCTTTGTGAATTCTCTATTTAGCTCCGTCACCCATTGTTTGATTGGATTATTTGGTTTCTTGGTGTTTAATTTCTTGAGTTCTTTGTAGATTTTGGATATTAGCCCTCTGTCAGATGTGGGGTCGGTGAAGATTTTCTCCCAGTCTGTAGGCTGCCGTTTTGTTCAAATGACAGTGTCGTTTGCCTTACAGAAGCTTTTCAGTTTCATAAGGTCCCATTTATTGATTGTTGATCTCAGGTCCTGAGCTGTTGGTGTTCTGTTCAGGAAGTTGTCACATGTGCCAATGAGTTCGAGGGTTTCTCCTACTTTTTCTTCTATTATCTTTAGTGTGGCCGGCCTTATGTTAAGGTCTTTGATCCACTTGGAATTAAGTTTTGTACAAGGTGATAAGTATGGGTCTAATTTCATTCTTTTACAAGTGGACATCTGGTTGGACTAGCACCATTTGTTGAAGATGCTGTCCTTCTTCCATTGTGCCATTTTGGCTTCTTTGTCAAAAATTAGGTGGCCATAAGTGTGTGGTTCTATTTCTGGATCTTCAATTTGATTCCATTGATCTACTGGTCTGTTTCTATACCAATACCATGCTGTTTTTACAACTATTGCTCTGTAGTACAGCTTGAAATCTGGGATGGTGATACCTCCAGATGTTTTTTTATTGTAAAGGATTGATTTAGCTATTCTGTGCTTTTTGTTGTTCCATATGAAATTGAGAATAGCTCTTTCCAAGTCTATAAAGAATTGTGTTGGTATTTTGATAGGAATTGCATTGAATCTGTATATTGCTTTTGGTAGGATGGCCATTTTTATTATGTTGATCCTACCAATCCATGAACATGGGAGATCTTTCCATCTTCTAAAGGCCTCTTCCATTTCTTTCTTCAAGGGCTTGACGTTCTTGTTGTATAGGTCCTTTACTTGCTTGGTTAGAGTTATCCCCAGGTATTTTATATTGTTTGTGGCTATTGTGAAGGGGGTTGTTTCCCTTATTTCTTTCTCAGCTCATTTGTTTGTTGTATAGAGAAGGGCTTCTGATATTTTTTGAATTAATTTTGTATCCTGCCACCTTGCTGAAGGTGTTTATCAGCTGTAAGAGTTCTCTGGTGGAATTTTTGGGGTCGCTTATGTATACTATCATATCGTCTGCAAATAGGGATAATTTGACTTCTTCTTTTCCAATGTTTATCCCTTTGATCTTCTTTAGTTGTCTTATTGCTCTAGCAAGAACTTCAAGTACTATATTGAAGAGATATGGTGAAAGTGGACATCCTTGTTTTGTCCCTGAGTTTAGAGGAAATGCTTCAAGCTTCTCTCCTTTTAATTTGATGTTGGCCACTGGCTTGCTGTATATTGCCTTTATTATTTTTAGGTATGATCCTTGTATGCCCGTTCTCTCCAGAACGTTTAGCATGAAGGGGTGTTGGATTTTGTCAAATGCTTTTTCTGCATCTAGCAAGATTATCATGTGGTTTTTTTCCTTCATATTGTTTATATGGTGAATTAGGTTGATAGACTTTCGTATGTTGAACTATCCCTGCATTCCTGGGATGAAGCCTACTTGATCATGGTGTGTGATACTTTTGATGTGTTCTTGAATTCGGTTTGCTAGTATTTTATTAAGTATTTTTGCATCTATGTTCATGAGGGAGATATGTCTGAAGTTCTCTTTCTTTGTTGGGTCTTTGTGTGGTTTAGGAATCAGGGTGCCTATGGCCTCATAGAATGAGTTTGGCAATGTTCTTTCAGATTCTATTTTGTGAAAGAGTTTGAAGAGTATTGGTGTTAGCTCCTCTTTGAAGGTCTGGTAGAATTCCCTTCTAAGGCCATCTGGCCCTGGTTTTTTTTTTTTTTTTTTTTTTGGTCATCACACTTTTAACTTCCATTCAATATTATATTCCTTCAAGAAGACTCCTAAAGACCTTGTATGAAATTTTGATTCTGTAAGATTACTCCTGTCTCAGAATTTATTGCATGTATCATTTAGAAGAGTGGTTCTCAATCTATGGGTTGTATTCCCTTTGATGGTTTAAGATCTTTGCATAAAGGTCTCCTAGGACAATCAGAAAATACTGATATTTCCATTACAATTCATAACAGTAGCAAAATCGTAGTTAAGAAATAGCAACAAAAATAATTTTATGATGGGAGTGATGTAACCACAACATGAGGAACTTTATTAATAGTTCATGACTTTAAGAAGATTGAGAGCCACTGAGTATTGTTGTTATAGTGTTAAGTCATCTTTTTATCTTCAACTCAAATTTCTGAAATTGGTTGTAAGATATTTTGGTGGGACCTAGGTCTTAAACTGCTTTAAACTGATTTTAGGAAAGGATACTTTTTTATTAGTAATCTAATGGCCAAACACTAGTGAACATACAGTATACATTTTATGATTATGTGAATGATACTCATTATGTAAAGAAAGGAAGTGGTGAGGAAGGTAGAACAGCTTTAAAAATATAGAATAATTTTATTATAGAAACTTTGAATATTTTTTAAAATAACCCTTTGTTCTAGATTTAATGTCTTGATATTTCCCTAGACAATCTCATTTTGGCATGATCTCAAGTTCTTTGTTCTTCATGGGAATAGACTTGTGAATAAACTGATTTTGAAAATAATGCAGTGGTTTTTTTTTTGTAAATAAAAAGTAACTGTATGATTACTTTTGAATAGAACAAACAGCCATGTTTTAAATTATTTACATATAATTTCTGTCCTTCATATTCTGATAAATTGTTGAATTATGGTATATGACCTGTAACAACAGCAGCTAGACTATTACTCCACCAATATAACTCAGATCCACTCTTCATTAAGCACATAAGTATCCAGAAGTAAAAACTTATCTTTATTTTTTAATAAAAACCCATGATTGAAAACTTAAATAAAAATGTCAAACTAACCCTAAAATTATATACTTTGAAACCGGTTCTCCCTTTCCCTCATTGATCATGTAGAGAAACATTCTATATACTGAAAATAATAGAGTTTGTGTGCAACTATTAGACATGCTTTTTTCTTTCCTCAAACTCTTCTCTGACAACAAGCATCAAATTATTGTCATTTTTCGAATACTGCCCATGCAATTCTTCAGTTTAGTTCAAAGAAATTAAAATTGACAGTCGTCTCTGCAGCATTGATTAGGAGAAATCAATATGGTAGTGGAAATATTATTGATTATACAGCAAAAAAAAATAAAAAAATATGCCTAAACTTAAAAAAGAGCCCTTGTTGTGACACCTGAACTTTAAAAACAATAATTACTGGGAACTTTCTGAGAACATTTTAAAGAGATGATAGTAAAACAGCCTTAATAAATAATGCATAATTCAACCACACATATTTATATGTCCTTATATTATTTCAAGTTCAAATATGACAAATGAAAAGTTATCCATGATTCCAAATATCACACTAATGTTTATGTTACCAACTATGAATGCGACACCATGGTCTTTTGACTACAGCTAATAACAAACTTAAAAGGAAATAGAAAATAAATGGAAAAACTTAACAAATAGATGGGTTGGTTAATATTTTAGTGTACTAGGCCTCATGATTTGATAACTCAATTATGCTAAATTATGCTCTTCATTGTGTTTCATAAATCATCACATTTCAAATCTTTGTTCATGATCTTTTTGATGTCCTTATAGAAAATGTCAACATGCCTCTATTGAAACAAAAATAAAAATTAAATACTAAATACTTAAATACTTTCATGATGATATTAGCCCTTTGCAACAGTTAAGTTCAAACATGAGATAATGTGATAATATTGCATTGTTGCAATCATTGTAGCACACAGAGTGTGTGCAGTGCTTCAGAAAATATTTCATGTGTCTGTGTCTTTGTTATCATCTTTTTTAATTGAAAAAAATCTTTTATTTTGTGAATTTCACATCATGGTGTTATCATCTTATTTTTATCTGTAATTGATGGCACACCTGCTGGCTTCTGAAAGTTTATCTCATTTCTACACAAATCACTCTATGGCCACAGAGCTACGAACAGTTAGAGCATTAAAAGTTTCATCTGCATAATCTTGGCATTGTGTCTGACCCTGGGCAGGTGATGGGTTAATGTTTGCTGAGAGATAAAAATACATATGCTATTAATTTAAAATAGAATTTGGCAACCAACATGCTATGGCAGGGGAATTAATTTTAAAAATTAAATCAATCATTGCAGTATGTGCAGAGTGTGTGTGTGTGTATGTATTTTGTAGGTATACATTTTTTCCTGATTTATAACTATGTGCTGCTGTTCCAAACCTAAAAACACACTAATTATTTTAGATTCATATTTTAATGGGTTTATGACTTATTAGTGACAGTGAACAACATGTGTTTTGATTAGCTTATTAAAATGTTTTTTGTGAAAGCTATGCACAAAGGTCTAGTTCCAAAGATGTTTAGTTTTATTTTTAATTGAGGTCACCAATGTCAACTCAAAATATTAACTGTCAAATAGTAGAAAATCAGTTTGGTAAAATCCTTAAACACAATAATATACAATTATTATATAAAAGATATTTAATAGCATGCAAAATGTATTTAGCTAGGAAGACTGTGACAAGATTGTGTGCATAGTATGACTTCGCATAGGTGCAATTAACCATGAAGATACATCGAATATAATCAAAGGACCAAAAAAAAAAAATCAGTGTTTCATGGACATTTCCTTGGGGGTAACTAACATATATACTCTATGTCCCTGAACCTTCAGCTCAATACTCTTTTGTATAATGATTCTGTGATTAACTTGGTATATTTTTGCACGTTAGTGCTCCATGAGAAACATGATCACTAGTGTACTGAAAGGGTTTATTTTATGTATGTCATTTACAAGGAGTGTCCTGTGTCCAGTTTTTATAATCGCTTTCTATTTGACTATTACATCCTACCAGTGAGCACCTCTCCCCCAAACTAAACTGGAAGGTAGATATTAAAGGTTGTGAAGCAGAGCCCTTCTCAGGAACATGGCAAAAGTCCCTGTGGAAACACAGTCAGCCAGCCATAGTTTTACCTTCTTCCAGTTCTGTTGTACTTAGAAAGACACCCACAGCACAAGGTTCTTTCTCAAAAGACTCAAATTGAGAAGGGGAAAAAAAGAAGCTTCTCAAAAGTATACAATAAATTTAACAGTTATTTAAAAGATTGGATTTTACATTTAACACTTTGAGGAATTTCTAAATGTTTGCTAAAAAAACCCCAAAAACAAACAAACAAAAAAATCCTAAAATGCACAGCCTGTCAAGGAAACTCACAAAGTGTCAGGGGCCTATCATGAAGCGTCTATTGTCCTGACATGTGCAACCTGGTTTTTTTTTTTTTTTTGTTTCTTGCTTTTAGTTTTTTTAGGATAATTATAAACAAATAAAACACACTCTGCTCTGTTCATTTGCTTAATGCTTCCTGCAGCACTGTTTCTCTTAAAAACCACAGCCATGCTTATTAATGGATTATTCTCAGGCATGACTATATCAATTAGAGAAGCAAATTGGAAAGCAAAAAAACAAAAACAAAAAACAGGATGTAAATCAATCCATTTTCAAAGACATCAGGGAAACAGAAGAAAGAATGCATATCTCCCTGAAGTATTAGCAGCATGCCTCTAGGAAGAATGTTTGAAACAAAACCAAAAACCAATAAAACATCAACTGAGCATGAGATGCTGTTTGCTTTAGTTTTTTTTTCCATAAGTTACAATGATAAATTTGGGTAAGGAATTTTAATAATGAAAAAAATTGAGAAAAATAATGGTAAAATGGTTCTTGCACTGTAAGAAATGATAGATTTGAATAATTCATCAAACATAATAACTTGGATTATACAGTATATCTGTTATTAAAATATCCAAATAACTATTTAACCATACACAATAATACTTATGTCAAAATTGGAAACTATGAGCTATTCCTTTTAGAAAATTAACAAGTTTTAAAAAGCCAATGAGAGTTCATCTGGACTTTGTCAGAGAGCAGTATGTTTTAATGATTCCTTTTCCCTCTACTCATCCTTATTTGAAGATGATAGCAAAATTCTATTTCCTGGCTGTATAATTGGAAATTGTCCAGTTGGACCAAGACCAAAGCTACCTCAATATTTCAGCCATCACCTCAGGCATTGCTGGGCTTCAGTCGGTGTTAAATATTAATACCCATAAAAGCTTCCACAAGCAAAGCCAGATGAGGAACAGGGCGCTATAAGCAGTCACTCACTCCAACATCAGTGGCTTCACACAATTAGGAAAGATCATCCACAATAGATGACCTAGAAGACTTCCTCATTCCTTTCACAGAAGCTCCTTCTGGAATTCCCCGAATGGTCTGTGGCAAATAGGCAAAAGGTCTAAAAACTTTCAGGAAGTAAGTTGAAATTCTTCCATGTTAGACTCTCAAGGTGCAAGATATTAATGATTCTCATTTACTTGGTTTTAGACACAAAGCTATAACCTGTTGTTTTTAAATATTGTCCTGGCCTTATAAATTCACACCAGCTCCTGCACTGCTCTTAGACAGCAAAGGGATAGGTTAACTGAAATTGCAAGAAAACTTGCAAATGAAATTGAGAATCTGCATTTTTTCATTCACAGCTTGCTCCTTGCATAGTCTAAGGCTCTCATATATATACATATATATGTATATATACATACATATATGTGGAAAAGAACAAGTGTTCACCCAAAAAATTTTTTGACAAAATCATGACTTTCACATCTCCAGGAAAAAGGCAATGGGTTCTATTTTATTTGGCATCCATTAAAAAGTGAGTAGATTTTACAAAATGGACATTATGATGCTCTATAAAACAAACACGAAGCCAAATCTAATAATGTCATCACACAAGTCTCAATTTCTGTCATAAAAAGTAAATATTTTTTCAATAATTATATTGTTTTTCTTTCACCTTTTTTCTCACATTTTTTGTATGATATTTTCTATTATCCTCCACAAGAGTGTCCTTCATAAGGATCGATCAGATCCTTCATAAGGATCACCTGTGCTAATTATGGGTGAAGTAGCTGTCGTCATTTACTCATGTTAACTCAACAGGCCAATAACTTGCTTTTAAATACTAAACTCATTGCAGTGTTTGCCGTCTAATTGGTTACAGTTAGCATGAAAGCTTAATGTGACAACAAAACTCTAGCTCTGAAATCCTTAGTGGGCTAATTAAAGAATGCTGCAGGGACGTAAAGATTATTACAGTTGATCCATTGATTCAGTTTTTAGTGATCAGCAGGTATTAAGGAGGTCCTTCATAGGACATATTCCTATATAAGAGGAAACTGACACTTACTGAACATTACAAATTTAAATGAGAAAAGGGAGTTGAGCTAGCAGCTGAATATCATTTCTAGAATATATATATATTCATTATATATAATATAATATATATATATATGTATGTATTCATACTAGTTTGATTTAGTTGTTCCTGAAGATCAGATGTTTCTCATCAAGAGCATTGTTACATTGGCTGTCTCACACACTGAATATGACCCTGTATCTCATTTATGGAAATGGTCACATTTAAGTCATTGTCCTTGGAGTATGGCAAACTGGCAGAGCCAGCTAGGTCCCATCCTTTGTGCAGCCCCACATGCTGTTAAGGGCTCTGGGCAGCTGCTGTGCAGAGACCAAGCAGGATGCATACAGAGAGAAGGTGGTCTCTCTACCATCTGGTGATCAAAGATCCTTGGGGGACTCATATTAGGTCACCAGCTCCTGTATCACCATATGACAGGAACTTGGCTGAACATGCTTTTTCCATTTCTCCTAACGCTGTGGAGGCAGCATGCGGGGTGTGTGGTTGTGTCCCTAGGTATGCATATTTGGCCTTTTCAATCCATTCTCAACAGAGCAGCCAGAATCATCTTTATAAAACATAAATCAGATCACATCACATTGTAGCTTTCTCTCTGTACTTAGGACAAAATCCATATCCTTTGGTTATAACTCTGCCTAATCTGGCTTCTTCTCAATTTCTCCTTCCTCTTTTTTTTTTTCTTTTCATAACATTTATCCAGTTGTTCATTGTACTCCAATGATGCTTCTGAGACCCTTCCTGTATCTTAGGAACCTAAGGGTTTTCCACTTCTGGTACTTTGGATCCCCTTTACTTTCCTATGCGTGGAATGTGATTCTGAAATGTCACATAGGACATTCTATGACTCGACAGCATAAAGTGTCCTTCTCCAGGCATTTACATCATTTTCTTTGTTTTCTTATGTGTTTATAATAACTATGATTAGTTGGTATTTTAATAATGAGACATCTGTTACTTTTTTTTTTTCTCCAAGTAGTGTTGCTGGAATGAACCTTATGGAAGGTGGCAACCATTCTTAAACCTCTTGCAAAACCACCTGTAGTTTTAAATTTATTTTTCTGCCTTGATTTTACTAAAAAAAACAAAAAACAAAAAACTGAATGTTTGTGTTTCCACAAAATTCATATGTGTGAGTTCTAACTCCAAATATAGTGTTCTTCAGAAGTAGATTGGAGCTTTGGGAAGGCAATTTGGTGATTGTTAGGAGTGCCCTCCTCAGTTCCACTAGCGGCCTTTTAAAAGAGATTTCCAAGGACTCTCATCTGTTTCCATCACAAAGGGAGACAGCAAAGAGATCCCTACTGATGACTAGGAATCTGACTCTCACCAAACTCCTGGAGCTTTGTTTTCAGACATTTTAGGCATCAGAGTGAAAAAAAAATTGATTGATTTTTGAATCACCCTTGTGTATGACATTTAAAATTATATTTTATTTTATTTTCCTTTATTTTTTATTTCTTCAAGTTACATCTCATTCGCAGTCCCCTCCCTATTCCCCCCTCCAGTCCCACCCTCCCACCCTCAATCCCCCATCCTCTTCCCCTTTTTTTTAAGTTTAAGATATCTTATTTCCCTCTACAGTTTCCCTTTTCAGTCCAACAAATGGCTCTTTCTCTTATAATAATAAATACAATACAAAACAGCAGAGGTAATTAGGCCACAGTTATGAGGGTTATATAGCTTAGCATACATTCCCAATGTCCAGTCCATATGTATTTGGCACCTGACTTTAACATTCTACTATCTAACCATCTCCATGAGTTTAAAGTTCTATATCCAACTCAGCTTTCATACTAAATTGCAACGCAATTTTAAAAGCATCTTCTTAGATCTATAACACTCTCTTGACCCCTAACCACTCAAAATTTAATTATGAGGCTCTAGCTATCTGTTCTTCAACCACCTCAGAGACCTGAGAGGGATAAATATATCTGATTTTATAGGAAGTACAGGGCCTGCAGCTTCCAAAACTAAGAAATGACATACCAGTGGCTGCCTGGACAGTTCCCATTTTCTCTCCATGCATTACAGCATCAATCTTCAGTCTTTTGGCCCCATTTCTCTGACAGACATTGATTGTAGAGCAGGGGTTATGAAGGACTTGCCTACCCTGTCTTGGCAGAGCTAGGCTGTCGACTTACCTGCTTCCAGGTTTTGTCCTTTTTGGACAGCATTCTGTCTACAGTTGGAGCAAGGCGTTTTTCCTGCCAAGAGATAGGCTTGCCACTAATTCAGTCATCTTCCACTGGAGATTCTTCGATGCTCATCTTCTACTTGAGGTAGAATAGGGGGTGCTGTCAGGGGTTGATATATCTCGATATAAAAAAATCTAAAGTTACGAAAACATCTTTGAATGCCATATTTTGCAGATCTCTTGAGGTTTTTGAAGAGGCCCTATCTATCTCTTATATTAGTGTAAGCAGATGTTGCTTGTCTCTTAGCAGATTTATTTCTGATTAGCTTAGAAAATAACTATAATAGGCTGTCATAGTACCTAACAAAATGACCGGCTTGCATAACTATTAGTTTGCATTTCTTAATTATCCTAAACAGTTTATGACAATTAGTAGTAAAAGGCTGAAACATCACATTTCATTTTCTTTTCTTTACCTCCTATCCCTTCCATCCCATTTCTCTGGGGTGGAGTGTCCTTATATAACAGTCCCTCATCTCATTTGAGAAGTCGTATGAGGGCCAAGAGCCTCCTCATTCCTTGGGGGTCTACGAGGCAGTACCATCAGTGAAAAGTGTCTCATTTTTTAATTTTTTTTTTATATTTTTTAGTCTTTTTTATCTATTTGTCTGCTTATTAGTTTGTTTGTTTTTTAGTTCTCTCTCCTGGGCAAAATTTTATTTTATAATTTTACTTATTAGAGCAGTCCAAATAAACATATCAATCCTGATAGTTCGTGGTGATTGAGTTCGTATTTACTGCTAGACAAATATGTGGACAAATGACTTAGTAACTGAGAGATTGAATAAAAAAAAAAAAAAAAAGAAACCCACACATAGCCTTTGGATAATATTCAGCCCCATCATATTTTAATATAATTTATTTCAAATCCTACTTTTAATGAAGGAATACTCTATCAGCTGATATCAGTTTTTTCTTTTTATATTTACTTTTAATAACATGTATAGGCTGTAGATAAAAAAGGAATATATTGTTATGGACTTGTGTATTTGTTATATGTGCATTAGTTCATCTCAAACATCATTCATGACTCCATGGAAATACAGAAAAAAAATCAAAGTGCTAAATATCTAAGTATTTCTGATCACTTACCTTCTGCTCTTAGATTACCATGAACCTCAGCTTCAAACCAGCCTATTTATCAACTTGGAGTGATTTTTAGCCTATATTTTGAATATTTTACTATCCAAGCAACAAAACCAGACAAAATATGTGAAAAGTGCATAAATCCATTGAAAATTTACTTACTGTGTTGATAAAATGATAAAATATCATGAGATGACTCAGAGAGTAAAGAAACCTGTTTGTAAGCCTGATAATCTGAATTCTATCCTTAGGATTTACATGTTGGAAGAAGAGCACTACTGCCAAAGATGTATGACATCCATACACATGCAAACACACACACACACACACACACACACACACACACACACACACACACGAGACAGAGACAGAGAGAGAACAGACAACTCTTTAAGTAAACGTGCACCATAATACCAAGAGGTCTCATCAAATAAATAGCAAAAATTACAAATACTGCTTTTAAACAGCAATGGTTCTCAACCTGTGGATAATGACACCCTTAGGGGTTACTGACACTTTCACAGGAGTCACAGATCAGCTATTCTGCATATCAGATTACAGATTATATTCTGCATATACATTTGGAACAGTAGCAAAATTACAGTTATGAAGTAGCAACAAAAATAATTTTAGGATTGGGGGGTCACCAAAACATGAGAAACTTTATTAAAGATCGCAACATTAGGAAGGGTGAGAATCACTCTACCAGAGAATGTTCATAAGTTTTTAGTTACCTGTAATTTTTTAAAAAAGTGTTATATCTGGTAACTAAAGAGAGCTGAAATTAATAGTTCC